>KI915040.1:21237472-21505968 GCA_000473445.2 Anopheles farauti
GGGGGGGGGGGAATCGGTCGCCTGGTCCCTTTTTTTGGCTCGATACTCACGGTAAGCGCTTTTCCGGTTGCAATTTCCCCGACAGTGCAATAAACTGTGCGGCGAGGGTGAGCGGACACGGAAGGTAACCTGTTATCGAAAGGAAAACGGACGCATTACGGTGCTGGAGGATGACGAGTGCATCACGGAGAAGCCGGCCGTCAGCGAAAAGTGCATGCTACGACCGTGCGAAGGAGTCGACTACGTTACGTCTTCGTGGAGTGGAGTGAGTATTGTGGGGGTTTTATCACTAACTACGTTTAATAATGTTTTTGTACGTTCTTCACACAAGTCTTCAAAATTTCTATAATAGTGCTTTTCGATTATTCGTGTGTCTTTTATTCGTGATTTTCCCTTGGCACGGATAATCGAAGCTGTTGGTGCGTGGAGCACTAGATTGCATACCTTTAGGCGGATACATCTCCACCATTTTATATAATTTGTTTTTGCGTTCTCTTAAAATGTTTCGTGTCTTCAGAAGTTTTAGGTGATATTATCGTAACAAGTTTTGCATTAATCGAATTTATCTCCCTCTTCCTCCCCCACCCCCTACCTCTCTCACTTCCGTAAACAGTGTGATGAATGTGGTGCGACGGTGGAAACACGTACAGTGCACTGTGCATCGAAATCGGGCACCGTTTACGATGCATCGTTCTGTTCCGATCGTCAGCTGCCGGAGCTGCGACGCGAATGCAAGCTGACCCCGTGCGAATATCAGTGGTACACGTCCCAGTGGAGCAAATGCTCGGCGGTCTGTGGCAAGGGCGTACAGACCCGGACGGTCGTTTGCGGTGTGTTCGACGGCCAGTCGCTGAAGCGAGCCGATGACGACTACAAGTGCGATGCGGACCAGAAGCCGGAGAAGGAACGCGAATGTGAAGGTCCACCGGAGTGCCCCGGCCAGTGGTTTGCTGGACCGTGGACCGATTGTGACAAGAGCTGCGGTGGTGGTATGATGTCACGCAAGGTGCTGTGCCTGGCGAACGGTACCGTCGTGCCGGAGTCGAACTGTGACGTGGACAAGATACAGCTGGTCACGGAAAGCTGCAACAAGCACGACTGCACGGATGACGAGGTCATACCGGTGGCGGTTGGTAGCAAGCAGCCGGAAGAAGATGATTACGATGAGGACGAGTTGTGTGATGAGGATGAAGGAGCGGATGGAGAGGACGAGGGCTCGGCGATGGGAGCCAGTACCGAGGGACAAGATGGAGTGATGATGGTCACGGAAGACGCGACACTTGCCGAGGGTGTCGAGCTGGGTAGCAGTGTCGGTACAACGGAGACATCACTCGAAACGGACGAGGTCATGATGAGCGATGCTACAGGCTTCGACACGGGAGCTACCGATCCGGACGAGGGTTTGACGACGGATAGCACGGTAGAAGGGTCGGGTGATGGAAGTACCCAAGTGTCCGATGTGTCGGAAGGTTCGGGTGACGATGGTGAAGCCACAACGGTTGCCAGTGCGTCTCGTGCTTCAGATGACGCAACGTCAGAGGATGCCGGTAGCTCCACTGAGGCCTCTGGGTCGTCCGTCAGTTCGATAGAATCGGAATCGGGATCATCTACGGAGGCGAGTCTTGCGCAAAGCTCGACCGAATCGTCCGGTGCCGCTTCGGAGAGTCAGTTCACTTCCGAGGAGAGTTCAGTGGCGTCCACAACGGATAGTGCTTCCACTACGGACTCCTCGGACACGACAACCGATGTGACGGAAACGTCTACTAGCTCGACCGATATCGAGAGCACCACTGACCTTAGTGTTAGTTCGTCGACCGTGGACTTAACGGCAGATGAAGCCTCCACAACCGATGTGCCTTCGTCAACGGCGGACAGTGAGCTGGTAAGCACTACTCCTGTGTCAGACAGCGCATCGACTGCCGCCCAATCTGCGGCATCCTCTGAGGCATCAAGCGCGGAGAGTGCCACGGAATCCAGCACTAACCTCGTGGAAGGTTCCGAATCAACCGACCCGTCGGTGCAGCCGTCCTCGAGTGAACCATCCGCTACAGCGAGTTCCGCTTCTGGATCAAGCGAATCTAGCGACGCAACGGAGGAATCGGTTACGGGAGCCTCCACGGACGACCACAGTGCCACTACCGTCGAATCAACCGAACCCACCGTAACCGGTTCGACGGATGACGTCACCGGATCAACGGTAACGGAAGAGAGTGTGGATGAGACCACGTTCGATATCTGGGCATCGTCGTCCACGAGCGCCACCGACGATGAGACCGAGGACGCCGAAAGCAGCACTCCGTACACGCTGACGTCCATCATCGCAAAGGAACAGAAGCCGCGCAAGTGTAAGCCCCGTCCGAAGGAGGCTAAGTGTGCCAAAACGACGCACGGTTGCTGCCCCGACGGCAAAACGAAAGCCACCGGACCGTTCCTCGAGGGTTGCGCACTGGCCGAAACGTGTAAGGATACGAAGCACGGTTGCTGTCCGGATGGACTATCACCGGCAAAGGGTCCCAACGATAAGGGCTGCCCGAAGTCGGAGTGTGAGGAAACACTGTTTGGCTGTTGCCCGGATAAGGTCACACCGGCGGAAGGTAACGATGGCGAGGGTTGCCCCATCGAAACAACGACCGTGGCCGGCTGTACCGCGGGCAAGTTCGGTTGCTGTCCGGATGGTACCAGCGAGGCCAAGGGACCGAACGCGAAGGGATGCCCAGGGGTGGAAGAGAAGCCGAAGGAGGAGCCGGGCGTGGATGAACCAACCGGTACGGAGCAACCACAGCCGGTCGAGCCAACCGTGGACGCTGGCTGTGCCAACTCGACGCACGGATGCTGTCCGGACAATAGCACCGCCGCCACTGGACCGAACGGGGAAGGATGCCAGCCTTGCAGTACGGAACCGTTCGGGTGCTGTCCGGATGGGAAGACTCCCGCTCACGGATACAACGGAGAAGGCTGCTGCCTGTCCACCCCGTACGGATGCTGTCCGGATAATGTGGTTGCAGCGCGGGGTCCGAACTTCGAGGGATGCGACTGCCAGTACGCACCGTACGGTTGCTGCCCGGACAACAAGACTTCCGCCCGCGGTCACGAGAACGAGGGATGCGGCTGCCAGTACGCAAAGCATGGCTGCTGCCCGGATAAGGAGACGGATGCAAAGGGTCCCAACTTCGAGGGCTGTCCGTGCCACGCGCATCAGTTCGGTTGCTGCCCGGACGGGGTTACGGCGGCGAAGGGACCCCACAACCACGGTTGCCACTGTTCGCACAGCGAGTTCAAGTGCTGCTCGGACGGCAAAACACCGGCCAGGGGACCGAACTCGGAGGGATGCACCTGTGCCGACAGCAAGTACGGTTGCTGCCCGGATGGTACGAGCGAAGCGCAGGGCACGAAGTTCGAAGGATGCGAAGCGGTACCGGAGTCACCGCAGAAGGCGTGCGCCCTGCCGAAGGACAAAGGCCCGTGCCATAACTACACCGTCAAGCACTTCTTCGACGTGGAGTACGGTGGCTGCGGACGGTTCTGGTACGGTGGCTGCGAGGGTAACAACAATCGGTTCGACTCGGTGGACGAATGTAAGGCGATCTGCGAAACGCCGACCGGTAAGGATGTGTGCCACCTGCCGAAGATTAACGGTCCGTGCACGGGACACTACAACATGTGGTACTACGATGCGGAGCGCAACATGTGCGCACAGTTCACGTACGGCGGCTGCTTGGGTAACGCCAATCGGTTCGAGAAGCTGGAGGACTGCAAGGCCATGTGCAGTGTGGATGACTCGAAGCGTAAGTATGGGTGGGCCGGGTGTTGGGGCAAACCGCGACTGGTTTATGCATATGTACCGGATGCCATGTTACAGCACCGTGCGAGCAACCGATGGACGCCGGTCCGTGCAATGGCACCTTCGAGCGTTGGTACTACGACAAGGAATCGGACGCGTGCCATCCGTTCTACTTCGGTGGATGCAAGGGCAACAAGAACAACTACCCAACGGAAGCCTCCTGTGGATATCACTGCAAGAAACCGGGCGTTCACAAGCGTAAGTATGCGGACGACGGTGGCTGTGTCTACTTATCCTACGCACGTTCTCAGGTGTTGGCTGTGCTAAGCTTCCGGTGGTTTGGTGTGCGAAGAAACCTGAAACTCTCACTATCTATCTCTCTATCTATCTATAATTTCTGTTCTTCCATGGTTCCTTTCAACCGTTGCGCTAACGCACGCCTCATGCACGCTCTCTAACCGTGCGCCCGCATCCCCCAAAATGCCACCCAAACACCCCAATTGTGTCGCTTCCCAAATATACCGACTGCACACAGCAAGCTGCAGTCAGCCCCTGGATGCGGGTAGCTGCGACAAACAGCAGGCTCGCTGGCACTTTGCCAGCGACGGTAACAAATGCATGCCCTTCTACTTTACCGGTTGCGGTGGCAACGACAACCACTTTGTCTCGCGCGATCAGTGCGAAGAACAGTGCCCAACGAAGGTTGGTAAGTAGTAGCGTGTTTCCCCCGCCCCTCCCGCACGCTCGTGTTCGGGTGCAAGTTTCCTCATTCCCGTGGCAAAAAATCGTGCCCCACCCCATCTTCTCACACTCCGGATCCTTCCTTCCCGTGGCTCCACGCAGGAGTGGGGCTTGGGACAAGCGAAGCGGCGGCATGTGAACGATGATGTATGGATGAAACTGTGAAACAAACCAAATCTAGCCACCAGATCAAGAGGTGGCCATCGAAATTTCGAAACACGACAACAATTGACAATCATTTTGGCACACAAACACTTTGGAACAGCAACGTTTCGGTAAACGAGAAAACATCGATACATTTCTGGCTCGCATCGCTTCGTTAGGCGAGGCAGAAGGCGAGAAAATAACGATCCTCCACTAACCACACTCACACACTCCCTGTTGTTCCTCAACAGAACTAAAACACACATACACACACAACGTCTAACATCTGCCACATTGGCCGTTAAGAAACGACGGGTGTAACGCTCCCTTTCCGTTGGATGAATTGTGATCGGATGGTTTGTTTTTTGCCTTCACAACAGAGAAAGATGACTGCTTCCTGCCGGCGGAGATCGGCGAGTGCCAGAACTACACCGCCCACTGGTACTTCGATACGAAGGAGGAACGTTGCCGTCAGTTCTACTACGGCGGATGCGGAGGCAACGGGAACAACTTCGTGGACGAACAGGCCTGTATCAACCGGTGCATCGAGCAGACACCGAAGCCGACCGAGGTGCAGCCAGGACCGCCAGGTCGCCCGTCCGTGCCGGATCACCAACCGTTCGACAGGAGCCACTGCCAGCTGCCGATGGATAATGGCGATCGCGACTGTAAACCGTACCAGGCCCGCTACTACTACGACACCAACACCGGCAGGTGCGCCATCTTCACCTACACCGGTTGCGGAGGCAACGGCAACAACTTCCAGACGCCTGAAGAATGTGAGCAATCGTGCGGCACCCCGCAGGAAGTTTGCCAGCAGCCGGAGGCGTACGGTGACTGCTCCGAAAATGAGGAACGCTGGGCGTACAGACCGCACGAGCAGCGTTGCGGTCGCTTCCTGTACAGTGGCTGCGGTGGAAATGCGAACAATTTCTACAGCGAAGCTGAATGCCAGCAGCGCTGTCCGAGTGGATCGTTCGATGTCGATCTGCGCGGCCCATCGCAGCATGTGCCGAGCAATGTTAGCCGCTGCGAGGAACTTCCCGACTACGGCGACGGTAATGGCGAAGAGATTCTGTTCTACTACGACGTCGAAAGGCGCTCGTGCGAACGATTCCAGTACAGTGGAGTCGGTGGAAACGCCAATCGCTACGGCTCGGAGGAAGAATGTGAACGCGTCTGCGGTGCCTACAAGGGTGTCGGTGAGTATTCTGAGCGGTCCAACAAATTAAACCCGGTTGTTGTAAATCTTCTTTTCCCTTTTTTTCGGTAAAGATGTGTGCCGGGATGCGGTCGATGCTGGTCGATGCGGTGGAAGCATTCCACGGTACTACTACGATTCGCGAACTCACGCTTGCTACGCCTTCAACTACAGTGGTTGCGATGGTAACGGCAATCGTTTTGCAAGTGCCGAGGAATGTGAAGGCACTTGTGTCCATCGGCGCCCCGGACCTGATGAAGATGAAAGTGGTAAGTGGTTGAATGTGTGTAGGGGTCGTTTCATCGTACGGACAGACAGGTGGAACACAATCTGTGCCATCCGATTTGTTGTTCACTTTCGTTTCTTCCCGTTTACGTCTCGGCACTGCAGCAAAGCTAGCCATTTGCCATCTTCCGGTTGTGAAAGGTCATAAGATGTGCGGGCAACGGTCGCGGAAGCGTTGGTATTACGACGCCGAACGGGAGACATGTTTCGCGTTCAGGTACAAGGGATGCGGAGGCAATCGCAACAATTTCCCCTCGTACGCAAACTGTAGAACGTACTGTACCATCGAATGTAAGTCGCCCTTGCTGTCGCTCGCTCCAGCTAGGCAATCATCTGCGCCAATACTTCGCTCTCGCTGGTTTGCTGAAATTGTGCTAAACACTGTGCTGTGCGCCTGGTGCTCGGGAGTCGGATGGCTGGATCTATCGCTTCTATCAAGTTTCGCATTCTTATTGGAGAGGAACGAAAATTCGGACCCTTTTTGGTGCGGGGTATTTTGTGTGTTTGCGTGGGTTAGATATAAAATGTTGAGTGATCAATTTGATAAAACCATCACAAACATGGTGGATTGATTACGACACCTTCATGTGGAGTAAAACAAAAATGTCCATATATTCTTCATAGCTTATTACTTCGTTGTTCCTGGTCATCAAATGGTGGGAAATTCAGTCAGTCATCAATATCATCGCTAAGCCGGCTAATATAATCGCAATGTACCTTTTTCATCATCTCCATTAAGATTCATTTTCAAACTTCAATCAACTTCATCTCGAAAATTTCACTATATCCGCTGAATCATTGTTGCCATAGTGACTAATGGATACAATCGCGGGTCGCTGGTAGCCATGATCGATGTATGCGATGTCGCTAATTTTTTCTCTCTTTGTCCTCCACCATTGCTGCACCACGTGCTACAGCGAACGAAGTGAATCCGTGCGAGCAGTACGAACACGAATGCAGACAGCTGCAGTGCCAGTACGGCATCGCCAAGTCCTACGAGCCGGTCAACGGTTGCGAACGCTGCCAGTGTAACGATCCGTGCGACGGTTACTACTGTCCGGAGGGTTCGCAGTGTGTGGTGGATGTGCAGGGTAGCGGAGCGTTGGGTGGATCCGAGTTTGTCGGTGTGTGTCGCGAGTCGAACAAACCGGGCGAGTGTCCGCCACTGGCCAACCTCACGAACTGCACCATCACCTGCTACTCGGATGCGGACTGCCGTGGAAACAACAAATGCTGCCAGGCGGGTTGTGCGATGATCTGCATTAACCCGGTCGAACGTCCCACGGGACCTGCCGGACCAGTGCCACCGGGTGTACCGTCGGCCACGGTACTGCAGCAGGTACCCCAGGAGGAGCTGGACATAAAGTCGGAGGAGGGAGGCATTGCTACGCTGCGCTGCTTTGCAACCGGCTTCCCGCCACCATCGATCCGCTGGCGCAAGGGAGAAATTATGGTACGTTCAGTGAGCCAATTTGATGTTGGATTGGAGATCGGAAGGAAATATTAAACCGAAACCTTTGATTGTATCCCCTCGTTAGCTCAACACCAACCAAGGCCGCTATGTGCTGTCGTCCGACGGTGATCTGCAGATTGTGCAGCTGCATCGCACGGACACCGGTACCTACGTGTGTATCGCGGACAACGGCATCGGTGAACCAGTACTGCGCGAAGTCCAGCTGACGGTAAACGGTAAGAAATGTTCCTTCTACCATCATCGGCTTGTTCCGTTGCACGAAAACAACACTGTCTCTAACCAAGTTCAAATATGCCCCTGTGATAACAGAAGTTTACTCAAAACTAACGCACAATTTTATTTCCCGGTTGGTTTCTTTGGCTGCTTTTTACTGTATCTCTCTGTATCTTTCTCTCTGTGCTTCTCCTCTCCCGCTTGGAATTGGGAAACATCTTTGCACTAACGAACGAATGTACCCTTTCCGAAAATGGTCCGGTGGATTGCACTCTCTTCCGTCACTGTCCGTCACTAACAACGCACGGCGTAACCTATCAGACGCGGTGCCGCGAGATGCCTACATTGGCGGCAGCCTGAACGATTCGTACGTGGCTGAGCTGAACGGGCCGGCCTCGCTGCGTTGCGCGGCCGGTGGCTTCCCGAAGCCGGTGGTCACCTGGTGGCGCGAGACGTACATGATGCCACTGATCATGGTGAACCGGGACTATTCGCTCAACTTTGTGGCCGTTCGCCTGCAGGACCTGGGCCCGTACGTGTGCCAGGCTTACTCCGGTGCCGGCAAGGGTATATCGCGCACGGTTACGCTGTACGCCCACGGGCAACCCGACGTGACCAGCCCGGTCGATGAGAAGTATCTAAAGTACATTGTTAAAGCTCCGGTGCGTCCATCGGTGCCGGCCGATCGCTATCCGCCGCGACCCCGTCCGCCGGTCGTGCAACCACCAACGGTTGTCGTACGTCCACCAGGTAAGTAGCCGCATTGCTTCTCCCTTGCCTTCTATCACTAAAACCTGATTGTCGGTGTGGTCATGTCATGCACTATCGCTCTATGTTCGTAACTGTGGGTGAGGTCGTACGTGAGGCCGGGAGGGTGTTGGGGTGGAAAGCAGTAAAGAGGTGGAAAAGCTAATTCCCATTTTCGTTTCGTTTCATCTCGACGCCCCACACCCCATCCAGTGCCGGTGACGGTCGCGATGTACTTCCCGCAGGGACGCGATCTGATGCCGAACAGTAACTTCACGATCAACTGCACCGTGGACGGGTATCCACGGCCGACGGTGAATTGGTTCAAGGATGGCCAGATGTTGATACCGACCGATCGCGTACACATCACCGACACGAACCAGCTGATTGTGCACGGGGCGATACCGTCCGACAGTGGCCGGTACAAGTGCCTGGCCAGGAACGAACAGTCGGAAGCATTCCAGGAGTATGGCGTACGCGTGGAAGGTAAGCGACGACGACGACGGTGACGACCATGACCCGTTCAATTACCAGCTTCTACTAACCCGCTCCATTTTGCACAGGTGTGTACGTGCCGCCGGGATGTACCGACAATCAACTGCTGGCCAAGTGTGACCTGATCGTGACGGGACACTACTGCAATCACAAGTACTACGCCAAGTTCTGCTGCCGATCGTGTACGCTGGCGGGACAGATTAATGTGAACAATCGTTTGCGCTAAAAACAGAAACACAAAACAATGACGAAAAACAGCCCGTACTGCGTGCCATAAGAAGTGAAAGCTTATAGCTTCGTTTTGCAAACAAAAATCCTGCAAAAATAATCACAACACTGCAACGAACAATCAAACACCCCGTCATCTCTGGTACCCCCCTCCCCACACATATCCCGAAGCTGCTGCATGCATCTATTTATTTCTGTTGCCCACCTGGCCGTATCCGGCCGGTGTGATGGGTCCTATAACTAGAAGCACTCGGGTGCTGATGGGATATGCACTGGAAGCAAACGATTGGCACCCGATACGCGAACCACACTGCAGGTGCCAAACGCCACCCGTTGAAGCCGTTTGGCGGAGCTAGTGGCATTTAAAACCAAAAACCAAAACGAACCGTATGGGGTGCAAATTTGTGAACGGTGAACGTTTAGTGACGAATATGTTTTACAAGTCGTAGTTGATATAATTCTGCCATTGTTTTAGGATATTGTTAGTGGAGATGATGATCGGTGTTCAGCTCGTAAGAAATGTCAATGTAACATCCTAACCCTTTGCAAACAGACACACATACGCCCACGGATACGCAGGAAGAAAAACAAAACGTTGTCCAATCAAGTTGGTACAATCATACCTCCCACATGTACATGCATCGCAGCAAACGCAGCCAACAATAGATGAGGACATGCAAAAGTTTATAGTGAACGTACGCACCAGCCGTTTCCCACGAAATGTCTGCTTTCCTGTTGCTTACTGTAAATAATTTATTATCAACAACTGTACCCTTTCCTCGAGAACCAAGCGCCCACTGTTGGTGTTGTGTTACTCTACCTTTGGGTGCGGAGAGGATAGGCGAGTGAAAGAGATGAGGGAGCGGGAGAGTGCGGGCACAGTGAAATAGAGCAGTGAAAATAGAACCTAGAGAAATCTTGATAACTGATTGATAGGAAATAATAAACGAATGAAATCGAATCGGACCCAGCTTTCATTGTCGGCGTCGATTGCTTTGATGACAATTTCAATTTCTTCAATGGCATATTTGTATTGCACCTAACGCCGAATGTACTAACTTATTTTGTTTATTGACTAGCTAAACAGGCAAGATTATGAAAAAAAAAAACCGATTTTGGCTTGTTTCGTTCTGCTTATCCATCTGCTTTAATCCAACGAAAATCATTAACTGATGGATACACCAGTTTCACCTATTGACTTATAGTACAACAATTAGATTGAAAAAATTCATTTGAAAATATTACATAACAGTTTCATAAAATACCGATATTCGATAGAAAAACAATCGTGTTTTTTTGTGTGTAATTTTTTGGAACGAATTATAAATATTAAAAGACTCTTGACGAGCTTACATGATCTCTCATTCCCGCTTCGATCGCTTCCGAGCTCGACACACGCAGGCACATAGACATATACTCCGCAGACTCTTTCCGATGGACTCTTCCCGATAGTACATCCGGGATATCTAATCAACTGCTACTCTCTCGCTCTTACATGATTGTGTCGTACGTTTGCTCTCTGCTTTTGCAATTTCCCTCGGTCCCCTTAAGCTCTTGAGATTTACGAATGTCGAAGTTTACGCTGCAATGGAACAACATAAAGCTACGTTGCTGAAAAATGGGTTGCTATTTTGAATTTATTCGATATTTTTGAACGATTTTTTTAAAGTAAAAGCTAAAACATAATTAAAACAATTTGTAATAATTTTTTTCCACCTGGCCCTGGTCTGGCCAATTTCACCTTAATTTAAGTAACACATCTACGATTGTCGACGTTTCCGCTGCAACGTTGAAACAACAACAGTTTTTCTCGTTCCCCATCGCTCTCGCTTAAGCTCTCCATAGCGACGATTTGATTCATTGATGTTGAGCCATTGTCAGTATAAAATACAGCTACCTATTTTTAATTATACAGTAACTAAGCGCAGCTTGCATTTGGAGTGCGATTTGCCAGCGATGACATTCACATACGGAAAATTAAAACGCATAACACATTTTTTTATTGTGCTTCATAGTTATCGCCACCACGTTCGGGCGTTATTATTTATATTTCGTACAGCAAATAGATAGCAAATACCTAACGCTTCCATTACAAACATACAACCGCCGCAACTGCGCCGCTCACGGAAGCCCACGGTCAACCAAAATCAACGATTAAAACGCACTGCCGCGGTAGAGTGCATCACAGGAAATCGTTACTTTTCCAGCAGCAGCAAAACACGCGCCGCAGCTGCTCCTTGAGCGCGTACCCACCCTTCGGCGGGAGCAGCTCCAGATTCTGCGAGTCGTCATCCTCGTCCAGCGTGTCGTTGTCCAGATAGTCGTCTTTGCCGGTGCCGGAACCGCCGCCGCGGTTAAGAATCTTCCGGTAGCCCTTGCTGTCGGACAGCTTGCGGCACTGCTCGAAGTCCAGATCGTCGTTGTCGGACTCGATCGTCATCTCCTGGATGCTGAAGGTGTCGGACAGCTCCTGGCGGGTGTTGGTCCCTCCGCTGCCCTTGCGGTTCGGGCGCGGAAAGAATGACACATTCTCCAGATCGTCATCGCTGTTGAAGCCCGTGTTAACATCGACCAGCTGGTGGCTGTCCCGGCCGGCCGGTATGGGAAGCCGCGAGATCGGTATGAGGCTGCTAATTTTCGGTTCCCTCTCCGCCGGCTCCTGCAAGTAAATAGGGATAGGAACGTCACTGCCGAAGCGGTCCGGTGACGGCATGCATTCCGCATGCAACACAAACCTGCCCGCCGTCCTGGTACATCTGTTTGTAGTTTCGTTTGGCGCGCTCCACCTTCAGCTCGAGCTTGCGCTGCAAAATTTTGCACGTGCTCAGTTGCGCCACCGTGCTGTGGTCACGCTGCGAACCATCGTCCCCGTTCGCACCGGAAGGCACCGTTGCCGCACCGCTCGACGTGGCCGTAGAGGAAGCGAATGAATCCGTACTGTTGTCGCTCGTTAAAACCTTCCGTCCGGCTGTGCTGGTGGCGTGGCGTTGATCGGAGGCGAGACGCTCCAAATCGGACACGGCGGCGGCTGCCACAGTCAACTTTTCACCCGGAGTTTCAAATACCACATCGAAATCGTTCAACTTGGAGTAAATGTCACTCTCCGCATCGGAATCCAAACAACCTTTGGCGGCTGTGGGCTATTGACGGGGTGAGGAAAGATAGCGAGGGGCATCAAAACAGTGTTTTGCCAGCAGGTCAACAGCAGCTTCTGCTTACCGTGGTATCCTTCAGCAGATGGTCCTCTCCGAAGGTCGCCAGTTCATCGATGAACAGCGATTCCAGCCTGTCGCCACTCTCGATACCACTATCGTCCATAAACATCCTGCTGCACTCCAGTTGGGCTGCTACGTACGACGAAACACAAACCCTTCGCACATTTCCCGTTTTGTTTCACCAGCGGATCTTATTACCTTTCCCGTTCACTGTTACGGCGCACTGCTCGCGTATGAAATTATCGATTTTCTGGACTGTTTTCAAAAACACATCTGTTTCGACTGACAGAAGCACGTGAAGCAGCGCGCAGGCGCTTCGCACAAACGCGGTTCGTTCGTAACGGAAGGTTGAAGTTTGTAAAGCTCCGAGCAACGAAGACATTTCGTAGTAAAAATATTGAATGCTTCAAACATTTTTAAACCAAACTGGATAAAGCATGTGATATTCTTACTCCACGAAGTCAATAACATGAAGTGTTTTGGTACTGTTCTTTACCATTAGATGTTATTACTTGGATTTGAATGCAATCGAAGAATATAGTTTTTTAGCTATTTATTATGGGAAATATAGCAAATATATTTTAAAAATAATTCAAACCAGATTAATATACTACGCTCCTCAACGAGAAAAAAACATATGATCGTCAGCGTAAGGAAACCCTATATGAAGCATATTACTGAATTTACTTATCCGAATCGCTGAAGGATTTTAATTTTTTAAGGTCAAACATTGTTGATGGAAACATATCCATTTACATAGAGGTTTCCGTGAAATGGCAATACAAAGGTTTTTCAGTAGTACTAAACTTGATAAAGAACTAAAGATTTCCTTAATTGAACAATACATTGCGATGCTGAAAAGAAACGAATCAATATTTGCGCTGTTTTTGTATTTCCACCGTGAACAAAATTGATTTAGTCCAAATTCATCGTCAGGCAGACACCTTGTAGTACCCACAGACTGCAGTGTTCCTCGGTGCGCAGATCGGCTTCGAACACCAATCCCACACCCATCGCATTACGACGCTCCGACGTGGTGTAGACGGGAGTCCGGAACGTGTTCTATCGGGCCGGGCATGGGAAAATAGCAAAGAACCAAGCAATAAAGCATTAGCGTTGGTCAATATCAACCGATGGGTTACTCAATTAATATCACTACCGAGCTGTTGACCAACATTTTACCAAACATCCTCCCTCCACGCCGCACCCGCAGCAGTTGCAGCAAGAAGCGATGAGATGAACGATCGGAAGTTAAAGTGAAGTTGCCACGCGAGAGGAACCGAACCGGGCACGGGTAAATCGAAATGTTTATCAAACACCGGTATGTGACAGTGGTAAACATAATCAAATAAAGCGTGGCGCGGCGTGGCATGGTCGTCTACGTTCGGAGCCGCGTTTACTTACTTGTAATTTCAGTCGGTGTGTTTCTATCGGCACAATCGAAAGCACGGGCAGCGGTTCGACCAGCACTTTCGGCGTCGAACGTGTCAGACATCGGTTTTCCGGATCCCAGCGAGCACCCTGGAGGTACAAACCGGTCACGTAGCAGCCCTGCATTTATCACCAGCATCCCGTAGCAGTAGCGGCAGCATCCGGACCAAGCAGCATCCCAACGGGCAGCCACGGGGCAGAAAACGGAGAAAAAGAACGAACGTACAAATAAGACAAATTGCATACGACGGAAACGAAGTGAGGTTAGGGGGCGTGGACGCCACGTTCGCGTGGGTGAATGCACGCAGCCACAAAACGCAAGCGGGACCGTCCAAAGAAATTGGAATGGGAATTATACAAAGCAAAAATTCTGCAATTTTTTTTTGACTCCACACATAAAAGTAGCGATGCGGGTAAAAAATACAGCATTCAATTAATTCTCTCGTCCCGCAGATTTTTCCCACCCAAAATTGAAACTATTTTCCGCGTCGAACATACATATTCACTTAGGCCTAACAAACGCTTCTCAGCAATGTCATTTACAGAATGTTCCGAAGGGCAAAAATCAAATGTCGAACATGGCTAATTTCACTATCATGCTCCTTTTTGCTTGAAAACATCCATCACTGGGCATCATTGGATGCATTATTGGATTTTGCTGCTGGTGGGACAGAACGATTCGATTTGTGGCCCCGCGGCTCGGTCGAGCGTTGGTCGAGAAGATCCATATTGAATTAGAGGCAGTTATCAAACGGCATGCTGCAACCGATAAAGAGACCAATATCCCATCCGTTTGGGGTAAACCAAGAAAAACGAAAATGGTGCAGCCAATTGCCATCGGCAGGCGGTCGAACGTCAACCAAGGAAACGCACACAAACACAAACACACATAAGTGGGGTGGCCTGTACATAGATGGGTGGGTTGGTTGTGTGTAAGAAAAATGTCTTTAACACCACGGGCAACGGATGTGATTCGATTCAATCGAACGCTGCAAACGAACGCCTTCCCTTCAATCGGCACCGTTAGTGGCAGTGAAGCCAAAGTTCTTAGCTTCTAATCGAATTGCAATCCAAAGTTCGCTGCGATGGCAAGCGACGGATGGATGCAACGGTTCTGCATCCTACGTACGATAGTACTAATCTTACGGATCTAATGAAATCGTCGAGAAAGAGATTAATCCAAATTGATTTACCGCCTCGGGCCGCTCTTCGATTTCGTCCTCGCGCTGGAACCTCGTGACGGCCGTGAAGAGTGTCGAACGATCCAGCGGCCAGTTGTTCTTCCGGCAGGCGATCTGCAAATTTATTTAGAGACAGAGTAAGAGAGCGAGCGAAGAATAATGTGTGTGACAGAGTAGCAAAACGAGGACCCTATAAGCGATAAGGATCAGTGCAATGAGAGCGGCGAGTGTTGTGATATTGAGCGCAATGATATGCAAATCAGTAGCAAATAAATTGAAAAGATTTAATATGAGAGCAGCTATTTAACTTATTGCGTCGAAGCTCGAGCGTTTGTAAACGCCTCCAGGAACAGTTTAATTAGACTTGAAAAAAACAAAAGCAGCATAAAAAATTAGAATATTTTTACTAAGCCAGGAGATTGGAATAGTGTTATTTAGAAAAAAAGTTAGTTGATTTTACTAGATGTTTATTAGATAACGTAATTTTGAACAATATTTTTTATGATTACGAACTATACAGATTTCTAAAAGATGAAATGAATGCAAAGCAATTTTCATAAATTGTTATATGAAACGTTAAGCAATCCCAATGTTGTATTAAAATTAACCATGACTGCTAAGTGAATTAGATACATTGGTGTAGATTTATTAAATGTCCACAAATGGTTACGTAATTTTACATATGAATTAAGATGTACTTTCTTTAGAAAATATCATCAACTGTTTAATTGAAATGGAGAATTATTTGTGGTACGGGTAATTAACTAAAAAGGTTTGTTGCAATTTTTGCTAAAAACCTACGGGAATTAATGGCACATAATTAAGAAAAATTACAATGTATGCATAAAAAATCAGGAGATATTATTAAATACGGTTAAAACACACTAAGATAGGTCCTGGATTTTGCATGCAGCTTAAAATAAAACCTGCTTGACTAACTCAACGCTTGCACATACACTTGCTGAAATACGGTTTAATCACTGCTGCTCACATCATGCCACATATGCGGTGTAACCAACACATAGGCGATGTGTGAAACGCAGCGCGCCCGACGCGGTATGTAATTTATATGCTGTATGTTTAATTTACCTGAACTAATGCGGTTAAATAACTTTCCGGTATGTGCAGCCCGGACAGCCACATCACGAGCGGTTCACCAGACACTGACCAATATTTATACTGCTGTGATCTTCGCTGCTCGCACGACACGACGGTTCCGAGGATGTCCAGTTCACACACATCATTAGTGCCGACGTGTCCGGGAAAGGGTGGGATGTTTTGCGGCAAGCATAAGCGGGTGCGATGGAAAAAGTTTTGCGTATTTTTATAATTAGCCGTCCCTTTCCGCTGCAACGGAGCGTTCGTTTCATCCCGCCCAAGTGCGCGGCGCGGCGATGCTGTCACATCGTCAACAGCCAACGCACGGCGGGATTAGCGAGCCGCACACTTACCAGCAAATGTTCGATCCAGTCGCCGAGCTGTTTGCAGGTGGCCGGTGCCAGCTTTCGCCAGTCATCCGGCAGCTGCCCGTTGAATAATGCATGGGCCACATTGTCGAGCACGGCGTCCATGCCGATCTCGCCGGCTAGCGCCTTCCGGAGCTGGTTCAGCGTATGCTCCATCCGCTGGATCAGCCGGTTGTAGCGCTCCAGCTCCTGCAGCAGCACCACGCAGATCGGCGTGATGTTGACCTGGTACGCCCTCTTCACGCGCCATACATCGAACGGCTTCGGTAGCTTTTTCAGAATGTCCACGGCCGCCCTGTCGATAAACTCGTCCCGGCTGATGCCGCCCGTGTCCGCACCTGGGCGAATGATGAAGCGATTTTGCGGGTGACAGGTGAGCCGGTGGAACGGGATGCCAGGTATGCATAAACACACACACACACACACACACACGCATACACACACGCATACACGCACACATAGTGTCATTGTTGAGGCGTAAAATTTCAAATATTTGCTAAACCCGTGACTTGCCGGAATCCCGGGCAGGACACGGCCTACGTCTACCGACAAGTGTGATTGATGATCGAAAAGCTACGTGGTGGTGGATGGGTGGGACGCTCGTATGAACAAAAAGAAAAACGGTGATCAACATATCGTGGTGCATGCTCATCAATCAAGCAAATATGCGCTCATTTGCGCTGGCCCGATTGCGTCAAATCATCGATTACAGTAACAGGCAGTATTTATCTAGGCTATTGATTTCAGTGCAAATACACGGGATGGATAAATGTAGCAGAGCGATTTCGCAGCAGCCCTATACATACCATTTCCTTCGGCACCGGCTTGCAGAAATTTGTTACCCAAGCAAACTATCCCAAAGTTGGTGTGAAATATAAAGTGATTTAAAATAATTGAAATATACCGATTGAAGTTTACGCACGAACTGCACGCAAACTCGTCGATGAATCGGCAACGTTCGCACCGTATTGCACGACACTGATTAAATACGCTGTGAACATCAAATCCTCCCCTGGTCGGCTGCTCAAAAAACCCGCAACACCCACTTACCAGTTTGTGGCTGTAAATCAATCAGGTGCGCCCAGGTTTCGCGTACCGCCGTCGTGTAGTAACCGATCTCGGCGTTCGAATGCAAACCGAACACTTCCGGCGTGTTGTTGAGCGGCAACTTATCGATGGCGGCTGAAATTATAAACCATAAACCCACCCCCGTGCGCCATGCCATGCCGCGTGAGTGATGCTTTAAAAACAATGATTTTTCGAGGGCCCTTCGACCCCGAGTGGCACTTACCGATAAATTCGTCCCGGTTCGGTGCGGCAATCGGTGCGTAGGTGCACGATTCATCGGCGTAAAAGTTGAACGGTTGGAACGCGTCGAACAGAAAGTCGCCCATGTACTCGTCCATGTACGTTCTCACGATGCGCCTGTCGAAGTCGTCTATTACTCTGCCGCCGTACATGACCTATGGAAAAAAAAACAGCGCGACGTGAAGGAATTTTCGGTCGGGTGGAAAGATGGGCATTGCAGAGACTGGTGCATGCGTACCTCGCCAATTAAATATTTCAAACTATTCCAGGGCAGGCGGCTATCGCGCGAGTCGACCGCTTTCGTTAGGTACGTGTCGAGAATTTGCAGACACACGCTGAAGTCGGATTCGTTGAAATCGTAGCAAATATTCCAGCCCAGCTTGCCGTACTTTCGGCGTTCCTAGTTGCCGAAGAGAATGCATACGGTTAAACCTACCTACTAGCAGAATGTTATCTTCCCTTTCCGTTCAAACAATCAAACTATTTGCCCGAGCAAACCGCTCCATCATCAACATTTAAATAAGCAACTAAACTGGAGCATGCCAAAAATCCTTACGGCACTTTCCGATGCCGGAGGTCATTTGTGTATAATCATAGGGATTGTCGTACAGCAGGACGTCACAAGCCGTGCCATCATCGGTGATCATCATGCATCATATTCTTCAAACGCATTCCTTGAATTTACTTCCCTTTTTTGTGTAAAACATTGTACGCAGGCAACACCGGTCGGGCGGATTGAAGCAACGAGCCAACGGATCGAGCACGCGGACAGGCAAGGCAAGGCAAGGCAAGAACGCTCAGATGCATTTCGCCGTGCAAAGTTTATCCACAAACGTGAAACTCCGCCCGGGATGGTGCCTTATCTGATTTAGGAGATTTGCGTAGATGAACGACGGACGAGAAAAATCACGATTCTTATTATTCATGAGGGATTGAAGCGAGTGGAAAAAGAGATAAAATTTACATCTAACTTGTGAGTGTCTGTCTGTGTGTGTGTTTGTGGATTTTCCTCTGCTTTTTACTACCGGCTCGTTCCGCCCTGAGGCACTGTGCAAGAGATTTCACTGATGAAAGCGACGCTTATGATTCCAGCCAGTCCCCAAATCACACCCTTAGGGGTTGGGGAAGAGAGCGTAGCGGGGAAATAAATCTATCCGTTGGATAAATCTCCGCCTCGCGTATTCCCGCTTACCTGTAGCACGGCGTGGAAGAACGCCAGAACGTATGCTAATGGCCGGAAGGCTTGATGGGTGCAGGAGTCGAGCGTCTGCTGGCGAAGTTTGAAAAATGTGGCCCGCAGATTCATCCTCAGCCCGTTCGGTGGCTCCGTAACGACTTTCAGCGACTTTTGCAAAATGCCAATCGGGAATGTCGGCGTTGCGTCGGTCGTTATCCAGAGCCGAAAGTCCGGGTGCGGTTTCTCGATGGAATCGATTATTTTCTCCAGCGTCTTGATGAAGCTGATCAGCAGGTGGCCGTTCTGGAGCATCAACCACAGGCCCTGCTCGAGGGCGGTGTACAGCAGCCGCAGGGCGGCTCCCTCCTGGCCCTGCCCGAGCGAGATATGCTTAAACTTGGTGCCTCCGAAGCCGCAGCGATCGGCGAGCTTCATCAGGTCGGAGGTGGGATCGGAGCCCGGGCTCAGGATGAAGACGACCGGCGTGGAGGCCGTCGATTGCTCGTAGATGGCGTCGAAGCTCAGTATCGGCGGGGTGATGAATTCTTCACCCATGGTTTGCGAGACGTAGTTGTTCAGCATCCGGTAAACACGGTCCACCCGCAAGCATCGCATTAGCAACAGGTGCTGAAATGGAACATAAAACCCAGGCGCATTGGAATGAGTAACTACACCGAAGCAAAGCAAACTCGCCATCTTGGACGTACATCGTACGGTGACATTCGGTCTTCAAAATTCCCCGGATATTCATAGCTTCCCGCGTCGTCCAAATCGTACCACTAGGGAGGGTGGAAGAACCAAAAGAAAAACAAAAATCAGGATCTAGGGGGAAAAAAACAGTACTGTGGTGTTTTCCATTCAAAATATCCTTACACTGCTCCACTCGTAGATGTTGCCCTCGATATGGCCCGGTAAATCGGCAAACTTTTCCGGGAACATTTCCCCGAGCAGAACGATATCCTGCCATCCCTTCTCGGTGATCCACGTGACCGGGCAGGGCCGTTCCGTTTTCTCCAACGACACCTTACCTTTGATGAAGAAATCGACCTCCGCCTGAGAAAGCGCGCCCCTGTTCAGCTCCAGCTTTATCGTGATCTGAAATGAGTACAGCAGCTTGTGCTTCTCGAAGATACCGATACACCCGTACTCGTAAACGTTCCGCGTCAGGGTGTTAATAATGTTGTCCAATCGCTTCGAGAGTACATTATCCGGGACGGCTTTACGCAGCGAGTAGCTGAACACCTCAAGGTATGAGTTTAGCGAGTACTGGTACATCGCGTTTACCGCCGCCATGTCGGACAGCACAAAGTACAGTATGGCGCCGCGCTGTGCCGCAAGCCGGTAACCGTCCCGCAGCTGATCGATCTCCTTCGACGTCTGCTCGGCGAGAATAATCTTTTGCGAAACTTCGGCCGCTTTTTCTTTGGTGCTTTCCAGCGTCGTCACCAGCTCGGCGTTGTCCAGCATGTTGCCGGTGGACGTTGCGAGCTCGCGGAGCAGCGAATCTTCCAGGTTCTGCAGCAAAGCCTTGTTGGCGCCGGTTTCGGCAATCAGCGTCTCGCGCTGCTCTTCCAGATCCGAACGTTCCGCGCGCACCACCACGCTGAGCAGCTGATCTTCCAGCCCGCTGACGGTCACGGTGTAGTTTATAACTTGCGCCTTTGCGTACACGGCGGGATCAAACTTCGGGTTGGCCAGTTTGGTCGTCAAGTACAGCCGGAAGTTGGCGTCCACGTCCACTTCCTTGTCGCCGATGGCGACGGTCTGGCGACCCGCCTGCACCCGCACGTTCCGCTCCAACACATTGTCTATCACCGGGTCGATGTAATCGTCCACATCCTGGAACAGTACCGGCGTGCCGTACTTTATCGCCATCTCGAGCTGCTTCAGGAAGTCCTTATCGTTGAACGAGAGCGTTTTTAAGTTGTTGGCCGACTCCCGCTTCCGTATCCACGACAGCGCCTGTTGCTGCGGATCGATGCAGAGCGGAAACCGGGACGCTCTGGTCGTGAGTATGCCGTTCTGTATCGACAGCTCGTCCGGCGGTAGACCCTCCGACGCCCACGTGCTCTGCTCCAGATCGGTGGACAGGTTGCCGTTCACGCGGTACGGGACGGTAAAGGGAATCTCCTGTGCGACCACGTTCGCCAGCCAATCATCAAAGAGAATCGCCCGCCGGAACTCCCACGAGAAGGGGCCCATGTAGGCCAAAAACGAGGCCGACAGCAGCGCGTTTCCGATGACTTTCGTACGCTCGACCTGCAGCTTACCGAGATCGATCACCCACCGGTCGCGTTCGGAGCTGAGCCCGGAAATCAGCTTGTCTGCAGCGAGCAGCCGCCGTTCCGCCTGCTCCATCATTTCCTGCAGCATTTGCTTCTCCTTGATGGCGTTCGCGTACTTGCCGTTCAGCTCGGCCAGCTCGTTCTCCAGCTTGCCGATTTCGTTCGTTAGCTTCACCAGCAGCCGGATCTGACCGTTCAACTCCGACTCGAGGAAAGCGACACGATCCTTCTTCGGTTTAATCTCCTTAAACACATCACAGTAACCCAGCACGGCGCGGACAAACTTCAGCAATCCGTAGCCGGCCTTCGAGATGCTTTGCATTTCGTCCAATTTTTGTGATCGCTGAGTGACGGAAGCGTAAGAGAATGATTATTTTGAGTAAGGCTTGCTACAAAGGTGCCCTTTTTCTGCGGCTCACACTAACCTTCATGTTTGCCCGCACCGTTGCCACCTGTTTCTGGGTGATTGCGTCACAGTCGAGCTCCTGCAGGCTGCGCAAGAAGTTGCCCTCCGACATCATACCCTTGGCCGTCTTCCACGAGATGTCCTTGTAGCCCTTGATAATGGCCACACACTCGCAAACGACCTGCACCGGCTCCGGTGGCGTGGCGAAGCTGCGAATCTCGGTGATGTCGGATTTGTCTAGATCCGAAAGCGCCAAACGGGCCACCTCGAGTGCTGGCAGGGCCGCCGCGAGCGCTTCTTCCGCTTCCGCCTTCTCGACGGTGATAATTTTCTTTTGCTGCTCCACCTCCACCGACTTCTCTGACGCCTCCAGCTTCTTCACATTGGCCTTTTCGGTTGCTGGCGGGTGGAAAAACGATAACCACGGTAGACAGTTTCATCAAGAAGCGTTCAGAGCCGACACCGACCCCGCCGGCGATGAATGTGTTCCTATTTCCGGGAAAAAAAAACAACCCGACGCCAGCGAGGGAAAGTGATTCCGTACTTACATGTCTCAATTCCCGCCAACATCGATTCACAACGGTCCGCCGCTTCGATGACATTTTTCCGTTGCTCCTCGACGATGATACTCAATTGATCGATCTGAAGTGAGGCTTCATTAATTTTCTCGATTCCGTCCGATAGTCGAGCGCACTGTTGCATGATGAAATTATCTTTCTCCTCTGGCGAAGCGTGACAAATTGAAAATGAAAGATGAACATTTATTTTGCCACAGTGTTTTCCTTCGTTTTTTTCTTCTTCTTCGCCCTATCGCTTTTCCCTTTCCCGCTGGTGCGCGTCCTGGGAACTCACAGGTACAAGGAGCCTGTGTATATTATATTTATTTTCTACTCGCGCCTCCACATTCACCCGAAACAGGTCCTCTCGCTCGGGCGTGTTGGCTGAGCTAGGGTTGTAACCGTATCAGAGTTGGAACACTCATTCCCCGCCACGGGGAACCGTTCCGTACCGTTTTAACCATACCGGCACGGATCGAACCACCGACATCGATAGGCCGTACACCAGCCGCATTTTGCCACGCTTCCCCTCCCGTTCCACACCAACGCCAGCAGTGACATCCGGCCGACGGAAAGAACCCATATGAGGATGAAAAATAAAAACGATAGCACGCAGGAGGTGTTGCGAAACACGAACCGATGGTCCATGGCATCACCGGAACCGATACGGAGCGAGAAGCGCTGGATGCTAGGCTCGGCTGCCAGGCACATATTAGTCTTTCTGCTTGATGTGACTAAGCTCTTTCCAGTCGCACACTTTTCCCTGGCGCAGCTACACCGGATGCGGCATGCCTGCCGGTGGAGGGGCTATGTTCGTAAAAGTAGCAGCCTTCAAGTGAGAACGAATGATCGATTATTCCGGATAATGCTGCGCTAATTAATTATGGACCTTGCACACACGCACACACACCCTCGTACTTATCCACGGAATATCTAGGATTTTTGCCTGCCGCTGCTCTCCGGCAGATGCAAGAGGAGTTTCACAGAAGAAACGATGGACGCTTGACTGAGCGATGAGACATTTGATGGACAGCGTTACGGATACGGGTTCGGTGCTGCCTGACACCAATCATGGCCATGGCAACAAATTGATAAGGGTGTTTTCGTCGAAATCGCTCATTCTCATTTCAACATTAGATATGGCCAGTAAATTGATTGCAGGTAAGCGTTACCAGTGTAGCAAACCAGAGCGGAATCGGGCAAACGTTTTCTCGCAAGCGCACCAGTGTTGGTATCTGCAAATTTGATGGGAATATCTAACTAGTGCCCAACTTACCGATCAATTTCAAGTAGGTATTGATGAAATCAAGATAATGCTTCGGAGTAACGAAATTCTTTCGCCGCAACTTCATCAGGTACTGTACGTTATAGCTCTTGAGCGATTGATGTACATGCACGATGTGAGCGATGATTGGCTCCCGATAGTTCTCCGGAATCTGACAGTGAGGTGGAAGAAAGCATCACATGTGATAGCCCCTAAAACGGTTCCTGTTCTTTTTTTTTTTTTGGGAGAGCTAGTTGATGCGCACTTACCTTCGGATGGTCTGTCAGAAACACCTTCGCTACGGCGAACAGAGCCTGCTGGGGCCATGGGAACACCCAATCAATCGTAGTGCTGCCTACCAGGCCGGGGAAATTGCGACATCGGTTGCGTAGTGCGTCACCCTCGGGCGACATGCACAGCACCACGTGCAGATTTCGTATGGCACGGTCGAGGAAAAACGACCAAACGGCGTCCCTGCGCAGGAAGTAGATAAAGCAGCGGATATGAAAACAAAAAAAAGCCCCGTACACACGTACAGGCCCACGAAGGAAGGATGAAAGATGCGATAAATGGATTTAAAATGGCGTGGCGAGGAGCGAAAGGAAGAGGAAAAAATAAGGGCGTCAGGAAATCAGCGCAGTAGCACAATAGCAGCTACAGGCTGCTCGCCGGACGCGGCGGCCAATAAACTACCGCTGCCAGGAGCTGTGAAAAGTTCCTGCCAGCGTAATAAATACCACCCCGTAACGTACTTGCTGGGCGCGTAGCCATGTTCCTGCGCTGCACCGCGGCACTGACCAATTATCTGATCCTTTTCGTCGTCGGTAAACATTGCTGGCACCATTCCAGTGGTTAAAATATTATTTATGAACTCCAGAAATCCTTCTTCCGCAATCTTCGTACGCCGGCGGCAAAAACCGTGGATTAAAGATGGCAGCAGGCAGCCGGACGGGAGGGAGGCGGACAACGGCAGCGGGACACGCGAGCGGGAAACCAGGCATTAAAACCAAAATTGAAATTTGCAAACGCCTAACGCCAAGACTTACTTGTGCGGCCTTAAATATGAAACACGTTTTCACGCTCCGCACGCCGACTTGCAGGAAGAGCGCCTTCAAATCCTCACGAAAAGACGCTTCATTGTAGCCGCGGCTTAGCACGATTTCGAAGATTTCGCAACCGGCAGCAAAGGCGGCTAGGCGCGTGATGCTCTGTTTGCCCGAGCCACCGATTCCGACGAGCATTACGTGACCGCTGCGGGGCGAGCAAGTGTGCTATTGTTAATTTTCGACAGAAAGAAACGGAATTGCAACCCCACCCCCCTCCCCCACTCCTGCTTACCGATGCATTCGCAGCGTGCGGTGAACCCGCGTCAAGTGTTCCAGGCAATCCTCGAACAGCACCAGATGCATCTTGCCGCGCTGCTCATTATACTCCATCAGTATCTCCTGGAAGAGGAAGTATATCGCCTCGTAGTCGAGCAGATCCTCGTAGTAGCGCTCTTCCGCCGGATTGACAGCGTTCCGATAATCGCCAAACAGCAGCGGATTACGTAGCGCGTACTGTGCCACGGACAGCTCCACGACGGCACTCTTGATGCGTGACTCCAACCGGCCCTGCTGCTGGTCGACCTGCACCGTATGCCGGAAGCTGCGCGGGATCGGAAACTGTTCCATTATCCGCTCGCTAATCTGTTGCCCCATGAGCTGTTGGTCCTGTTCGTTGATTAAGCGATCGCAAATGACGCGCGCAAACTCGTTGCGCCAAACTCGCACAAGATGGCGGGTTTCTTTGAAAAAGTTCGGATGGATTTGCAGCAGCCCAGCAACGATGCGCGACAAATCCTTCATGTTGAAAATGTAGTGGAACTTCGAGGGTGTCGGGGGTAGCTTCGTTACGAGCGTCTTAAATAATGCCAACGTCATCTCGATCAGCTTGTTCGCGTTGGTGCCAAGTTCCGGGGGGAAAGGCTGCAGGTGTCCTTTCAGGATGGACGCGTAGATATGGTGCAGTGTTGCATCATTCGGGAAGATTATGTTGACCACGGAGAACATGGAGATGAAGCGCGAGTCTACCTCGTTCCGGCCACCTCCAGCACGGCCCATCGCGGCAATGAACGCTGTAATACGGACAAACAGTGGACATTACACCCTATCGATGTACAATTCAACACTTCCAGTATCGTTACTTACACATATCCTTAAACTTCTTCCAGCTTAAGTCCTTAGTGCGATCGAACATACCCTCCCTTTCGACCAGCAACTTAAGCAACGCAATCGGTTGCTGCGTACCGTACTCGTCCACCTGAGGCATGTTCATGTCGTCAATGAAGGTGACCAATTTCTTTCCAACCGGAGGCCCAAATATGTCCTTGGTACGCTTTTCAACCGCTGCCTCGATTGTTTTTTGCACGTCCATCGAGGAGGTGCGGGATGAAAAGTTGATGTTAAGTACAACGAACGAATCGCGGTTTAGGTGGCGAAGAAAATGGGAGATGACAGCAGTTTTTGACGTGCCAGGATCGCCTATTAAAACGACTGGCCGGCGAACCTACGAAAAATAAACGGTCAATAAAGTCGTTTAAACAGAAATTTTACATGAATTTTCTAATGAGTTCATACCTTGTTCATTAAATCCAACATTTTCTCTATCTTGAGCGTATCCATCGTCGGCACGAGTATGTCACTGAAATTTAGTTTGGCATCGTGTTCATAGCTAGGTATGATCCACTCCCAGGCCAGCCACTGCTTTCGCTCGATATCAAAGAAATAATCGAATAGGGTTGGCTTTTGTGTTGGCAGCTGGCCCGTGCCCGCCGGATTTTCCAGCGTATCTTCAGTCACCGGCATTTCCAGCTTCCGTTTGATGAATGCATCGAAACGCACGCGCGACTCCTCGAGCAGGGCGGCGCCCAGGGACAGGTAGGCGCACTGAATGAAACCACACGCAATCACATCCTCCTCATGCGGGCAGGTCGATGCTTTCATCGGGAATATCGAGTCAAAAAACTGGCACAGTTGTACCACCATATTCAGGTTCGTCTGATGTACGACGCAGTCCAGCGGGTCCTCCTGATTATTACCATCGACACCCTCGAGAACATAATCGATCGCGATGGGAATGATGGCGCTGAACGTTTTTTGCAGCACTTCCTGCTCCTCGGCGTATCGCCCCCGCAACCACCGCTCCCAGTAGCATTCGTAGCCGAGGTTCTTCGGGTCGAGATACACCATGCCGGCCCGGGAAACAGTCGCCGGCGAAGCGTACGCCAAATCGCCGACCTCAAACAGCAGGGCACAGTAATTGTTCAACCGGATGCGTTCACCGTTCGCCAGCGTAAGCAATTTGTTGTCATCCATAACGGAGTTCATATTTTCGATCCACAGTGCATCCACATCGCCATCGAAGCATACGTAGCGGCGCTCCTAGTACGTAAAGGGTGAACAATCCCGATGTGAACAGAAAGATAAAAAAGTACTAACCCCATTTTGGGCGTAGAGCTGCAAAATGAAACAAAACCAACGCTCACTACGATACTTACATCGCGGTCAGTAGGTTTATTCATCTCCCGAAATATGTTTGAGAACAGCCCGTCGACCCAATCGCGCGTATTGGGATCGAGAAATCCATACAGCTCAATCACCGAGCAAGCCTGTTGGGAAAAACAAACGGAATCCTATACAAACGGCAAGGAAAATCCTATCTTCTTTTCACAGTGATTGAATATTTCTATGGATGTTGTTGGCCATGAAAGATTTCTTCATATCCTCACCAAAAGTGGCTAATATGTAGTTTTTTGCAAAAAAAAAGAATTCGCCACTTTCAATCGACTAATTCATTTTTTTGCGCCGAAACAAGCGAGAAGCAAAACCTCTTGCCGCGTATTGCCTATATATCACTCGCAATGCTCTCCACTTCACCGCAGGCAGCTATTGAAGGGAAATGCATTGATTTTGGTTGAGTGAAGCGCAGCACAGCCGCATCTGGTGCCCCAAACCTAGCTTCTTTTTCCAATTCAACTTGGTGGAATATGGGACGGGGATAAAACTACCCTCAGCTACTCGACTCGTGCGCTAATTTATACGTGAACTAGAATGTACGCCATGCATGGCAACCGTGGTTTGCCTTTGGCTCTTCCAATTCTAAAATTGGATTGACTATGGGAGTGCATCCGAATGGATTCAATCGCACAAAGAGCTTATCTTCGCGGTAGCCGTTTGCAAGACAACGATTATTTGCATCATTCGCTGGCGAGGACGGTTCGGTATGCATGTTGGTCCTGATCCTCTCATGAACGCCTTCCATTTACCATTAGCTTATATTTGGTTCACTGAAAATGTGATTTCAAAAGCAAGCTTGAAGGGTTCTTATGAAATGGAAAATGCAACCCACGCTGGTTGTATCGGAACTGTTTTTTATCCCATGCCGCAAGCAAATATATTGAATCCTTAAAAAGGGGTATGTTTTACGCTGATTAAAACCGGCGAAAAAGGAAGTATTCACAATACTGATATTGAGTGCATCTTACCTTCGGGTTCAGAGTAGTGCATTTTGTCGGTAGGCCCATGTTGGTTTGGGCTTTTATCAACGTGTTGATCACGACCGTTTTGCCACCTCCGGTCGGACCGACAACCATCGTCGAATGACGGGTCATCATAGTCTCATACAGCTGCTGCACCTTATCCATCTGCGATAAAAACAAAAAAAAATGATTCCATTAATTTGCGAAATGCAATTCCGAGCCCGATGAAAGAACCAGCCACTTCGTACCTGCTTCTGAATGATCACGAATCCATCCGCCAACAGCACCTGCCGGACCGCATCGCTAAACTCCGGGTAGCCAACGCGTGGATAGTCCACGCCCGGGAACAGATCCTTTATGAGCCCCATAAACAGCGGCACATCGTCGAACACAAACTTCGGAAAGTTCATATCGAACAGCGTCCGCATCAGCGTGGCGGACTCCGATATTTCGGGCGACTTGCGCTTATTTACGCCGGCCATACGCAGCACCGCGTTCAGCGACCGGAGGCCCCAATCGTAGTGGTACTGCTTGGAGAGCTGCTCCCGCGCCATCCGGTACAGTACGGTCATCTTCTTCGCCAACACTTTGGCCGTTATGAAACCGTCGGAGAAGAGCGAGATCATGCAGATCAGCTCCAGGTCCGGCATGATGCAGGTGACCGGCCGGAACAGGGCCTTCACCGATTCGGGAAGCTCCGTCCGCCCGGCGTAGCCCGGATTCATCGTTATGAAGATGCCAACCTTGGGGTCAAGGTTGATTTCGTTGCCTTCGAACTGGAACGGTGCCGGTAACGTAGTTTAGTAGTTAATGGAAGTAATTTTAGATGCACAGGCTAACTTACAATGAACGACGACACGCGCGACACTAATGCCGTGCGAATTGTTTGCAGTTGCGTGGAAATGACGCTCAGTACGGATATGTCGATTCGGTTGAACTCATCGAAGCAACCCCAGGCACCACACTGGGTAAGACCTATGGGATAAGAATCAATACCATATATTCCATTGGACGTATAATCTTTTCTACATACACATCGACAAGTAAAGATGAATACATGAATAAATGAATATGAATATATCTTTATATTAAATAAATATCTGCCTCACACGCATGGTACAAAACGCGTGTTATTATTCAACGCTCAACAACCAAAGCTTTAGCTTTTCGACTCAATTTAAACAAACAGCAATTGCAAACTGCCTGGGCCGGGAATGTGCCCTACGCTTTTGCACGCACAACCGCACGCGTTTGTTTAATGCGTAGTGAAAAACCACCCCGCCCGTCCCGACTAGCGATCCGCCAGGGCCAGCGTGCAGGGACCTGGAACTTCTAGTTCCGGCGTGTGGTTTGCAGCAAAATTGAATCACCCTTTCGATGCCCACGCTCGCTTTATTTGTAGCGCAATTTGTGTTTTATAAAACGCAAAGCCGATTACTGTTGTGTGTTTCCGCGTGCCGTCTTTTTGTGTACGGCGGTCGCAAACCCCCGGTACGACCGAAATGGGTTCTCCCGGAGCAAACGTGGCGCATGCAAACAGGTTCCAGTGTTTTTTTGTTGTTGTGAGGGAAAAGGTGTAAAGCTCTGCGCCTCCGCACCTTGTCCGGTGGCAGGCCCGGGCTGCGGTTGAACTTATGCCGACGAGTTTAAAACATTGCGCCTCCACAATCGAACCATTTTCCGGGTGTACGGTCGCACAATCAGCAACCATCAGTGGGATGAATTGCGACGGAACCTCCATCCACACGGCCGTGGCTGCTATACCTGCGAGATGGATTAAACCGCCAGTACCGATAGCGGGCGACTGTATGGAGCGCCGGAAAGTACAACCCGGTTGAAATTACAGGTCGCTACCCGCCGCATGCGGCACAACGCTATCAGATCAGCAGATATTTAGTTTGCGGATTACTGTTAAACCGTAAAATTGAGAAATAAATTTTCCAATTCAATTTGATTATTTTAATGAGGTAAAGCGGGCACGGCCGCGGGAGGAGCGCATGTGCGTTTGCAATGTTCGAAATAATCAGCAGTAGCGCGCTCGTTTGGCACTTTGCTGTGTTGTAACGCGAAGTAAGTTTTGTGTATTTTTAACGCACGCTCCAAAAACCTTGGCCGTCTTCGCATGTGATGAGATTGGAATAGTTTTGTTTGTATAATACAATTAAATAACGCTCAGCAGCACCAATGCGCTCCGGTCCCATCAGTATACATTTAAACAAGATTGAGACGACAGCTCCCACTACCTCCCCAACGTACCTGAGAGGACCGTCCCGACGGCCCGAAAGTCCATGCCCTCGCCGCAATTCGTTACAACGCACAGCAGCGCCAGTGCTTTGGCCAAATCCTTCGTCGTTTCGGTCTTTCCCGTACCGGCAGGTCCTGCGTGGTTATGGGAACGAGCGTCGGAAACCGTTGGAGATTAGCAGTGGAAGCAATAACTAGATAAACATGTGAACAAACGTCCCACGGTCCGATAAGAGACAAATGTGTTCCGGGCCGATTGCGCGATGCCACACCGTCTTGCTGCAACGGAGCACAATGGTTCGGTGGTGCCGAAAGGTTTGCGTCATCCGTGCCTCACCGGGGGCACCGTTTCAGCAGATTAGCAGCAGCGTCCGCTTTGCAACAGTTTTGCACCAAATTTTGGACAAGAAGAGACGCCAAACCACAGCCACCCATTATGGCGACCCGTGCATGCACACGGGTCCCGTGTCCGGGAGCGCTACTGCCGGATGCGAAACCCAAATGAATGTTGTCACCGGCATCAAGACGAGCATCCGCATCCAGCGGCAACATATGTCTTATCTTGCGACGTTCCACGAGGGTCCCGTGTGCATCGTTTTCGATCGATCATCACTTACCAGCCGGTGCACCGCCCAAATTCATCGTCAAGGCTTGCGTGATTGTTAAATATATCCTATCAGTCAATGGCGTAATAACGAGCCGTCCATTTAATCCCATATACTCGTAACCGTAATCGAATTTTCCTATCAAACCATCGCCGTTCGTCGTCACGGACAGCGTCGTCAGCAGCGTTGTCATCGGCACCGGTTGGTGAAGGATCCAGTCGGGTGAGAGATTTTCCGTGTACCATATGGCAATGATGTTCGACAGTGATTTGATCCCGATCCCGGCCCGATTGGATGTCCAGATGACGGACGGATTTTGGAGCGTCGGGTGCGATGACGTGGCCAACGTCCGGGAAGGAAGACGACAACAAGACGAACCACGTTCCACGTCCATTCCGTGGTCGATCCATTGCACAGTGAAGTTCGGACCGTGAAGAGCAATCAGAAAACGAAATGTAATTAGTACAGGATTTGAAGTAGCTTCCGGAATACGTATCCGTTTTCCGATGTCGAAGATATGCTGGGAATGATTTGCATGCGAATACTGGGCACAGAGGTACCAAACATTTCTGCATCGATCAAACAAGCAGCACATACATTCGAGAAATTAGGCGTTTGATAGCTCTTGGCATTTGAGTAGAGAAATGTTGCTACAATTGCTTACAAACATATACATATGCCACACACATTCGTATTTCCAGAAGTGGATATTTTATAGTTATAGATCTTACCTGTACACTGCAGCACACACAAATTATCCAATTCTCGAATCCAGTAAAATCTGCCAGAAAATAGAAGAATTTTCCGTTCGAATTAGCAATACTTAACAAAACTCCTTCCTCACCTGAGTTGGCTTTCCCATCCAAATTCCTGTGCATCCAGAATGCTGTCCCTTACGAAACCTTCAATAATATCTCGCGCATGCACATCGATGGTGGCAATGGTTTTAAATTTAAGCCGATCATTTGGCGACAAATTGGCGCGTACTGACAAGGAAAAAAAATAAAATAAAATAATTTATATCCTTAATTCTAACGTACAAGTGTAACGCAACACACGATTGCTACGATTTTCAAGCCTACCTTTTAGTACGAGCTCATCCAGCTGACGGTTCTGTTCCTGCAAATATTCCTTCATCGCACGCTTATTACCGTGGCGTACCTTGGCGAACACCTCCTCAACCTCGGCCGTCCACCAGACCTGATTTGCAGCGAGGCACACCATACCCTGATACAGCATGATCCAGTCCGGCCTAATGAAGATCGAAATCGAAGGATCGAAACGTGCGTTGAATTTTACACCTTCCCGGGGAGGTGGAGCTTTCTTCTACATCGGACAACATTTTACTCACCGTGCGAGCTCGCGATCCTTGCCGTAATGGTAAATTGCTTTCTTCGTAATAAATCGATTGGTCCGACGCATTTCCTTTAACACCTCATTCATCCAGCACTCCACCCGGTCCTTCACCGGCACTGTTGAACGAGGCAACAAATGAAAATCAATAAAGGGACAACTTGGTTGATGCGCGTTCCTGGTGCGTGCGGTTTAGTCTTGCGGGAGCCGCAATAGCCGTGCCTTCCGGCGTTACATTGAAAGAACACGTTATGGGAGTGTGGACCCAGAAAGACGGACCGGCGATTGATACATTTTGGAGCGATAAAATAAACTTCCCGCACCGACGACACAGAACGTGAGGTAATAAAATGAAAAATTTGTGAAATATTTTCCACCTCGCGACGCATCCCGGGGCGTGTTTTCATCACCACGAAGGGAAGGTCTCGATACTCGGATGAAAAGTGAAGGAAGGGAAGGTAGCATATACATACCGTGCGATTCGAACTCCATCACCTCGCCCTCGCTAGAAATCATGGCCGTCACAGTTGGCGTGTCGAATCGATCTTTGGCAAATCGTAAAGATTTTATGTTATCGAACATCTGCAAGTGAGAAAATTTGGTGCGTCAATGTCGAGTAATTGGAACGTTCGACTGGTAACAGCTTGCGAAACGGGTAGTAAAAAGTTTCCTCCCCAATTCCACCGCGGCCTTTTCGTGCGTGTGTTTCCGGTGTATCAAATGGCAAGAGCTTTCCACCGATGGTGTTAGGTGCGTAGAAAGGAAGGAGAGATGGTTTACCTTTATAATATGCTCCTGGACACACGTAGGTTCGCTGTCCCCCAGTATAGATAGCAGCTCGTCCGTCGATATAAAGTAGAATCTGAACCGTACAAACATCGATGATCAGGAAACGTGGGGCGTACGAAATATACATAATAAAAGAGACGATTTTCATCGGGTACCTACCTTGGAAAAGCTCGTCGTTTCTGTTCGAGATAGTCGTTAAGCGATTTCTGACAACCGTCTAATGCTGATCCGAGACGAATGAAGTCATTTAACCGACCGGGGACAAGGCAAACATCGACAACTAAGGGGTTTTCGGTGCTGCTTCTCATTATCTATTTTTCGTTTGAAATAAACAGTTGCATTTGGTTTGAAATGTAGAGTAAAGCAGCACCGTGAAAGCCATCAGCAACTTACCGCACGAAATTCTTCGTCGATGATATTAAAATGTTTTGCTTCCTCCGGTAATTGACTGCTTATATCACCGTCTATAAATATACCTTCCAGATAGATCCACTTCCGTTGCACGCTTATCCATTCGTCGATGATTTCTGATATGAGCGTTAAATGTTTTTCCCATCGCTGAACCGTCGGCATGAATGGACCGATAAATCTACGGGTGAGAAAGTAAATTATACGTTGACATCACGCGACACGATGCGGGAAAAAGTTCACGCTAGCTTACTGAGAAGCGGCCATGGATTGAAGATTCATGGAGTTTTCTTCGAGTACCTGCATAATTTCATCTGTTGCTCCTAGAATGTGACTGCAAGATCCAATCGGAGCGAAACGAAAGAATAGTAATAGGTAATGCAATATGATGATTATCTATATCATAACCGATGGTGCTCACATACCCTCGTGTTCGTCCGCCCTTTTCGTAAAGTATCATATTGAAGCACATCCGTTGCCAGATATGAGCGATTTCCTGAACGCTTCGTTCGATGGCCAGCTCTTTGATGGCATTATTGATGATTTCTTCGGCAATATCCTAGCAACGGAAAGGTTTACCACACGCAATGCATTACACATGGAGATTGGCAAAATCTGTCTGATTCTCGATCGGAATCGAGATTTCTCTCGTGAAAATATTTTACCGACGGCCCAGAAATGATAATTAGCCCGGTGACAGCTACGGTATTAATTATTTATGTTACCGTTCTGAACCGCAGCGGTCAACAATCATTAATCAGAGCTCGGGATCGGGCAGCCCGGAAATGAAACGAATAGCGCACACCTACTTGATATTTATGCAACTCCATCGCAAACATGTTTTCGAGCGTGAACCGTTCCGGTGACATGTCGAAATGTTGACCAGTCTTTTCCATTAGCTTTATCCAGTGACGCTCGCGCAACGCCTCGTCCTTCAGGCTCAGCATCAGTGGGATGGAGGATTTGAATTGCTTCATTTTCGTGTTTAGCGCTTGTCCGACGGGCGCTTGTCGAATCTAATGGTGGTGAAAGATGGTAAGGTTAAAAAACGTCACCATACACGCAACCCGATCGAAGGGACCTACAGTTTTGGGTAGCATTCGAAATTCCTTCATAAAATTATCAATTCCTTCCAGCAATGCTTGCGGATTGAGATTTACCCACAGTGTATGAGACCATTTTTCCCGGGCAACTTTTTGCTGCACGTACAGCTTATAGACCTGATGATAAATGTAAAATTCAATTTCAGATTAAGTGAAGTATGGAATTTTTAATTGAATTGAGGAAATCATTTACTCAACTAAAATATCAATTAGCATTCAAATTAAATATGTTAGAACTCATTAAATTTCATCAACCAACAGTATCGGCCAAATAAAAGATCGCACTCTCTGTTGAAGAACACTTACCACTTGTATTTCTTCGTATTCAACTTTGCACTGCAAGAAATCGCTGTAATCCGTTAATGGAATATCGAATAGCTTTTCAGCGTTTTCTGTGAAAAGAAAAACAAACATTGATTTAAAAGCAATCATTCTTGCGAACAGCAGTACATTGAAAGCGGAGAGAAATGGTTCATTGTTTCAGAATCATTTTAAAAACCACACCTAATTCGATGCGTTGTCGATCCATCAGATCGATCTCTTTGCCAAACGTATCCATCAGTTCCACACCCTTGTCCAGGTCCAACCCCACAGTGCCGGGACCTTCCGTTCGAAATTTGGCAATAAATTTAGCAAGCTGCAATTAAAGATACTCGTTGTTAATCACTTCTAGAAAGGGTTGTAACGCTGTGGCGCGTCATACCTGCTCACAAAACGTATGAATCTCTTTCTGCGTGATCTCGGCGAACTTTGCCTTCGTTGGTTGCAGCTTGCTCGAGCGCAGTAATGCTGAATGGTAGATTTTTTTCCACCGTTTTTCCAAGTGATACGCCATTATCATGTCGCCCAATGGGAACTGCAAGCGAAAATAGATAGTTATACTTAGTAAAAGAGATACACAAGCAGACAAAGAGTTACCTTAATGCGATGTTCTTCAAGAATGTTGTAAATCTCTTGTATTTCATGAATTTTCAGCTCAACTGTCAACGTGGTAGATTGTATAGTTTGAATGGTCTGCATGACTGTCTTAAAGTGGGATAATTCTTTGACGTTTTTATCCAAATCGGTTCTTAATTTCTGCAACAAGTTTAACGCGATTATGTTGTGTGGGAAACAAATACCTCATGTTTCGTACTTACCACCATTTGTTCGTGCAACTCTATCATCTGCTGACGTGTTCTTTCGGCAAGGATGTTTCCCAACGTGTTACGCCACTCCACCGCATGATCGACGATACCCTTAATCAGTGGCTTTAGGTTGACACGAATGCTCTTAATATCATGGAACGGTTTATGACGTTCAAGCTCGTTTACGATCTGGGTATAGTATATAAACTTTTCGTCCAATTGCGCAAGTGACACATTCTGGTTAAGAAACTTCTCACAAACGCTCATCTTCTCATACATCCAAAGGTTTCTATATTTCTGCCAACTGCATGCAAACAAAATAATAAATTAATTTACTAATGAACGCCAGTAATAGTTTTAATTGGTGCATGCTACTAGATAAATGTACCTTTTGAGATAAGTTAACACCTCCGTGACCAAATTCTGCACAGTTTGCTGCAAATTTATTACGAGCTCGCAAACTCGCGGGATCTGTAGCAAAAGACAAATGGATAGAGAATATACAGGCCTTCTTTAAAAGAAAATAATAATAATAAGTTCGTTACCTGGACAACATCTTCGAAGAATGTGAAATAAAACTCCTTTCCCTCACTCTTCGTCACCGGACACGGGAGACAAGTTTCGGCTGTCCATCGTTTAAAATTCTTCAATCTTTGTCGAAACAAAAGACAGGTAAATCGGTCACTTACTCCTTAAAACCATATTTAATTCATCTCACCTTAAGAGAAAATCCTTCACCGAATTTATCATAATGCTGTAAGCATCCGTCGACGATGGTCGCATCAGAATTTCCGGCACGGTCAGTATTGCGTCCACCTCGAACAACGGCTGATTGTTCACCAGATGGTTCATGAATTTTTCGAGATTTTTCGCTGCAAACCTATGCAGATAGGGGAAAGTGAGCGAACAAGGAGGCAAACAAATAACATTTAATGACTACCGCTCCGACACCTCCGTCTCGCGTACCTACCTGGTGAAGCACCCGAACACTTGTTTCTCCCAGTGGTTGTAGTAGTACTTCATTTCGGGGCACTCGCCCGTGAACGTACCGAGCACCAAGCTTTCCAATTTAATCAGGATGGGACCTATCGAATCGTACAGCTGCAGCAGCTTGATCGTTTTCGCATTGCGATCCTTCTCCAGCGTGTCGAAGTAATCGCGGCACGGCCGAACGCTATCGTCCGTTTCCTTGATGGAGACCTTCTTCGGGCGTTTTTGTCGCTTCTCCAGATCGGCCGCCTCATCAGCCCGGCCGGATGTGTTGGCCGGAACCATCGGCACCCCGTCCGTGGGTGTAACACTTTCGTGGCGTGTGTCCTGCTGCGAATGATGCAGCCGATGGGACGGATGGTGGTGTCCGTGGTGGTGATCCTTTTGTTGAGTCGGTGCTTTCAGTACTACCGCCGCTTCCGCGGCAGGCTGCCGGGCCTCCTTTGTTTTGTCAGAGTCCAGCTCGAACATAGCGTAAGACTCGAGCCGCTCGATACGCACCTTTATGTCGTTGCTGATGTAACCAATTTGCGATACCAGGGACGATAAGCTCTTCATTAACTGATTTAAGTTTTCCGTCGGAGATGACCGCGGGTTTGTTGTGCGGGTTTATAAAATCAATGGAATAATTAACAGGATTAATTAAGGGAAATTGTGAAGTGCTCGATTTCTTACCGTTTGACACTTTTCCGCATAAGTTGCGATGTTAAACGACTGCCAGGTGAAGCGTCCCAGACCGGCCTGGATGATTGTTTCCACTTCGTACAGATGGCTTCGTAAAAAATGAACCTTGAAGTGAAAAACATCAAAAATACATTTCGGTGAGAGAGTTTGTAAAATTTAAAACTAATATGTGCGTAAATTAGTCGCTTACAGCTGTAAACTAATTAAAACCCTAAAATGCTTGTGATGAAGTTAATTTCCAGAGCATTGCAGATGAAAGCACGAACCAAATATATTTGCATTTAAATTGTAACCAGCGAACGCCTATCTCACTTTAATCCTTCGCCTGCGGCTGAAGAAATTTGGCACTGCTTGACGAATGAAGTGTCCAACTGTTTCCAAACATACACCCCCACCGTTTCCGACCGGGCTGTCGAGGCTGCGGACACTAACTTTCCGGTATACTTATCATTTTGCATGAATATTTATGACGACGGATAAATTAATACTCGAGCCGGGTGATTTTTGCACCCTTGCTGCGTGGAAAACGAAGCTGAACGCTGTGCCATCGGTCGAGGGGAGGACGAATTAACTTAGTTTCCTTCCAACCACCCCTTCCGGCCTTCAACCCGTTGGGCGCTGGATTTCAAAAATCAATCCGTTCCTTCTTGCTGGCAGGCGACGTTAAATGGGTGTTTGTGCGCCAAAACCGAAAGCAACGATCGACCGGTCGCCTATCGGAACTTGGAAATTGGTTTTGGTTTCACGAGTGTTGTCAATAATTTATGGAACAAAGGATTTTCTTGCCCATTTATTATGGAAATGTATCTGCTGGGATATATTAATCTACGAAATGGAATTGGAATTGCGCGACTACTTATGTAGTGAAGTGATGAAGTTAATATTGGGATTTCCGCAAGCTTAGACGAGCTTTGCCCTGAAGCTGCCAGAATAGTCGATTATTAAAAAAATAATGGTTTTAAGCGCCATCGTATTATTGACCAAAAACACGATCTAGAGTATTTCTATCGTGTCTTTACGATTACAACGTCAAGCGTTACTAGATTTGTAGTTGTATAAGATGAATTAAAAAACATTTACCTCGGGTGTGGAGAGATTCAGCACAATATCGTTGTACCTATCGACCATTTTGCTGACACATTCTACGTCACGGAAGAGTTGGTCCTGCAGAAGAGTGAGGGTAAACAGTCAGGAAAAATCATACTGTTATTAAAACTAGTGCTTTGGCATTGTTTTTAATTTCATCGCCTCTAAACTACAGACGTTGAAAGTGGTTAAATCGGATTCATCTTCCAGCCGCACCGGCACTGAAGGTAATGCTCAAAATATGTCAAACGCTTTATGTTCCACCTTACGGCTACAAATGAAAACGACCACCGTCGAACAATCGGTGTTCTTGCATGCTTTGCACGACTTGGAAATATATCGCTGTCACCGAGCCGCAAGGTAAGGGACTGCAATAACTTGCCACCAAAGGAACGTTTTCAAGCACCTGACGGAGATTTGAGCCAGCCGGAGTACCCTTGCGGTTGCCTTGCTAGCCCCTGCAGCAAATGGTGTAAATTTAAGGACAACCAAGAGCAGAAGAACACGGCATCCCTTCTGCCCATCCCGGTCAGTGCTGGAAGTAAAATCCCCGCCACTGTCGTCAGCGAAAGTGGGTAGGAAAATATTGCTTACTTTTCTCATAATGGCCATCCTAATGGTGGGACTTAATGCGAATCCCAAATACTCGAACTGTTGACCTTCGTTGATGACGTCGAATATGTCTGCGAGTGGCCGGGCGTATGTTGAAAACCGTGCGCGAGGTTGCCGGGAGAAATGAAAGAAACGAAAAACGATGAGAGCACGGCAAAGGGATACTGGCAGAACAAATGGGGTTCCGTGCGACAGACACTGTGTAACCCGCACAGGAAAAAGCATCCGGGGAACGGGAGATTTGATTCCGCAGCTTTCGCCGGGGCTTTGCGACGGAGTGTAGCATAAATTGAATAGATCATAGGGAGCGTTCCCGCCCGACTCACACCCCGACGCCGAGAACCGAGTGGAACGAATAAATCAAAAGCCACTTCTGTTGGTTATTGGAAATGAAAATGATAATCAGCAACCGCTCCACTAGCCTCCTCCACCGGCAGCCCGATGGAGGATGGATGGATCAGCGTTTCGCTTTTTATAACCGACTCAACGCGCATCCTTTGATATTTGAAGTCGAGAGGCCGAACTGAACCGCGGAACGGATGTGTACCGCGGGGCAGTCTTGAATCCACTCCTGTTTGGAATAGAATATTCATCCAGCACACTACTTGAGAACTGTCGAGAGGTTTCGTTTGCTCTAAAGCATCCTGAAGCCGTTTATTTCAACGAGTGTGTGAGCGTCTGTTGTTTTTTTTTTTTGTTATGGTTTAGTTTACTTTCAACGGTTTGACGTAGAAAGAAAGGAAAGCAATGGCTGGACCGGCTTCCGGGGTATGAGTGAAGCGTTTTTCCGTAGAGACTGCTGACCACGCGGAATGCTGGCTTACCGTAGGAAAAGTTCAGTGCAAACTTAAGCTTGTACTCGATGAGCACAGATTCGCCGATTACTTCACGCCACGTGGGAATTTTCTTTTGTGAAACTGCTGACACCATCACTGTGAGGATGAGACGTTATGATGGAAATGAAACGGAGAAAGAGAAAGAGAGATAAAGATACCGCGGGCAAAGTTCAGCTCAGGCCCGCCATACAATGGTCACGGTGTGGGCAACACATTTAGCGCTAAGTAGCTTTCGCCGTCCGAAAGTTAGACCCGATGTGAAAAATCAATTTACTTGAAAACCACGAACTTACGCTGGGCTTGATTGATTTTGAATTCATTGGCGGGTGTCGCGGGCCCGGTTGAAGAACCCTGGGACGGTGTGTGACGTGCCGCCCGTACCAGCTTTTGGGCGAGAGCAAGCTGCGGATCGAGAACGTCGGGTCGGTTGACCAACCAGCGGACGGCCGTGGCGATGTTGGTGTACCGGGACCGATCCTTGCCCGTCATCAGCGCGGACGGACGCCGTTCCGAGGCTGGCTTGTCTTTCCTGCTTTTGGGCACCTTAATCTCTTTCTGTAATTCTGTAGAAGTTGCATAATGGAAAGAAACATCATTTCCAAACGCGCGTCTGCCGAAACCGCATCGCCACATATCCTACCGAGCATCGTTTCGCAAAATTCCAATTTCAAAATGTTGCGCTTCAGCACGCCGTTCACCGTTTTGGTGCCGTGGGCGGTAAACTTTTGGAAGTTATCCTTCTCGTACTCCTGGAAGTGCTTTACCAGCGACATGTACTGACCGAATGCGGATCGCTGCAGGGACGTTTCCGTGTGCCGCTTGCTTGCCTCAAACTGTGCGGAATGAAGGGGCAGAAAAGAGTTACGCCTTCGTAAGTGTTACGGAGTCTTTCCGTACGAGTGGGAAATGATACTCACCTCCCGGAACGCAGTCATGGATTTGCGAATAAAGTTTAGCAGGGACCGGGCCCAAAACACGGCCCCAACGTGAACCGGCTCATTGCGCTGCAAGGGTGGGTTGTTTTTATGCTCCTGTTGGAGGAAATGAAGCAAAGCAAAAAAATAAGAAGAAACAACAAATGACATCTGTCACAACACAACCACAACAGTCGACGGTAAAACGCCGTGGAATTGTAAACGACTTACGGAGGGGCCAGTCAGACGGGCTCATAACGGGCGCGGATCGTTTAAGAGTGGTGCCTTGTAAAGGCGTAGCAACTTTCGAATTGATTTCCGGAACGAATTAATAATGCGCGAGAAAAAGTTTTCCCTCCCGTCCGAAACGAAAAACTGCCGGTAAACTTTTCTGGCCGGCGTACCGGTTTCTGCCTCGGATGGTACTTGTACTTGGGTGTTTTTTTTTGTTTTGATCGTTGCATCACGAAAAGCCTGCCCGCTCGGAAAACAATTACCGACAGCGTTACAAACTGTACAATACTTAGTTTTTTTTCATACCATAAATTTGTCGACATGTGCACAAAATGTAATCAAATCGGCAACAAACAAGTACCGAAACCGAATCGCCGCAAGGTGACGTAAAGGCTTACCACTTGCGAAAAAAACGGTGTGTGCACGTTAAACGGGCAAAATATCTTTCCGTCCCGAATCATTCGATTCTGTGTTTGTGGGTGATGCTTTTTTTATTTTCCCCAACAAAAGGAAGCATTGAAGAAGCCAAGCGAAAGTTACGAGCGTTTTTTTTTTGTCCACCCTTCGTTATGAGCCCTGTCTGCGCTCCCATCCTACGGAAACCCGGTACGTAAAGATGACAACAAATTTATTTATGTACCTGAAACTCGTGCTCAACCATCCCTACTTCCGCCAGGAATTGTTTCATAATATTTTCATACTTGGATGATAAATGCTTTGCCAATGCCGGTCTTGTTTCTATGCGGTCTAAATTTTTTATCAGCTCCAGCCCCAGCTCGGCGGACCTGTTGCGTTACGGGCGAGACGGGATGGGGTTGGGAGGAAAAAAAATGAAACCGAAATCGAATCACACCGTTTTCGCCACCCGCCCAGAATCGAGAAGGCGGAAATCATGGTATCCAGATGGTGTGTGTTTCCGTGTGTGGCGTATGTTCCGACATTCCGTGAAGGTGAGAAAATGGAGGATTAGAGAGGAAAAAAAGAAGAGAAGAAGAAAACGTAACCGGATGAAAGAAACAGCGAAACAGGCCGTCCGAATACTCGCGTCGCAGCGAACGACGGTCCACTGGATTACGGTGATTTATGTTGCATGTAGGGAAAAGGATTTTCTCCGAGTGCCTTCGCTTTTCATTCCCGGGTAAGCGTGTGCTCGCGTGTGTATGGGAGGAATAACTTACCGGAGCGATGGGATGCAGCGATCCAGCGCCACCTTGGCTTCGTGCTCCACCTGTTCGACGCCCTTGTGGAAGTAGTCCAGCGTCGCCTCCCAGTTGGCCAAATTGCTCGAAGCGAAAATGTCGTAGTCGACCGAAATGATGTGATTGATGAGGCGATAAACCTACCCGACACGGGACGGGACACGCCGGGTGACAGAAAAGAATGGATATCATTAGCGCTGATGAATTTCTACTTATCGCCCCCGGTCGCTTTATATTCCAGTGCTTTCGACACCTCCCGGGCCTACGCTTCCCGGGGGCGGAAAAAGGCCGTTGCGGGGGGCGGAAGTGTGCTCAGGCGGACCACATACCTTACTCAACGTATTATCCACCTCTTCCGGGTCGGTAATCATGGCTTTAAAGTTGGCATCGAAAATGTTTTCAAAATCCAGAAATACCTAGCAATGGAGGAAGAGACATTTTTAATAACACATGATATTAACTGACGTACGTCGTTAAACGTGAGCACCCTCCAACGCCTAGACCTACCTTGGCGATATGCGCCATATCGTGGCTAATCCGCGTCATATGGTCAATCTCGCGGAAGAGCACATTTTTATCAAACTCCCATCGTGATCCAATGCCAGACTGCTCGATCTGGGCCCGCGTATCCATGTACGATTGCTTCCACGCTTGCAGCAGCGAAACGCAGTTCGTTGCGCACTTGTGTATGTGGGATGCCGAGTTCCTGTGGAGTGAGCGCGTGTCATCTTTCCCGTATTGGAAACGTCTAAAACCCGTGTTAACGTAACTAGCTCCTTCTTCAACGATCTCCGGACATCATCGCGCCGGTACGGTGTGGGAACGCTCCGCCAACGGACAAATTAGTTCGTCACCGTGTGCGCTGGACCGTGGACGGCACCATTAGCACATACACGAGCGGACCGGAGCGTTCCCTATCGTTGACTGCTAATTAAACTTTGCAACAACGACGGTCGCCCCGGACGGGTCCCGTTTACACGTCCAGTTAATTATGATTTAGGAAAAACGAACCGAGCGCACGGCACGGGGGGAAGGGAACTTACTTGAAAATGGTATCCACATTAATTAATATTTTAACTTTCTCCGCAAACACGTACGATATCTTCCCGATCAGGCTGAGCATGTGCTCGTCCAGGCTGTAATAGTTTGACATTGTCCAAATGTGTCTCAGTATGATCGTTATGTTCGGTATAATGGATAGGATGAATTTGAAGTCATCACCGGTTTTGATTTTCTGCAAACAAGGGATCCAAAAGGAGCGAAATTTTGTTAGACCGACAGCCACAAATAATGGGTATGTATGTGTGTGGGTGTGCTAACGCGCACGGGAACGAGGGATATGGGATGCTAATGCCCAGAAATTTAGGCTGTCTCTAGAGCGTGATTTTTCCCTGTTGTTGATTCGACGGGACACGGGACACGGGTTTGAACTTAACTTTTGTGCTAACATGGCATAGGTTGTAATGGAAAGCTTGTAACCGTACAGTTCGGGAACCTTACGTAAACCCAGCCTTACGGTCCAGCCGGTACACCTACCTCAAGATAGCTCTGAAGCATGGCCAGGTGTTCGACGTTTTCCCGCGCGAGACAAAGGGCCTCCTTCAGCTTGCGGAACCGATCCGGCCAGGCTTTCATTATGTTGCTTTGATTATCTTTGAGTGCGTCTGAAAAATTGAATTAAGTTAGAGCAATAAATTATCCACAAAATTTAAACGTAGTTTGAATGACGTATAAACCGTGGAAAAAAAGTTTAATTGCATTGTTTACGTTGAATGTTAGAACTCATACTTTTTTTTTGTTTTTCTGTACCAAATCGAGTACTTCAGGTCACCTCTATCGATTCCCTTTACCAACGATATTGTTAATTTATCAGTTAGTTATAAGTATGTAGAACAAAACTTAAAATAGTCGTTAGTGAATCGCTTCGCTTTACTTCCAGACAACAACGGCTTACCAAAAACCTGAATCACAAACGGTGCCTTCAATTGCTCGATAATGGAGTTGTACTGCAATTCCCGCTCGACCCACAAATTGTATTCGGCCATGGGGGTGCTGTCCGTCGGTTCCTGTGCGTCGATAAAGAAAAAAAAATCTTTGTTACCATCCCAGCTTTAGCACAAAACAAACCACCCGTCCATACCCTCTCGTTGGACTCGCGCAACACCTTCCCGATGTAGATCGACCAGCCCTCGACGATTTCCTCCAACTGCAGCGTGGTCAAATCTTCGATCGCGGTTTTGCCGATATCGACCTTAATTTTAAACTTGTCCTCATCGACCGTAATGTTCTCCTGATGAGGCGCGTTGTACTGCGTCGGCAACCCGAACGTGCACTCCACGTGATCGATCGTCCACTGGAGTGTGTCGATAAATTTCTCCAGATTCGCTTCCAGATTCTGTTTCATCGGGCTCTCGTCCGGCGGTGGTCGCGCTGGCTGTTGCTGCTGGTGCCGCTGCTGCACCCGTCCCGCCTGTCCCGCCTGTCCCTTTTCCTGCGACTCCTGGAGCAGCGCGTTCCACCGTTCGGATGACGTTTGCTGCAGCGGGTGCCGCGCGTCACTGTCGCCCGTCGTCGATTCGGATGCCTTGGTTTGCGTCAGGTTCGACTCACTGCTCGGCGTGTCGGCCAACGATTGGCGGCTGCTGTTCTCCAGGGCGGACTCCTCGCGCAGCGCCACACTCGGCGTGAGCTTTTTCGCCTGCATCGCCTTCATGCGGAAGTCCGAGGGACGTGAGTAGTCAATCAGGCCGACACTTATCCTGCTCGATGAACGAACCACCGCCGGTTCGTCCTCGTCCCCGCTGGTGCTCTTCTCCGGTTTCGGGCGCCTGGTGTCCGGTTCGCGGAACTGATACTCCACCCCGGGCCGGTAGATTCGTTCCAGCATCTCCTTCGCGTTGTGTATCAGATTTCCCCTAATGCAGCCGACGATTACTTTGCGTGGCATTTCCGCCACACAGTCCTCCAGATTTTGGAACGTACCTAAATCGAATTGCAAACACGTTGGGTATGAAGATTGCCGTACGGTGGTGGCTCCAGCCGGAAACATACCGATCGGAGTGCAGAGCCGCCGGACCATGTAGACGTAACGCACGTTCGGGTCGATTTTCTCCTCCGGGATTATGCCGAAGCAAATGTGCACGATTGGCGTTTTGATCGATGTGGGAACAATTTTCTGCGGGCAAAGTGACGTGCGTGTCAGAACGAAACAATGACATTACTTTTACATTAGCTTTTACAAAGTAGCAACGACGGAACTCCACGCCCAAGTGGCGGGAAGATGGCAAGTGGGTGTAGAACGCCTCAACATCGTCACTAGCGCCATCATCGTAATCATCGTCGCCTAGAAAAATCACCGGCTCTACTTACTGTAACTTCAACCAGCTCATTATCGTTGCTTGCCCCAAGGAATCCAGCATCTCCAGTAATCTCATGGTCAGCATCTAATTAGAAAAGTTGGCCCGCGAGAGTGGGCGGTGGTGGGAAGTGTGAAAACAGAAAGGGGATTTTTTTAATTAGAAAACACTGACGACGTTGACGATGCTGGGCAAATCAACAAAAGGACTAATTGCTATCAGCGGATGTTTTGCACGTCGTTGTGCATTATTGCAAGTTGATGCATGCAGGGTTGCTCCTTCAACTTTACGCCAAGGGCAGTTAGTAGGAAATTATTGCGTTCATGTATTTTTTTTTCTTAATTTGTTTGCGTCTAGTGTGCTGTTTTTTTTTTTCAATACGTACCTCCTTTCTTTCCTTTCTTCGGTTTGCCTTTCTTCTTGTCTGTGAAGGAATTGGATGGAAGGTTGTGTTAAATCGCATTGTGTCTTTGAGCATTCGAGCATAGTTTTACATAGCACGAGTGTACAGTATCTATGAAAATCTTATTACGACTGGTGATGGTGCACATACACATAACATCTACAGCAAAGAAAGGTGCATCATCTCAATCAAGAGGCAAATAAGTGTATTAGCTAGTATAAACATATTTGCTGCCAGTACACACTTACTTCCATCGTCGTCATCTGCGGGACCTGCACGAAAGCGGAGAAAAGAGAGTGAGCAAATTGTTTCCATTTCGTGCACGAAGCGGTGCACATTTTCCGAGAACATTTCGTTGAGTTAGCAAAACATGTAAAATGTTATAATTAAGAAAGCGTGTCATAGCTAGCGCGACTCATCGAACCAGGAAACGAGCGTACGAACCGTGTGCTCGACGGTTCAATGATGATGATGATGACGGTGCAGCTGCTGCGATGCGCTCCAATCAGGACCAAAGCTGGAACATACTTGCAGTGGCACTTTTTAGCCAAAACTCACCACCCTCCCTGCCGTTCCTAGCCCTACAGCGACACAATAATGCTATTAATAGTGGCGCTGCAGTGCTACACACCGACCCGACGATCTCGCAAAACCTCCGCCCAGTGTTCGATGCACGGAACACAATAACAACCCACTCGGGGGGTTGGCGTTTCGCCTCCAGCTGGCAACGTGATGAAGCCACAATGTTTGTGTACGACTCTGGCCCTGGCCTTAACTGTGGCAGAGGGAGCGCCGGGATGGTCCGGTCCAAAGTCAGCGAGACCGCCGTCGTCGTCGTCGTCGACGTCGGCGTAGTTGTCGTACAAATTTACAGCACAACACATCTCGCACCTGTACACGGTGGGTGTAGCTGGAGCGTACGACGAGCGTTCGAACGATCGGAAGAAAAACATAAATAAATCAAATTACCCTTCCAGAACGTGCTGGCCGCCGGATATGGAACGCTGTCGTGCTTACATCCGTATTCATTTCCTCGAGGCGGGTACCCATCATACCTTGAGTGTAGTGTGTTATTGCGTTTTTGTGTCATTGTTTTCCAACAATATTTTATGTTTCGTAGGAATTCAATGAGTTGAGTAGTGCTTTTTTTCAAACATAAGTTAATGAAGGGCACTTATGAAGAGCACTTCAATAATATTGTCAATAGTATTGATAAGCCCTCAATAGTAAGATAAGTTGATTACAGTCGAGAAAGTATAATAATTCACTTTGCTTTGGCTATGGAAGTTGCAATCAACTGAATTCTTCTCAGCTCTATTTACAGAAGAAGACAAAAGTATTTCCAGAGAGTGCTGTCCAGCATCTCGATTACAGCTACAATGTAATTACGAATATAGCTAAGCCACATTGTGACTGGAGAGAATTATTCAATGCCCAAATACTGTCCGTTCTTAAAACAACAGAAGAATGCTTTCATTTCATCGAATTAATTAAAAAGATGTTTTGAATTCAATAACCGTCCTTTCAACTGATGGATAAATCTATCGGTCATTCCGGGACAGTAGCAACACCCGGCTCATTCCCCCTCATCCAAAAGCGGGTTAAACCTTCCTTAGCTCTATATTGGTCTGCAAAACTGCAGATAAGATGCATAATCTGCAACAGTCGGCACTAAAAGCACCGTGAAAGCATGGTGAAATCCTGCTTAACTGTCTTCCCGACGGAACGGGTGATCTCGGTACGGTTTCTACGGAACGGTGCCCGCAAGAAAATTCTATCCGCCAAACGGAAGAAATCATGCATTCATAACGTACTCCAAAAGTCATTTTTCGCACGAGAGGATCTACCGGGAAATTTATGTGATGAAACAATGGTGACAGACTCGGGCCGATGCTCCAAAACTACTAGCCTTGTGACACCTTCGAAAAAAAAGCCGATTCGGGACTCAGTGGAGTTGTTCTTTCAGGTTAGGTCGGAAGTTTTGCGGGCGGTGCGAACGGTGGAAAAGAAACTTTCCGCCGAAGGTGTCCCAACCAGAAACCAAACCTTTCGGGAGTTTCGGAACCGGAAGGAACAAAAAGAATTGGCATTAGGGAAAAGGAAAGGGTAGCAAAAAAAAACCACCCAAAGTGATCTGAAAGTGGTGAAAGAATGCATGAAAATATTCGAACCCGAAAGGAGAGGAATGAAGAAAAAAACGACGATTGTCGCCAACCGAGCGTGGTCACAAAAAAGGTCGACGGTTTCCTTAAAACTTTTAACCCTCCGCCCTCCCGTCGTCCGTTCAAGCCCATCCATCGATTAGCGACCGGCCGAGCGAGCTTTTGGTGGGAGGCGCAGGAAAAAGAAGGAAACTCCGCCTCGCCAGCATTCATCTCACCTTTTGCCGGGTAGCGTTGGTATGCACCCGATCGGACTACAGAACCTCCAACCGGAGACGAGCAGGCGAGAGGCAGGAGCAATCGAATGACATCGGTAATTTACGGTCTGACTAGATGAAAGTGTCATAATTTTGCTCGACGGAGACTTATAGAGTTGTAGGCCCCGATCCCTCGGGGGAGGCCGGGGTGAAACTATAAATCCAGCAGAGAATATAAACGAGATACTGCAGAAAGCAGAACGCTCGGTGCGCTCGGGTGTCGCTAGAATGCCTAGGAGCCTGCTGCTGGAGCCTGCTTGTCACGTCCCGGTGAAGGGAACGTCCTCCACCCGTCGTTCGTCGGTCGGTGCACTTTTAAGAGCTACTAGATGTCCCGGTGCCTGCGAAACGAACCTGTGAGTGTGCTATTACTCATATGGATGTTTGCGTCCGAAACTTCAATGGGGTCCGGACCGTGGAGAATTGATAAGAGATTGTTACAACTGGAACGGGGCTGGTAAGCTGGATGAAAGATGGCAGGGACGAAAAATTACCCACCTTTAACCTTTTTGCCTTTCTTTTCCTTCTGCGTCTGTTCGGGTGGATCGGAGGAACCCGGCAGTGCTGCTCCCGTCGCTGCCGAAGGGATATTTTAATCACGCACACACACAGCGTCGACCCAATCCGAGCAGGCGGCGTTTTGATGATTGTCATGTTTTACATGCATATAATATTTGTCCGGGCGTGGTGTGCAAAATTTACGATCGGCCATTTGCGACGACGACGGGACGTTGGGACCGGAAGTTTTCGGCGATGTAATAAAGAGTGTTCCGAGCGGACGAAACGAGAAAAAGAAAGTAAGGCGCTTTAGGGGAGAACTTTGGCGGCAGAAACGAAGCAACCTTCGTGCAAGGTGAATTTCACGACTTCCGCGCTAACTTACCAGGCTCGAACGCGGTCACCTTCTCCTCGATAAGCCGCTCGTAAAAGGTGCGGTATGCGAACAGGATGCGCTTATGGTCATCCCGCTGGTCGGTGACGGCATCGTCCAGAAAGGCGACCAGATCATCGTACAGCTCGTTCAGCACCGTGTCGATGTAGCGTGGTTCGAACACGCCCAGTATCTTACACAGCCGGTCCCGTATCCAGATCGTACGGAAATCCATCCCGCGCGGTTTACACCTTCGCTTGTCGTCGTTCAATAAATCCACACTTAAGTCAAACTCACCTCTAGCAATATGAACAATTAAATAGCACACCAGCTTCACAGCACCACTTGAACGGAAATGATGTTTCGGGGATTGCAACACGGTTGCGGCAACCAAACAGCACAAGCAAACATACATAACAATCACGCGTCCATAGTAACCACGCGTCCATGGCGACGCGTAGCAACATGGACTCGGGTTTTTGCGCCCTTGTCAAAGTTTACTTTATTTGAAGTGCCGCCCGGTGTGGAACCGTCAAAATGTAATTTTTGTTTTGTGAATTTATTTGGTTTATTGAATCCAAAGGGTTTCTTTTGATGCATATTGCTAATTAAATATACGAATGTGCGCTGTTTGCCATTCAGCAAATGTTGGAAATTTTATGCCTTAATGTACATCAATTTGCAGCGTTCAATGATGATAGAACATTGATTGACATTGATTAAAATGGTGCTATCCATGCCTCAATAGATGAGAATTTTAGTGTATTTAATGCGAAACACGTTTCAGAATATGAAGTCGTTTAAAATATTGATAATCACAATGTTTTCACATTTCACCATTTTGCGCGGTTTCAGACAAAAAAGCAAAATTCATTATTTCAGAAGTGGTAAATTCTCTTTCTCGGTTGAAATTGAAACCTATTTTTACGATATTTTTAAGGATGTCAGTAATATTTTCTTTCCGAAACTATTAGTTGCGTGCTTTAGAATCAATTACGCTTTTAAATGTACAATTTTTCATTTATTTCTGTTGATGTCCCATACTTACTTCAAATTGACGATTGAGTATAAAAAACACTTTCCATTCAACGTTCATTGTCAATTTAAATTTTTTTCGTTCGGTTTGTTTTTTAATTTGATCATTAATTTTTAATGTTATTAACTAAACTTTATGACAAAATATTAGATTGTGTTACCTTTTGCCCGGCGAAAACAATTTGTTTATTTGAACATATGATTGAATTAATTATCGTTGTCAGAGCCGTCAAAATTTAGGTCGCGCCCGCAAAACGCAGTGAAGGGGCATGTCAATTAAATTTGCAATCGATTCTTACATCCTCGTCCCGGACCAGCAGGCCCCACTTGGCGCCCCGGTCACAACCCGTTCCCGGTGCAGCGCAAATCGAATTACTTCCACAATGGCGCCATTTTTGCGGCACAGCCACATTTGCCACCGACGCTGAATGCCGGGGACACGTAGGTCCGGAGTCGTAAATAAAATTTGGCATCAATTAACATTTATTGGAATTATGTTTTCACTTAACCGCCGCGGTATGACCGGTGGTCGTCGCGAACGTTCCGTATCGGTACGCACTCGACTCGTGTGTGTGTGTGTGTGGGACGGAACCTTATTTTCCCAGCACCTGCTTCACCGGCACCGACGGCACATAAACATTGCACTTTTATCGCCACCCTCGATGTGACGATGGTGCCGAGAATGCACCTATGAGGACCAACCCGGTTCTGAGCTGTTGTTTCCCAAATTGTCTCCGGTTTCATGTGCACTTTGCACCCATACACACCAGTGCCACGGCAATCCCAGCTACGGCAGTAGCTGCCAGGTTTATTGGAACGGGAGCGGTGAGCGTAATTGATTTCTGGACGCACGAGGAGGTGGTCGTTTTTTTAAGTGAATTTATAAATAAAATTAATTATTGAAATTTATATTATCTCAATATTGTGCGCTAATTTGTGCTGCTCGTCGGTATCGGGCGGTTTCAACTTTATCACACCGTGCGAGTGAACGGGTGAGGTTCGGTGCCGTGTCGTTTTGGTCAGTGATTAAAAGAGCGTGTCCTGCGCGGTACCTCACGTACCGACAGTGTTACCATCAATCAGCTTCGTAGGGTATCAGTATCCTGAATGGTGAAGCGCATATGCGACAGCGTACTGTATAAATTAGCAATTATTAGCGTGTACACACTCCCACACACGCACAGAGAAATCGAACACAACGAATGTTCAAACATGTCATTTAAAAAAGGTTTGTTCGGCTTTTGAGGTGATTGCTGTTGTGATATTATCATTACACACATATAAACGATATTTAACCGTCAAATACTTGCCAGAGCGCAAAGCGCCAAGGTCCATCCTTTTATTCATATTTACCGACAGCGTGTTTGACAAACCTTCATGCCCCGAATCTAAATGCAAATCCCAGCAAAGCACACTTTGATCGATGACAAATTAACAAAGCGCTCGTTTTATTTGAGTTTCGAACGGGTTTCATACATTTTGGATGTTAATATTAATCGTTGAATTAGCGCGTGAAATAATATTAGCTTACAAAAATAATCAACACTGCATCATTGTGTCCCCTGAGTGTGTCTGTGTGTGTGTGTATATGTGTTCCGGTTTCCGGTATGGGGGATGACAAAACTCGACGTGCGTCCATACGGTGGCACACTGTTTGCCAGTTAGGGTCGGGTTCGGCATTTTTCACCGTATTGCAAATGCAAAGAAAGTTCGCCGGGACACGTTCATTCAACATTTGTTCTTCAGAAGCAAACAAACACATTTCAACCAGCAGCACCACCATCTGCGCCTCCCCATTCCCCCGCGCTTGATCACGCCCCGTATTTCGACATTTATTTGTAAGCAAAAAGGAATATTTATTCTCGTTTGCTGCGGGACATCGTCCTAGTGGCGCTTCGTCTTGGAGCAGAAAAGAACGGCCCCATACGTCCTGCCATCCTGTGCCGTATTTGTGAAGTGTTCGTTGTTTTCTTCCAAGTTTTCTTCGTCTTTTTTTTTGCAACCCCTCTCTCCCCTTCCCCTAGGTGGGCTATGCTGCACTTGAGCTCCGCTCGTGGACGTGGACCGCTCCGAAGTACGACTTTCGGTTCGGTTTCTTCTGCACGAAGATTTTGCCCTTCGTACTCGAAGCGGTACGGTTCGCTGTGCGAGTTGCTTGATGCGGTAGCTCACATTATTGGATTCTATCGCAGAAAGAGAAATGAGAATGCACTTCACGAATAAACTAATCTTATTTCGATTTTACATCGACAGCTGATGCCTTCATTTCAGTACCGGGGCTTCGGGGGTGGCTCGGCATTGGCTTCGGTTGTTTGTTGTTTTTTTTCGTCTTGATTTTGTTGAATACAGGGCCTTGTTGATGCAGATTCCGTCCTCGGTACGTACGTTTTATGTTTAGCTTCCTGTCTCGCAGATCGAGTGAAACCAGTCGGCCTGGTGAGTTCGTTTGACTGAATGCTTTTCAGAATGTGTGTGTTTGTTGGTGTGCTGGTTGGAACGCTTCCAGATTCCATTCGATAAAACAGGTGCAGCGCAGAAGTGTATCTGCAAATTTCGAACGACCCATTAAGCGTGGTACCATTTATTGGACTAGTTTAATTAAATCTTACCGATAAACCGTATTTATTCCCACATTAAGACCGTACGCATTACGCCTCCGTTCGGCCACGTCACGATGTTCACCACCACCAGCAGTGGAAGCAGTAGTAGCTCTAACCCGAAAGCGATCCGGGCAGTGGACTTCCTGGCGGAAGATGCTAGTAAACAAAGCAAAGAGAGCAAACAGGACGGTATACATGATGCAGGCAGCGCACTTTCTTGCGACCGGCCCGGGCAAGATGTCTTAAGCCTTTAAAAGTGCGGTGATAAATTACCTTGACATGACCAGTTATCATCGGCGAGGAATCCGTACTCGCGCTTGCACGTACAGATCATTTGTCCCTTGCAGTACGCGTTCGTGATGCAGTGGCTATCGTACACACATCGCCGTCCGACCGCTGGTTTGCGAAAGTGGCACAAGGATGAAGGGAAAATGTTGCTTTATTGAAGTTTGCACATTCTGTTGGGTGAAGAAATTGCTAGCAAATGCTGGAATAGCGGAATCAAGCTTTTTTTTTAAATTGGTTTCACTAGCAGCTTTTCTTGTAAGGTAAAAGGAAATAGGAAAAAAAAGTTCGTTAGATTGTATCGGATCTTCTACATGATCACGTCATGTTTTGAATATTGTAATCCTGTTTGTGACAGTCGCATCGTTTGTCACTCCTGATTTTAAACGATATAATAACAAGCTTTAAAAAAATTAAAATAAAATTTACTACATGACATAACATAACATTTTATAATAGTGATGGAAGGTCTTTTAAGTTGATATTTTTAGCTTTCGTTTCTACTGATTGTTTACACCATTGTTTTACCTCTCCATTTTTTACCCATTTTAAATGTTGACATAATCAAATACGAAATCTCGGCACGAAAAGAACAAGCAAAGTACAGCCTAAGGTATATTTTTATGACTCAGGGTTAAACTTAAAAACTATCGAAAATATAAAAAATGTTTTTAAATTACTAATTTTGCTTGGTGATAAATGACAATGCTATGAATAAATATTGTACATTAATTTTAACGAATAATTTATTTACACCCAAGATAAAGCTCAAATCTCGTTGATACAGAACCAAAAAATAAAAAGTAAAAACGGAAATTTATTTATAAAAATAAACTGTGAATGATTTATTCCCCCAAAAAGTATTTTTTTAAAACAATCTTTTGACTATTTAAAATGAGCTTAATTCCTTCCTTCATGAAAATTATCTTATTAAGTTAGTTTGCTCTTGCAAAATGTAATAAATAAAAAACAAACATTTCACCAACGTATTCACCTGAACCAAACAAATGCTCTCAAAGTCCCCAGCCACCAGCAAGGCATCTTTTATCGAGATGTGCTGCAGCCAAGATCAAGATCCAATTTCCAAATATTTGCCTCTCCATCGGCGCATCTTTTATCAGTCGGGCAAACCATCCCGGCTGGCAGCGAGAGGCACACCAAAATGCTGATGATGCGTCGCAAGCATCATCAGGCGAGTATGCAAGAATGCACTCACTCGGAAAAGCTTACGTCGAGCGGGCGGTTGGGTACAAAGATCACAAACAAATGATAAGAAATTTTGCATACATTGAGAAGACACACACACACTAACACTCACACTCTGGTTCGTTTTTTGTTGTTTCTTCCACAGTAAGAAGCTTCGTGCACTTTAGTGCACTTTATAACGCTCGCCGCCGTACCGAAAGCTGGCAACCAATCAAAGAGCCAATCATCCGGCTCACCCGGATGTGTGAGACGTGAGCACTTTCTTCTCGTGAAGCAGTCAGCAAATTCGATTAGGGCTGGTGCTTGCATTTCATGGAGCGCCGGTGGAAAAGCGGTCGACCGAGGAAGGCAGAGACAGTCAGTCAGAACACGGTGCAACAAAGCGAACGAGCGTCTAATTCCTAAGGCGAACGCAATCTTGAAACCCGTGCGGGGCTGTGTGTGGAAGCGAAACTGCGAAAATCGAACCAAGTGCACTACCGATTAGTCCGTGTGTCTTTTTTTTTGTTTTAGTTAGTTTGTGAGCTGGCGTTTTTTTTTGTTCCTATTTGGATTTGTTTTCCGAGCGCCGTTGTTTTGATTCGCTTCCTTCGTAGTTTCGAACCGGGGCTGGTATCGGAGAAAGGAGGCTGGATTACCCAAACCCCCCCGGGTGCTGTGTGTTTTCAAATTTGCACGGAATTATTTTCCACACGATCAGCACCGTGCGAAGGAAGCTACCCTGGTACCGCAGGCAATCGTTCTAGTCTGGCTGAGAAGCAGACTGTGCCGGAGAAGACCAGCTAATACCCGTTCCCATTCACGTTGGTTGCGATTGTTCGATGCAATCTTTAGGAAGCTTTGAGTGGAACGATCGAACAAGAGAACCAGAAATACACACGGAAACGCAAAAATACCAGACGGCTGACGGAAAGCGACAAAGGACAAACCCGGCAAACGGGGACACCATTAATAGTGGCAAGCTCTGGAAGCATTATACCGCCAACGTACAAACAAATAACGCAATTTAAATACACTTTCCGATGTCTAACACCCCGAAAACATCCGGAACTGTGCGGATCAGCTTGGGCACGTGTCACACTGAAGACGATTCCGAGACGGAAGGCGTTCGAGAAGTTGTCGCCCGTGATGTCTGAAGTCGGTGCGAACAAGTGCGAGAAGTAGGAACAAAAAAAAAACCGCCTCAAAATGATAAACAAACGTAGCTGAAATGGTACGAAATGAATATGAAAGTGACTGATGCGTTGCGAATGGTGGTGAAATTTATTGCAAAGTGCGTAAATGCACACTTCCCGAGCACATCCCCGAGCATAAATCGTTCCCGGTCGATGTTTCGACAGCACGTCCGATGGCTTGCCGAACGTCAAGCAAGCGAATGGACACTTCCGGCACGACACGCAGGACACTGGTACGGCTGGTGGAAATGGGGCTAGCTTTGAAGGGCGAAGAGAAGCCATGCGGTTTGCGAAACGGTTGCCTTCGTGTGCGTGTTATTAAGATACAATGGTCTCAATCATGCACCATCTCGCCGGGACCGAGGCACCGAGCAGAGAAGAATGACCGTCGAGGATCGTTCCCAACCGTTGCTCCCGGGAAATGAACCGTTTGCCAGCACTGTTGCGTTTGCGAGTGAGCGAAGTGTGAAAACGAAAATTCACTTATCTCGGTACGACTACTGCTGCCACTACCACTACCACTACTTATACGCTACCCGTCCACTACTCACCTCCGAGGCAGACGCGATTCGTCTCGTCCGCCCGGTAGCCCTCGGCACAGTCGCACGTTTGCTTACGGGTGTCGCATACGTGGGCATACTGGCGGCAGTCCTGGGACGTCCTGCAGTACTCGTTCAGCTCTGTCCGGTCGATACCGGTCCAGCGTTTCAGCCGAGTTCGATCCAAAGCAGCATGCAAACGCGATGCGCAAACGAGAGAACGAGAAGACGAGAAACGAGGAACATCGTGAAGGATGTGATTTGGGAGCTTTCGGTTCGTCTCCGGACCGTTGTCTTTTTCCCCCTCGTTTGTCATTTTTTTACTGGATGGTAGGCTCTAAATCTGGTGAATTTGTTCGTACCGAGGAGCCCGGGGGGAAAAGGAGGAGGATCTAAATCTCAGTAAAAGCAGTGTTCAGATTTGTGTTTTTTTTGTAGTCATTTGAAAGCAGAAGGATTCGACAAAGTCAATCGTTCGTACAATGGCACAGACATCGTCCATCGTTAGGAGTTTTAATCGAATGATTTAATTATGCAGAGGTTGTGTGTAAGAGCGTAGCACGATCGTAAATGATTTTATGCTCATTTTCCTTACAATTTAAAGAGGATAAAACAGAACAGGTGCTGGTTTTCGCGCGGTAGAATAAATATTATTCAGACTTTTGATTTGAATATAAGGAACATTATGCCAAAGAACGATATTGTAGTGATTTTTTAATTGAATTATATTGTTTAGCTTGTTAGTTATTTCAGACTTCTGGTTTTTGAAGACACTAGTGCCATCAATAATTGTCATAAATGCACATTTGAACGACTTCTATTAATTATACTTTTTAATTTCAAGTGAATAAAATGTGTCTCATATTTCTCACATGAAATTAAATAGTATAATTTAATGATTACACTTGACAAAAAAAATTGTTAGTGATTAAAGTCGATGCAAAAATCTATATTACTTTTGACACATTATGTGAATTATAAAAATGTATTTAATATAAATTAAAGGTTAAAAGTGTTCGAGATTATCTTCTCTGATGGAAATTGTTTCCAAGCGTTTTAAGCGAAACACAAAATCGAAATGATTGGAAACGTTAGGTTATGCGCATTAAAATCGATTTGTTCATAGGCATAATGATGCTTATGCAAATTCAATGGAAACATAACTTTTGAATGATCATAAATTTAATGATCGTAACAATTTTCCACATTAATAATCGAGACTTTGTTTTTGTTGGTGAAATTATGCCTCAGATATAAATAATACAAATTCTAAGTTTGTTTTTAATATTTGAAAGTTTTTAATATTTGAAAAACAAAATTACTGGCTAAAAATCCATTGTTCCATTGTCTACATTGTTAAATAAATGTCATCATTTTGGAAAATTGTAAAAAAACATGCACGAAACGTAAAATTAGTGTTCAAAACTTTTAAAACATTCAACACATCATGAACGGAATGTTTGCTCCGGTAAAGCACGAAAACACGCATTGCAACAACACTGAAGCACATATGTGACTGCAGCAATCGGCCACGGAAGGACAGCCGATGGACTTTATAAACAGCTTTCTGGTGCCGTATTGCACGCTCCTGCCTGCGTCAGTTGTTCCGTGCTGTTTCCTTTTTTTTCTAAAGGGGCTCGAGGGAGAATTATTTTTTTTTGTTTTTGGGAAAATCCTTCTAATGAACCCGTACACACGGTATTAAACGGTGCCGACACGTACCCCGGCAGTGTCTAAGATGTACGTGCGGGCGTGCACCATCCGGCCAATCCTCCACTCCTCCCCCCCCTCCCCCTTCCCCCAACCCCCAGTGGAAGGTCCAGTAAAGCGGAGGGGCTCGAGAGACACCGAAATAAAACAGCTCTCATACACCCGCACAAGTGGCTAAGGATCACGTGCGTTTCCCATCACCTTCCCAAACCCAAATCCTTACCTCCCGGTAGGGTGTCCGTGTATCGACCGCTACGGTTTGTTGGTGGGGCGGCGCCGGGTGTTTGTCGCACGAGTGGGGCCGCGACTGCATCCACCGGCGTCGCTGGGCCCACCAGCAGTGCAACGCCACCGGCGCAGCTTTGCAACAGAACCACAAAATGCACGCAGCATACTAAATCACCAAAGATCATTGCTGGAATTTTAAGCAACCACCCGCTCCCTCCCTCACTAAGGTTGCACCCGCAAAACACACACACACGCGCGAAAATGGAACGAAGTGCAGCAGCGGAGGCAGCCGCCGAGCTGTTGATGTTGTAATTACACACTATCTTCACACGCCGTATGGGAGCGAAAGTTTCCCCGTTTTCATCGGCCCGAATGCTGCGGTTTGATTTGTGCACGGCTCCGGTCCGCTCGTGGCCACTTTCCAACGATCACCCGGGCGTGATATGAAAAATCCGTTTTTCACCGAATAGCTACCGGGTTTTGGCTTTTCCCGCTCTCTTCCGAACGCTCGTGTTGGTGAAAACACACCGGTTTCGGTGAGGAGGTGTGCTGTGTACGAGCAACGAGCGGCCGATGCTCTTCTGCATCCACGGCACGTAGCGAAGCGCGAACCCCGTCCGGCTTCCCTTAGCCAGCCGGTTCGTTGGACACTTTTAGGAAACCCGGGCAGCAGCGCGCCCGGTGCACTAATTAGTAGTGTGCTGTTTGTCGGCGTGTTTTATTACGTTAAAGTTAGCACCGAGCGAGCGGCCCGGGATAATGGGAGCCGCTGGATTGACCCCGTTTTCTGCCGGGCAACGAGCGACCACGGGGGGCAGTGTCGGGCGGAGTTTTCGATCGTTGCCACGTTCCGGGCGGGATGTCACACCACGCTTACGTGCGAGAGCTCTTGAAGCACAAATTAATTATCCACCACGATGAAGACGTTTTCGCGCCGTACCGCTCCGCAACCGATTTCAGAAACACCGTGCGCTTCGGCAGACTGGCGGGAAAAGTTTTGTCCATAAAATTGTGACTGCTCCGCGCAACTGCCGGGCGGGCCACGCACGTGAAAGTGACGTCCACGACCGATGGTTCACGACTGATTTCACACGCCGCACCGGGTGTGGTTGCGTATCGTAGTGACAGCGGGTGGAAATTACGCGCCGAACGATGGGCGGAATCGAACACGGTCGCCTATCAATAGGGACCGACACACACACATACACTTGAAGGTTTTCACCGCGCGCTGGGTCCGCTGGTGTTATTGGACCCCGAAATGCTTATACCGATGATCCGGGCTTTCGCTATCCTAGTCGCCGTGGAAAACCTTCGCCACATAGCACACGCTTCGCCACGGTTTAGCCTAAAATGGCTGGAAAATTCTTGCACCGCTCGTCCACACCTCCCCGCACCGGCACACGGGACACGGTACATTTGGGGCACATTCCCAAATTCGTGCTACTCCTTCCCCAACCACAAGGATAAAGCTGGTAAAGGCGTTACCCGACAACCCCAAACGATTACCGGGCGACGTTCAAGACGTGTAAGACACGAACGTTCCCACTGCTGCGGGTGTGTGTGTGTGTCACGCAGCCACAGGAGGACCCGCGAAAAGTAATTAACTTTTTATGTAACCAACCCACCGGGTTTCCACCCACACCCAACGCAAAACGGATGCGTTCAGCTCATCTGGCTCCGGTTCCCACCGGAACGCACGGAGCAGACGGAGGAGGTGGAGGTGTGAAAATTTATACCAAAAAAAAAAAACCATTCGAACGTGGTTTACCATGGTGGCTCGTCTGTTTCCTCCACAAATCGCCCGCCCGACTAATGTTAGTTACATGTGTGGTGGTGTTTCGATCACACACTCCCCGGCTGCTGAAAATAATCCGCTTGACAGGCGTGCCGGATGATGTTCTGCATTTTTAGTCCCCCGCACCGAAAACTCATTTGAGCCATTTTTGTGGTAGCCTTGAAAAAAACATGCACACACTAAAAACCCTTGCTGGATCAGACGTACAGATTTGACTTGTGTGTATGCGAGTGTGTGTGTGTGTGTGTCAATGGTCCCACATAATAATCGGTCGAATAATGCGATTATTTGCACGAGCGAAACGTGTACGTGGGCGGGAGGCGCGGACGTTTGCGTAATCGATTGTAGATGCTTGTACGCGATAGGTGACATGGTTTTTGGTAATTTGGTGCATTTTATTGGATTAAAAGTGGGTACAAACCGGCAAAGGGTCACCGGGTGGGAGGAATGAGCCGCCGACATTGGCGGGAAAAGTTTAGTTACCGGGTTTAGCTATTTCCGACCGGGCATGATGATTCCGATTAGCTGCGTATTACATGCTGGGGGCAGCGAAAATTACTGTGTTTTTTCGGGGGAAACTGCTGACGGTTGAATATAGAATGTCGTGTAGTGCGGAGGTCCCTAAGGCACGGTGTTGAATGCATGGGTGATAAATAAATCCATGTTTAAAATGTTAGAATTGTTTATTTTAAATGGAAAATAGTGCCCATAGAAATAAAATGCCAATAGAAATAGCCTTTACGATGATATTTTCACTCTTTCCACATACCTTCAGTCAATGGGATAAATCAAATTCTTGCAGCCAAACATGTTTAACTTCCGTGTAACATATCTGACATTAATATGTTCTATTTTTAAAACATGGCATATTTCGCTTGAAATGTTTACGATGTGTACGCATACGAGTTGTAAAAACATCACCTTAAATTTACAAAAATGAACATTTCAAATGGGTTTTGTACATTAATTCAAACTCGAATAAGTGGTCAAACTCTGTATAAAAAATTGAATAAAATTATGAATGGAGTGAATTTCCTCAATTTATGATACAGACGGTCACCAAACACACACTTTGTTTTGTTTTTGAAAATTATGTATGAAATAGTTGAAAAAAGCAAAAATTGATAGTCGTCTTTATTATGTTGAATAATGAGCATTATAAATTATATATCTGTTTTTACCTACCATCTATGACTATTTTAAAAAAGGCTAAATATTTTTTCAATTTTATGTACTTCTTACTACAAACCATAGCATAAATCTTCCTGCCATTCAGTGGGTGCAGCATAAATTAACACGAAATGCTTTGATTTGCTAACCTAAATGATTGAGACACTCGGGAGGCAGCAGATCGTACATCGTGCAGTCAAGGTAGCTGCCAACCGTCAACGGCTCACCCACCGTGACTAACCGCAAAGATTCATCATTTAATCGGATAAAATGTCAATGCAAATAACAACCCATTCATAGTTAAACCCTATTTAAATTATTGATTCCGATTGATTCCCATCCGCCGGGCGATCCGCTCGCACAAGGCTTAACCTCATGTGTTTCCATTGGCAGCCCTGCTCCTCCCGACGTTTCCTTGAGGCTTTATGCGCACGAGCTCGGCCCGAACGCGACGAGATGTGTTGAGCTGAGCGAAATGATTATTATCGGGCCCGACCGGAATCGTGCCCGGGGTCGCACAAACAATCGAGTTCACCGTGTGCCGAGGCTGCAGTCAATGGTTGCAATATTGAGCGGCAAATGCACTCCGGCTAATGGCAACCACAACCACCGGTGGCCGCTGTGTGGTCACAACGTGCCACGTGTCCTCACACCCGCCCGATTCCGCGTGTCAAACGGCAAGCCACCGTCGAGGGAGATGCATTTTTATTCGCCCCGAAACCATGACCCACCCTCGTCCGTTTGGTATATTGACCGGATTGTTCATCTAATTATGATTAGATTTTCGAACGTGCCCCTGCCCACTCGAACCTGTCGATACTCGCTACCGTGGATGACAGCCTCTCCATCGAAACGTGCGCGATTGCGATAGCATTTCCACGCGACGGTGCCGGGAAAATGGTAGCCAGCGGCGGCGCAGGTTTGGCGGGCATGGTGGCTGGCTTTCGGAATGAATTATGCAAATCATGAATTAAACCTACCGCACGCGGAAACCACCCGGCTCGATTGCTTTGGATTTGCGGCTCCGATCGATCGGCGGGAGTGCCATTGGGTTCGGGTGGAAGTGCTCGTACAACATTAAAGTGTGCACTAAAGAGCAACCGAGCCCGGTGGTGGGCTGACATTTCACCCCCACCCTCCTGGGTTGCCTTTCTTCAGTCCGCAACCGCAATCGGCACCGATGGCTCGACCTAGAATGCAACAATCACGCGAGAGGTTAAAATAACCGAACATAAATTGATAAAACTGCACCCACAGCCCAGGAGGCACTACAACAATTACTATCTGAATCAATTACTAAACACCTCTTCGTGTGGGGTGTGAGGGGGAGGGAGGGGAAGGGCGATGATGTGGCTGAAGCAGCCCGACAGGTAGCAAAGGGGGTATGTCAGAGCGTTTGATAAATCGTTTCATGTTGTGCAATGTTGAAAACCGGTGCAAAAATGCACCGATGCATACGTTCGATTGTGATCGATTGGGATAGGTTGTCGAGAGGTTCCTGACGCAATGCAATGATTAATGGAGATTGCGCGCGTACGAACTAGGCGTTTGGTGAGTACATCATGTGTAAATCAATTTGTCGAACAGTGCTAATGATCAACTGCACTTGCAGCAATAGTGTGTCAGCAATAAATAAAAGAAAAACAATAACGCATTCATTCTAATCAAATTTTATTCTCACCTTAAATCAAAATTAAAGCCACGACTGTTTACGATGTGAAAACGGACCCATTAAAATGAACTAATAAGCTCAAATATATTTGAATAAAGATGAAAAAAAAATCTTTAACAAACCTCGTACTCCAAACAGCAATCTCCTTAAGCAACGATAGTCAACGTAGCCCAGCAATTAATTTCTTGTCCTACAGCCTACCAACTAATTTCTTGTCGAATAGATAAAACCTCATTTTTTTGCTTGCTCCACAGGGAACCAGCATCAACAACGGGTAATTAGACTGGTGCCGGTAGAGGATTTGCCAAGGTGCCGAAATTAGTTCATCAATCGCCCTCGGCTGCTCTGGAGCTATCGGATTGAATTGTACTTTCCGCCTGGATGCTCCTAGGCCAAGGAGAAACCGCTGGCACTTGGCAATTTACGAAGGCATTCTAATTCCCCCAAGCAAACGGTCGTTCCCGGTGGTACGAGCGGTACGTAGTTCGAACATACGATATGCAACTGGCTTCACTCATCTGCATACTATTATGGTTTGGTTCCGTTCTAGTTCGGGCGGCCAGGATAGTCTGGTAACGTCTGGGAACAATGATCCAATTATTAAAGTGTACCTTTTGTCGACACCAATACACACACAAACACACACACACACATAATTCAGAGCAGATTGTTAGTAACATGATTCGACATAACACCGAAAGTTTTAGCTGATGATCGAGGTGTGAAAAGTTATTATACGTAAGCCAATCCCCTCTTTTGTCCGCAGTTGGTACAAAAAACGAACATATAAGCGCTTCTAATTAAATGTAAAATAAAACCGAGTACTGATTCAACTTTAACAAACTGGACACGAACCAGGAACGCAACGAGTTCCATCCCGAACAATGACTCAAACGTCAACAGCGTCGTTTTGCAGCGACCATGTTCTAACCCCGAGTCGAGCGTATAATGGAATGTAGCAAGGCGCTCCGCTTTCATGGCTCAGCGAGTCAGGAAATGAGTTTTTTTTCGAGAGCTGAAATGCAATTAGTTTTTAATTCTCCGTGCTAACGGCGAGCTATACCGTCCGCATTGATGGGTTGATGCTAGTGCTAGTGTGTTGTGGTTTGGAAGAGCGATAATGAATACATGATTTGAAGCGGAATTATTTGATGCAATGCTTTGGGCAAAAAGATATATTCGTTTTGTGATTTTAAGCGATCAATGTTTTCATTCGGGTTTATTATACAGGTATCTATTTCTTTTAGGTAACCATCAATCGAAGCAACCACCGCTCTAGACCGCAACCGAGTTAACCTCTGTTTCGCTCTTGTGGTAAATCATAGCATCGTAGTACGCCATGTTGGGCGTGAACCAGGTGGCTTCGCTGATCTTGCGGTTGAACGGATAGCCGAACGGAAGGGCATCCAGATAGCGGGCGCCCGAACCAACGCCGCACGAAACCGTCTTGTCGAAGCCGGTGAAGCGTTCCACCGCCGGTGCGTGGAACGGTGCCACCATGAAGAAGAACTGGAACGGCATGCCACCCTTCTTGCCCTTCGGTAGCATCAACCGGGCCGGGAAGCCGCAGTGCGCCTCGGACATGTCGAGCGGGAATTTGTAGCTCTCGTCACCGTACGCCTGCATCACCTGCTTGTACAGCTCGAAGTAGGTCGTGCGGTCCTTCACGAACCAGCTGAAGTCCTGCGAGTTGCGCGTGATCGCGTTCTCGCCCGCGACCAGATCGACCAGGAAGTGGTCGAGCTGGAAGAAGTTCTCGCGGTTCGCGTTCACGCTGTACGCGTTGCCGTACTGGTCGTACTTCGGGCCGATGAACACCAGCACCACGGCCTTCTGCGGCTTGTCCGAAACCACGTTCAGCTTGAAGGTGAACGGCAGATGGTTCAGCCGGGGCATGCGCGCGTACAGCACGAAGTCCTCGCCCTGGTAGTGCGCCATCTTGCCGAACTTCTTCATCTCGCCCGCCTTCATCGTGCTCTCGTCGAACACCTCCACGTCGACCGCGTTCGTGATGTCCGCATCGAAGTTGTCGAAGTACGTGACCAGCTTGTCCATCTCGATCTTCTCCACCTTCACACCGGGGAAGTTGATCTCCTCGTACTTGTAGCTCGGCAGCGTGTCGAGGTAGCGGTAGTAGAAGCCGACCACACGCTTGAAGAACTGATAGAACACCGGATCGCGCATGGCCGTCTCGTAGCGCTCCAGCACGCTCGGCACCGCCCGGAACTCGTTGAACATCTCGAACGAACCGCCGAGGAAGAACTTGGCCACCTTCTCGAGGTAACCGTAGAATCGCGTGTTCACGCTGTCGCCGTTCGACTGGATCAGATTGCCGAGGTACTCCACACCGGTCGGAGTCGTAATGTTCACGTACGTACCGTCCGGCAGGATGATGAACCCGTAGTCGATCGCCTCCATAATGCGACGCTCGTAGTCGTTGATCTCCTGCACCAGCTCGTGCTTCTCCGTGTAGCCGTTGTGATAGTTTTCACGCGCCGGGAACGGCACGCCGTTGTAGTAGCGCAGGTAGGGGTAGTACCCGGTCACGATCGGTTCGTACCACGAGAACGTCGGGATCGTACCGAGATCGTTCGACAGACGCTCGAGATAGTAGCGGGCCAGGAACTGCTGGTGCTGGTAGAGATAGAACTCGCCGCGGCGATCCTTGTAGAGGCCAAACTCTTCGCCACCCATCCAGGTCGGGTAGTCGGCGTGGAAGTAGTAGTAGTACGCGTTCAGCCCGATGTCCTCCATGAAGTAGCTGACACGCTGCTCCGGGTTGCTGTGCACGTAGTAGCCGGTGTAGTTGCTCGGGATGTACGCACTGTACACGCCGTCCGCCTTCTTCATGCGGTAGAAGCCCTGCATCTTGTAGCGCTGCGCCTTGCTGATCACCACATCGTTGAAGAAGTAGTACGGGTAGATCTCGTACGGTGCCGGCAGCACGATGCCCCGCATGTCCGGACGGTGCAGCACGGCAACGGTGACCGCGTACACGAACATACCCTCGTTCACGTGGAACCGGGCCCAAACCATCGTCTGGTAGAACGACTCCCAGTCCTTCGCGTAGTAGAACAGATGGAACAGGGCGATCGCCTGCTCGCGGTGGTACTCGTTGTACACCGAGAAGATCTCCTCCATCGGCAGCAGTCCGTACTTGTAGTAGCGCAGGAACTCGTCCACCACCTGCGGCTTGGTGAAGTGTTCCTTGTACGCGGCCAGATCGAACGACTTCTGCTCCTCCCACAGGTGCGTGTGCAGCTCCGGCTGGTGCACGTGCTGGAAGATCTCCAGCATCGCCTTCTGCTTCGCCAGGAACGGTTTGTCCGCGTACTGGACCTCCTTCGTCATGTAGTAGCCGCTGGCAGCACCGGCCAGCAGGCACACCACGCTGATCGCCAGAAACGAACGCATCGTCGGGTTTTCGGATCGCTTCTCTCGCGCTGACTGTCGATCGGTTCGCACGGACGGTTTCTTTTATAGCAATCGACCTTTCCTACACCTTGCTGCAGTTAGCAACGCTCACCGACCGGGTGCATCTTGTGACCTCTCTGCTATCATTGCTGGAGGAACAGCGCAATCTACAGGTGCGGCGAAACTGATGGCAATGCAAATGGTTTGAGTTTTGTTCTTTGAGAGGTGCATTTCACTGATAATGATGCTGCTTGAGGTCACTTTCAACGCTGCTGCTCACAAGAACTACGCTAGACATGGTGGCTTTGGTGTTGCGATGGTGATAAGGATGGTTACTTTGGATTGGTATGTTGTTTTTTTGGCAACCATTACCGCTTCTAGAAATAAATGTTAGGCATCGTGCGAACTAGAACAGTATATTTATGATATTTATGAACATTAAGGTATCTTAGAAGGAAGCACTGTTTTTCTTTGAAGATTTTTTTATTTATCAGGGAGGATTTCGTTTTTTATCCCAAAAACAAACATATGCAGCTAAAAGGAAACATATAAAACAGATAGCGAAATTTCGAATGACGAACATAGAAAACTGCACACAACTTGTCTTTTATTAATAATAATATTTATTCTCATAACCTTTTTGTGTGTGTGTGTTTTTTTTTTGTTGTATCTGTTGTTCGTACGATCGGTCGGAAACTCGACGATCTGCGTTCGTTCACTACAACGCACCCCCTGTTCGCTTTTGGCATCTTTATTATGACTTTCTGCTCGGTAAAATAAAACAACGTGTTTTATTTTGTTACTTTAGCCCCTTCCCGGGTGAACGTATTCGTAGCGTATTCTTATTGATTTATTATTTGGGTTTCCTTTCGTGGGTTTCCTTCCGTCACCCAGCGGACCCCCCACTATATCCTTTCCTGTTTCGACTGTTTTAATGTTGTTCTGCTGACGTGTTAGTTAGGTGTGCTTTTTCGGGTGTGTATGAGTGTTTGCTTTTGAATGCCCTGATTTTTATGCTTTCCTTCCTCGCCCTCTTATTGAATGCTGAATCTCCGTATCCTCTTCCATCAAAGAGTGTATGTTAATCGTAGCGTTAGGTTTTGTTTGTTGTTTTGTTGTTTTCGTTTTGTGTTTCTTTTTATTTTATCGGACTGACTTCTACCAATGCGTTTTGAGGGGCCTTTTTTCGGCCATTTCCTATCGTTACCCCGATTGATGAAGCGATTGATTTCAATGTCCTATGCTAGGCGTTTTACGTTGCACGCAAGAGAGAAAGTTCCGGTTTGATTTTTTTTTCCGGCAGGTAGGCGGAATGTAAACCATCCGACAAACCACCCGGTTTACTGAGATGTCCTTGCCCACGGACTGTTTTCGTTCGTTCAATTGACGTAGAATGCCAATCGCTTGTGTGGAGTGAACGATGGGCAAAAAGAAATCGAAACGATCCAAGGGAAAGATGGGTATGAACAAAACCAAAAGTAAGAATCTTATAATCATGCTTCTTAACAGCCTAATCTCGTTTCCTATTTTCCCACCATTCCTCATTTCGTTAGCCTTTTGCTGCTACTACTGCTGCTGCTGCTGCTGAGGCTAGTTTTGTGTTAGTGTTTGCTGTTAGTTTTGTTTTTTTTTTATTGATTAGTTGCCAGTACATTCATTGTTAGTAACAGATAATAATACTTACAGTTTTGTCTACGCGCACCGTCTCATGCTAACAAGTTGCAGTTACTTACAAGAAAGAGTTGCCTCCTCTTCCTTTCGCGATCGGACCCGCCTCCTATCTTGACGCTCGGGTCTGCTCGCGCACGGTTTCCCTACAAACTACACTCCATCCCTGTGTCTCGCATTCAGTGATGCGTGATTTATTAGCGTACCTGCTGCATTCGTTTAACTACATCATCTCACCTAACGCAGCTCTCTCACGCTCTCCTTCCTCGGTGAAGCAAACGCAACCCCCTAGTTCCCGCAATTTTCCCCCTTATTATTGAGCATTGAGCCGCTACCACAACACCGGATTCTTGAGTGATAGAAAGTGTGGGTGTGTGTTATTGTGTAATTGTGTGGGTTTTGTGTATTGCCGTGTATTTTACATGTACAATTAGCGCGTACAAAACTACCCCATATACAAGTCGGTATTTCGGAAACGGGGAAAGGAGTAATATGTTTTTATGGTTTGCTTTGTTGCTGATGGGTTTTTCGTAAAGCCAAACGGTTAAGCAACTATCCAGCAGCGGGTTAGGAAAAGCATGTTCCTTCCCAACATGTCGCGTCCGCTTGCAGCTTGCAGATTCGGCTCATTCGATGGAATCGAACGCAGGATATCGTAAATGGAAACGCTCCCGATTTGCGGCAGTGACGCTCGGGGCAGCTGAAGGAATGGACACGGTGCCTTGCTGCTTTCAGCACTAATGATTGAAAGTTTGCTCAATTGTACATCGTGCAACTGCTGGGTTCTTCACGCCCGGTCTCACCACCCAAATTGGGAGGGAATTCGGTGAGTGGAAAGCTCAATTACATATACAATTTACACATACAGCCCAGATGCCCCTAGTGTGACCGGTTTCTCATCCGATTGGGGATGTGTGAGTGAGTGTGTGCCTGTGTGTGAGTGTAAGGGTGTATGTAGCAATTTCGAGGACATTATTTGTCCCCGCTCATCCCCAGGAAGCCACCAGAAAAAAAAGAATGCAATCAACTACACGCTCGTCACGGATTGTTCACCACCGCGCAACGTACACTTAATATCAAGACCATGCCTACTATTTGTTTTACGTTTACGTTTAGCTTGTTTTTTGTTTTTAATGTAACGCTTCCCCCGTCCTCTTCCTCAACTTCCCCCCCCAGTCATGGTGAGCAGCGTTTACGTTTCATATATTTACAGCATCCGCGCGTTGCCCAATCACAACGCGGAAATGCGATCCAGATGCGGCGTTGCGCTCCAGCGCAGCGTGGCACCGACGACGGCGAGAAGGAGCAGCAGCGGCAGGATCGAGGCGTGACTGTCCGCACTGGGGGCGGCCCCCGTCAGCGGCGAGTTGTCCGGGTCGCCGTTGTTTTTCCGCCTATTGTTCGACCCGTCCAGCCCGAGCAGGTTGGGCGAGATGGTTGTGACGAGGTCGCTTACCAGGATGCGCTGCTGGACGCTCTTGGTGTAGATGTGCAGGATCGAGATCTCACACATGACGGTGAGGCTCGTGTGGAACGGTGGCATCGACTGGTAGATGTCCTGCAGCACCTGACTGTGCGCGGCCATGTCGAGCGAGGAGAAGGTGGGCGTTCCCTCGTACGAACGGTACGTGATGCGCTGGTACGGTGACCGATGGATCTGGATGGAGGTGGAGAGAAGGCGAAACATTTAGATATATCCATCGAACGAACGAGTTTCCTGTCAGCGAGCTCAAACGAAGAGGAATGGAACAAACGTAGGGCGGGAAAAAAATTAGATGGTTAATAGAACGAGTTTTCACATCCTGCCGCTGGGAAAATGCTCCGTGTGCCAACTGTTGCACGCTTCCGGAAAAGGAACAAACAACTGCAGCAACTGGCTCCAGTACTTGTGGTTATGCGATCCAGAAGAGTTATTGCAACTTGACGGAACAAACCCTCGATCGCTTCAATCCAGGGCTTCCGATACGTTGTGCTGCAGGGCCGTTTTGTGCGTACGTTCCAACGCCATTCCACGGATCGATTTCGCTAGCACCGGAGTGCGGACGGTACCTACCCGCTTCGTGTTGATGTACCAGGTAATGTTGGCGGCCGGGAAGGACGTCCCAACGGTGCAGACGGCCCGGAAGCTGTCCAACGTGGTGATGTGCGTTTTGTCCAGCTGCATCAGCGGGTCCTCCTTCGGTAGCTCGACCACCTGCATGCGGGCCTGCCGGATGTCCGTGTGGAAGAGCGGCGCATCCTCCGACACCTCGCACTGGAACTGGCCGGTCAGGTCGCGGGTCACGCCGCGCAGCGTCACCGACGTAGCGTCCGACTGGGTGCCCTGGTGGTGTAAGGATCAGATAGGGGAAAATAGTAAACATTCAACAGTGAACAAGGATGATGTGGTAGATTGCTTCGCTCCCGGCACGGAGTGGCCGCTACGTGCAAGAGAAGAAAACTGGGAAATGAGTTTAATTGATTTGATTGAATAGCATTCTCGATTGCGTTGCCGTTGGATAATGTAATCAATGAAAATAACTGAGCGCTGTTTTATTATTGTTTACTGATTCATTGGTCAAAGTGAAAAAATACCGAATGTTGAAATTTTTCTGAAAAAAACTTCATTAATTCAATATTCTGACAAAAGAAAAAATTGGAATTTTTGAATATCAAATTTACATTACATTTGTTTCATTGGATTCATGCGATTAAAGAGTATTTGTAATACATGTTTTATTTAACATCTACACCATAGAGATGTTTGTTTTTTTTTTCAGAGACCCTCTCTGAAAAAAATCCTAAAAGAGTTTCTCATTTCCAACAATACTTGTTTCGCTTTGTTTAAACACAATAAATGTTTATGGGACTCCTACTCACCAAAGTTTTATTTAACCCACTTTGATACTATTTTACAACTCAAACATCGAGCATTTAAATCAAATTTTGGGTACTATGCTAATTTGTGTTGACATGAATCCACGCTCCAAATTCGAGCGATTCAAATTTGCGCTTTTTGTTCTGCGCTTAACCGGCAAGCAAACGTGCTCGAACGATTTGTGCAGCGATGATTTACCTGAAACGCGCGGGAAACCTTTTTTCGGCCACCATTACCACAATCCCCCCGCGGGATAAAAACCCGCTTTCCGCGGGAAAACACCGAAATCTCAAACAAAACGCAACGGAGGCAAACGGCAGGAAAACATGAACTTTTACCGACACTACATTATCTTCCATCCGTGCAGCCGCTGCCTGCACTGTGCGCAAATTTGGCCAACTTTTACCAAATTACCTCACCCCAGGAGCAGCATCCGGTGCAAGTGTACATCAACTTTCATCAAACTATAGCAGTTTTTCGCCAGTTCCCGCTCGCGGGCTAGTCGGCGGTTGGCACGGGAATGCGGTGAACACGGTTCCTTGCCACCCGGCGGCCACCCGTTCGCCCGCTTACAATGGCTGCGAAACCGCTGCGAGGCAAATAAGCGAGCCCGAAACTTTCCGCCTCTGCCACCGCGCACCCACCGGCCGCCGGCTCGAGGAAGCAATTCAACTTTTTTACACTCATTTCCGCCGTTTTTATCTTTAATTATCACGGTGCTTTATGGTCGCGCGGGAGTTGGGGTTTATCACTAGCTTCCTGGTGTGGCAACCTTCCATGCCGGCCGTGCCCATCCGACTAATTATCGTGCTGGATGCAAGCGAACGAACACTAACCATCGCCCACCCGCCCCTCGAACAAAAACGGGGTATGGGTAAAGCAAAAAAAAAACCGGGTGCGAAATGCAACACCAATTCTTGCGCTCGATCAGCGCAAAAGCAAGACGCACCAGTGAGAGAGCAACGCAATAGAGCAAAAACAACAGAATCGTTGCACCAAAACCACTTACAGAAAGAACTGCGAACGAGCAAAAGATGGTTAAACGCGCGGGCCGACAGAACCGAACGGTGGGCGAACAGGCACGCTGCTAAATGGTTGCCTGAAAGGCGTGAAATCGTTTTATAACATCATCGCAGTCGGCACGGAACAGCGGAACAGCGTGGAATGATGATGGCTGTGGCCAGCGGGCTGCCCCGGGACGATTGGCCCGATCCCGAATTAGGCTCTCAATTATCACGCAGCTGTTTTATGACCGGAACAAGATCTACTACAATCACCATCAAGGCGTGCGGGATTGCGGTCGGACTACTGAAAGGCGTAGTCAATCGAGTGAATAAAGGATTTTAATAATCCCTCCACTGCGGACGATGGTGTCAGTCCTCGAGCGACATCGGGGCGGCTTGGAACCTGTTGTTCCAACCGAAGTCATCACCGCAAAAAAAAACGGAATCGCACGACGTGGGGCATCGCGGCACAGAAAGGTGTGCCGTAGAACGCTCCGGTTCCCCGGAAGCGGGCTCCGGCAGATAACGAAAGATGGAAATAATTTCTCTCATTATGTTTATGAATTCTACAGCAGTTAGTCGTAATTACTTTCATCCTGGTACCACTCACCCCGATAAGGACACGGCCCGGCCGGGAACGGTAACGGAGTGTTTGCCGGAAGCAATCGTAAGCGCTCCTTGCCGATTGGATCATCCGTATCGTGATAGTGGTAAAGCAGCTGGTTCTAGTTTCCTTCGGTTTACTAGGTTCTGGGCGTGGGTTTTTTTGTTTTTTTTTTCAACTCCCACGGGTTGATCCCGTTTCGAGACAATGATGATGATATTTTGAAGGGCAATCGTGAGCGGAACCAATTTGAAGTCGAAGGGATGATTTTTTATTTCGCAAGCAATGGGGGAAAGTTTTATAATGAGCTCATTTTATGGCACAATAGTGTAGCATTTGATATTGAGCTCTCGTGCTAGGGATTCATTTGGGATTTCGAATTGAACCAAAATCGTAGCGCATCTCTTGAATGTGCTAATTTAATTCTCTGATTCAATGTACCTCAAAATTGTTCTTAATTAAGAGTTATGAAAATACATTTTATTTACTCTCATTCGATACTATCATTCGAAAAATAAATTTTATTTCGATACTCTCATTCGTTTTTTGGCGTATTAGAAAAGAAATTTTTTTTTTCTAAATAGTGGTAATTTAAAAAAGTCTTGAAAATACGGAAATTCCAAAGAAAATATAAATTATAAATTAAATGTTCAGGATGTAAAGCATAGTAATCACATTACAAATTTTTAATTTCTACGATGACATCATTTCTTTAATTTGTTTTAACCTTGGAAATAAAAATACACTAGTATGATACTTTTTAACCAGCCTGAAAATTAAAATATGTCAAAAATAATAAATTTATTGTAACCTTATAGTGGCAACAAAATAAAAAGCATATTTAATAAATCTACGTATGTTTTAAGAGTGTATGAGAATTTCGTTTTTGCAAGGTATGCAATTTTGAAATTGATCTGTGTTGTATACGAAATATGTAAAAACCACCAAGTCATTGAAGGACTATTCATTTTCGAATAAATTGGTGTGTGCAGATATTTTTTAATTTTAACGACACAATTTTTTCCACAAACAGCTTAGTTATTTTTAACTGGAATCACTTTCAATGAATGTCACAGAAAAGCTTAATCCAAGCATATATCATAAAAATATTTCTATACTTTTGAAAAAGAGTATTTGTGTTCATCTTTATACACATTTTTGTTTATGTTTCTATTTATGTCACTCAAAGCAGCCATCAAATTTCCATTTTCAAAACGCAATGAATCGTCTAAATAAATATATCCTTCCATGGGAAAAGATGCATTGCAATTGAATAACACAGTTTGCTGCAAAACGCATATTATGAAACGAATGCATTTTGTTTCACCACACTACATCGCACTCGAAAAAGGTGTGAAAAGCCACACGCTAGCATCGCTCGCTACCACTTTGGTTAAGCCATTTCTAGTACTTCCGCTTCAGAGCGGAATGGGCTTTTCAAACTCCCGGCTAGCTCCAAGCGTTGTGCTGGTCCGCTATCACACCCGCTAGTTTCATCGCACGATTTGAATGAATGTCCATTATCTATTCCAATAAAAAGTGCCATGTGAGCGGTCGGGAGGTTCTGTGGTGTGATCTCCACGTACAAAAAATAACCTATCTTCCACCGGGCTTAGGTGAAATAGTGTAGATAACAAACTGCTGCAACCGTGTGTCCATCCCACGGTCCGGGATGGATGAAATGTAAAACTGTAGCTAGCCACACACCCACACATATGATGGGCCGACTGTTCATATGACGGATGTTAATTAAAAAGCACTTTGTGTTATTCTACCATGGCCCACATTCGCCGGATTCTTCGCGCTTTCCACAAAACCCAACCCGGGCTACCGGGCAAATCCTCACCGCCACCATTCACCTCTCGCCCCACGCGGGTGGGGTTCATTTTTCTTCCATAACAGACAAATGGCACTCAATGAGTACAATACAGTGTCGAAGCGCTTTTTATCCGGCTACCCCATCTGGACGATTTTTGCCCCGGTCCTGGTGCTCGCAATCGCTCGCGCTTTGCCCGGGCGGCCAAAAACACGGTGGCACGATGGCACAAAAGAATCGCTCTTGAAAGCATTCACCAGCAAGGCCATCACCACCGCCCGGCCGGGCGTTTTGTTGAGGCCGGCGAATAGATAAAGTCCCTCTGGCAGCCCGGTCAGCATCACTCACCCGCGCGGTGCGACTAGCTCACCGGCAGCGGAGAGTAGTAAAGTATGTAATAATTCCCGGGCAGCTTCACCGGTAAAAGGGGGATGGCAGGAGACACTCTTTTCTGGCGAACCTGGTCGAAGGATTAGCTCAGCCGCTCGGCATCGGTTGAAGCACATGTAGTGAAACAATAGCAGAGCCCCGCTCCGCCCCTGGAGCCTCGCCACACCCGGAGCCCGTAGGTGCAAGAAAAACCGGCTGTTCCGGCCGGCGCTTTCTTTCTTCTTCCTCGGTGGTGTACGGGCGTGGAGTGTTTTTTTTGTGTGTTGCCTTCATACCGCGCCACCCTTCTCTCTCGCTCACGGCACCACTTTGTCATTTTACGATAGTGAAAAGCAATTACTTCGTACTTCGTGGCCGACACCGGCGCGATGTTGAATGGCGGGTAGGCCCGCAAGGTTTCGGAAGTGGTTTAGCGAAACCTCGCACCGACCCGTGTGACATGTTTTCGAGACCTGCAGGGCACACTCGCGCACCGAGGGCCTGGAGTGCATTTCATTTTCATCACCCTTTGTCTTTGGTCATTGTGATCAAGGCTGAGGTGGTCGCTTGTTTTTGAAGCAATTATGAGTGGGCGGATTTTTTTTTATCGCGAACCGATTGCAAGAACCGACTAGGCAGAAGTTCGATTTCGGGGTGGATGGATGTTTTAAAATTTAAATAGCAGCTATCGAAGAAAACAAGATCCTTCGATAAAGAGATATACGTCATCATAAGAATATGTTTCTTATAAAATTGTTAAAAATTAAAATGTACTGATTGTTCTCATGTCTATCTAAGTTTTAACAACTGTCATTTGAGACTTTAAAAAGAAATAAAGAACATTGTTTTGCTGATTTCTGATTAACTTGTAATATGAACAAAATCAATATTATAACAAAGAATCAAGTTTAAACAAGCATTTAAATGTTTGTTTACATTTAAAATTAATACCAATTAATTATCTCCTTTTCTACATTTGACTGAGACAGTACCATGAATGATAGGCATCTTTGATTTGATTCTGGAATTTTATGGAGGATATTTTTTTAAGTCAATTTATCGTAAATTACAATTAAGGAATGTTTCGGAAAACTTGAAAAGTTTTTTAACACATCGCAAGCTCAACAAGCTAGAGAAATTATTTTCAGCAAAAGCTATTTCAGTAAATTATGGATCTCATGATAAAAAATGTACTATTGTAACTGTAACATCTCATGGAAATAATGTTCTAGGCTCTGAAAGCTAGTTGATGGAAAAACTTATTGAGGAATGATTATTATTTTCATGCTGGTTTGAATTGGTATCTTCTTAAAAATTTTAAATTATTTTGATCTTGCTCAACTGCACCATTATCTCTTACAAAGCATTAGACTTTCAAAATGAAATACAGAATCTCCATACAGAAATGTGCCGTGATGAAATGTGATGAATGCTTTAAGCAAATCTTCTTTAATTATGCCTTAATATGAGCCCGGCCAAATGAAAAACTTCAATTAGTCTCAAAGATCCAATATGCGACCCGTAGAGCATTCATAGTCTCGCGTCTGAGCAGCGCGACTTTTTGACATCTTCATGCACGCTTCACGATCAAGTTTGTAATGTCGCTGACACCGGCTGGGAGACGGTGCTGGTGGGGTTATGAAATGAAATTCACAGTCCACAGTACCTTCACCGCATCCGTGTCAGTGAAACCGCTCCACGCAAATTAGGGTCACGCTGAGAGAGATGACACACTCGGTGCGAAACGTTTTTAATATCAACCGACTCGTACCCAAACCGTAACGATGCTTTGATTGGCTTTCAAGTTCATGTTAATTTCCAACACAGCGAAGCATAGCGTTGCTTCCCTGCGCAGCGTGGAGGTGAGGTAAGGTAGTTGTTTTAATAACCGCACAAACGTCGTCCCACACGTACGCAGGATACAGAGAGGATGATTTTTACGATTCCACCAGTTTTTCCATGGCGACGGTCGTCTCGTAGCTGTGCGAGTAAGGTACAACATGGAAAACATGCTCCCAGGCTCGTAGCGACAGGCGTTTGAGAGCGATTTACACTGATTTGCACCACCTCAGGTGCCTTTAAGAGATGAGTAAATCTTAAAGCTACATAAAATCCGAACAACAGCTTAATGGGACAGCAGGCATCGTGTGAGCTTGTCGGTACCCATAACCAGCAGGATAACGCCCTGGGTGCGCCGTGTGTAAAACAATAAAGTCCCAGCACCGGGGGTTTAGTATTGCTGTTGATTACTTTCCACCATAAAGTGAGACAAAGATATGGTGGTAAATACGGCAGCTGCAAACCATTTCACAGCCGACGAACAGATCACACACACACACACACACACTCACACCGTTCGTCCTTTCTTCCCACGAGAGGACGCAATATATGAGCAACAGCACTCTCGGTACAATCATGAAACCCAAACCCGGTGGGTTCGTTTAATGTGTGGCTGTACTTCTAGGTTCGGTCCTAAAGGAAGTGGTTCCAGTGGTAAGTAATTTCTCGTCACCTTAGCACACACAAGCACATCGACAGCCATAGAATGGCACGGCTATGAATGGGTTTGCAATGGTTGGCGTCTCGGGATGAAACAGTGGGGTTTGCGAGAGTAGACGCTCACATCGTAGCAACACTCAAGTGCATATCCATCGAGCACCATTGTCTGAGGTGTTTGTTAATTGTAGAATGACACTACGCAGACCTGCCGTTGCAGCGTTTGATCACCGGCACAATAAAACCGACGAGTGCTTTGTCCGCTATGCATTCGACAGTTTAAATTGGTTTGACACTTCGAAAATCTTCCCAGGATTTGGGGAGTTTCACTTAGAACTAGTCAATTATTTGTAGATGGTGAAGTATACCAGTTAACAGCAGATAGAGTTAAAACATTTAAATATTATTCTGATTCGATGGAGGTTTACTGCGTATGTTTTAGGTAGAAAATGTTAATTTGATGTATATTTAACTTTCATAGTGTTTTGACAAATATTTTACAAATCCAATTATTTATATTTATCCGAGCTTTTTCACAATGATTCTGTAAATTAATCCATTGTTATGTGAGCAACTAGTTCGCCAGATTTCGAAAAATATGCAAAAAATGCATTGAAAACTGCAGCTCAACTTCATGGTTCATCGATTGTTTGAAAAGAATTGTTCCAATGATTTTAAAAGCCTTTTTTTCTGCTTAAAACAAAAAAAATCTGCCTTTTCTGTTAAAAACATATACCATTTACAAATATAATACCTCATTCATTTGCTTCGCAGAAAAATGTATGACCAATATCGAAAACATGAACATAAACGGAGTTGGCATTATAGCTAACATTTCTGTATAAATGTATTAAAAGCTTTTTATTGAACATGACAAGTTTTATGATTTTATAAACTAATGTCATTTTGTGTGAAAAGTTTGCCAAATTTTTTTATTTTAAATAAATTTCATACCCGCAATCTTAACTTTTTTGTCGAAATATCAAACGTAAGCAGTTTTTATACATACACATGTATATTTCGCCTCAATTTCTTTTTCCCTACTATGTACTCGTTTGTAACACACTCGCTATTCTACAAGAAATTAAAATATACTGGCAATTATTTATTATGTAACATTAATAAGCTTCAAAATTCAAATTTATTGCATTAATTTTCGATGAATTGCAATTGCCATAATTTTCATTAATTTATTTAAAAATATATCGTAAAGGACATCAAAATACATAAACAAGGTAAGGAGGTTGCCCATGAAAAGTTTAAAAGTTTTTTCCAAAAGAATGATAATATAACAAGTTTCACAAAATAACCTTTTCACAGTTTTCATTTGGCTGAAACATTTATTTAGTCAACTACTTGCTACTCGTCCTAGGCAACTAGTTATTTTTGAGAAAAATATGAAGAACAGCTAGAAAACATTTCTGGAAAATCGAAACCATCGTACAAAATGGCTGGGTGAAAAGCGGCACAAATTCGATTGGAGACTTTGCGTATGTGTGTGTGTTTGCACCTTTGATAGATTTCTATTTACTTCATCTGGGCTTGACATAAAGCAATTTAATAGCGCTTTACGATCACAATTCATACGCCAACGTTTCACGCAACATTCAAACAAAATCCAAAATCCGTAGCAGCACGAAGGCAGGTTCGCCTTCATTTCAGCTTCAAATTTTTGACACTACATACATTCTCCGCCCAGCTTGTAAGAGGCAAATCCGTCACTCATCCACCGAGGTCTCCATCTTGCGCAGGAAACCGTGAGTTGAGATTAAGCCGAGAGCAAACTTCCGGGAAATATGTCACACAAACTTTCTTCAACACTTGCGTGTTCACTATATCGCCTCGCTACATCGACCGGTCGCACGGAAAGACGATGCCGTACAATTTCATTTGCCACGACAGTTGCAGGGTTTCCGGGGTGACGGTCGCGACAATCCCGCTAAGACGCGTTTCCGCAGGGAAATGCTGCGGAAAGGGCGAGGTAGTGAATTCTCTCACCCTTTCGCAATCGCAGCAGGGGAAGAATCGCGATGGCAAAGGGTTGCAAGACGGGTGTGAACCCGAAAGTGAACTCAATCTGTGGTGTAAACCGCGAAACCTCACACGATTGCAGATGAATTTTATCGGCACGGAGCGCACCGCACCCGCAGTAATGGGCGAATAAGTCTTCCGGTGGTGGTGAGACGCCCGGAAATGGAACGTCCAACCAGGCGAGCAGTGTGGAAATCGAACAAAATTACGTGCCCCAGGTGAGGTGGTGCCCGTTTTGTTCTATTTTTTTTTCTTTCAAGAATCGTTTCCGTTTTCGGTGTGACGTTGTATAACCGCAGGCGGCAGTTATTTGTAAGAGTCGCAAGAACTCGCAGCATGTGCTTCAATGTTTGCCTATTATGAACGAAACACTGTTCGCACTTTTCGCAACAGATGTGCGGAATCAATGAGAGGTGGGGAGGTGCCATTTCGTTCGATTGGTTCGGTAAGAACAAGCCCATAATCCGGCCACGGAATGTGAAGCGGAAGCCCCCAAAAACAAGTGACAATAATCCTTCGGGCTATTGAAAACTCGATTTTCTCGTTCAACATTGGGCCGGCGGTTTCGACGTTTCCGGTTCGAGATTTTCCACCTTCGCCGCTAGGTTTCCAGGGGGAGGATGATGGGCTTACATTAATTTTACCTCCCTCTCGTGTTGCCCGCCTTCCAACGCTTTTCTTGTCTTTGGTCTTTGGTAATGTGTTTTGCGAAAGCGAAAATAAGGTACGTTCATTAGAGCAGAAAGTGGCGCCATACGTCTTCATCCGAGCACCGGTTAGTTATTGATGGTAAGATTTTACTTTTAATTAAGAGCAACACTCCACACGTGTAGCGGGCCGGGCTAACAAATGTAAGCCTTTTTTCGGTCCGCTCCGGAAGCCGCTTAGCGATGAAAGGCCCTGTTCGGTGCGTGCAGACGAGGATTTAGCTAACTTCTACGCAAAGAAACACCCGAAAACACGAGACGGATTACGTTAATTTGACAACGCGTCAGTGCAAGAATAAGCAAAAGCATCCAGCTACGTATGATCTACTTACATCCACTGTTATGCCCGACACTGGGAAGGTGCGCGCTGGGGGTGATTCCTTCGGCACGTAGCGATAGAACTCTTCGCCTTCGAAGTACCATCGAACGGAGTAGAGCGATGCCTGAAAGAAGCGATGGAGGGAGAAACAAATCACCGTCTGCTTAGATGCATGCAAACGCCAGCCCAATCTGACTCACCTTTTCCAGCTCGAATTGACATGATAAGGTCGCCGCGTTGCCCATGATGACCGCCTCCGGGACGAATATTTTCAAATCTTTCAGGCTGCAGACTGCAAGAAAGTCGGGGAGAGAGAACAAAAAAAAAAATGCAATCAAACGCATTACACAATCTGTTTTGATGCTGCAATGACTGCGAGTCGTTGAACTGTGTGGTCGAAAACCCCTGGGTGTCACTGATAAGGGTGCGACGGTGGGCGATTGTGCGAACGGTTTGTTTTACCGCACCTTGCGAAGGTCGTTTTGGTGGGCAGTCGAGGAGAACGTAGCACTATTTGATGTAAATTTTCGGTGAATAAATCAATCGAGTAGATATATTGAGTGAAATATCTTGAGTAATGAGTTCAACCTTATGGTGAAATTCGAGGAAATATTTCGTATAAGTTTATGTCACTTCCAAGAAGCAACTTGCTTGAATAGTTTAACTTACTGTTTAAGTCCGAAAGGAGAAGAATCCTTATAAAGTTAAAAAGTAAGCTATTTTAAAAAACATTTTTTTTAACTCCCTAGTACCCAGCCTAGTCCCAACCTTTCCGGTATCAATCGGAATGTAATTTCAAAGGATCCCCGCTCCAGTGTAACATACATCTTAAAGTAGTGTCGATTAGCATTGATGCTTACGTAAGCCGCTTCTTCATCTATTTATCTGTAGGCAGATGCAAACGCACGCCTATGATAGCGCCATACGGCCATTCATCGTCTTGAACCCGTATTTCATTGCCCCCGAGGACGATGGCCACTGCCGGTAAACGTTTGACCGGAGGAAGCTGGCCGGTGTTGGCTGGGTTAGGTGTTGCCCGAAGAAACTGTGCCCCAACACCCCGGGAGACATTAGTAGTCCTAGTTGCAGCATGCAAAACGCACAGCTTGAAATTGCCACAGGTTATTGTTTCATCGAGCGGTGAAACTTTTGAACTTGTGAAGTCGACCGAACCACCACTTGTCCCTGGAAAGGGACTCTGTGAAGGCGCCTTAAGGCTGAAGCCCAAACGAAGTATCTTGTTCACCCCCTCATCCCCCCGCCCCGTCGGCACACCGGCTTGTCGGAAGTTGAAAAGGTGGTGCGGTGGTGTTTCACAAATCAAAAACTTCTCCACTGCCCCGAACCCGAACCCGGAACCGAACGTTCATCGGTCCATCGGTTGGTTCTCGCACAGGAAAAGACAATCTCGAATTGATTGTTTCTAAAATTCATTTCATGCTTTTGATCCCGGGCGCACAAAGTGAAACCCATCGCATCGGCAATATGTTTCCATTGTGTCTGGCCGCCGGTAGAGGGGGAGGGCGAAAGAAAATGGTGCATTTAATTTATGCGCAGCATCGTTGAGGACGACCAGCCCCATGGAGCAGCCAAACCGAGCAAGTGGCTTTTAGGGAAGAGAATTTATGTCGATTTCTTAGTCCGTTCGGGCAAGGATTTCTCAACCGAGCCGGTATCCTATCTGCAGGTGCTAAAATACCCCAGCCCTCAGTCTGACACGGGGTGCGAAAGGCTGCAGGAAAATCAATAATGATTCTGCAACGCTGTTGGCCCATTGTACGGTACGGTTGCCGTTTGCAAAGCGGCAGAAAATGGGTATCGCTTGCCAAACAACGAGAAGCATCCTGTGGAGTATGGTTGAGGAGGCATTCCGTTAGGAAGGGAATTGAATAATGATGCCAGTGACCCATTGAAAATGTAAAAGTCAGTGTGAAGACGACGCAATAAACCATTTTCAGCTTAGCGTTGCGAGTAAACTGCATGGGAAAATGTGTTATGAGTCGTATGTAAAATACTTCTAAGAATAGATGTTTTATTAAAAAATGTTTCAAGTTGTCCTAATTATGCGTTCCTACTTGTTACAATATATTAAAAAAATCGCAAAATGATCTCTATCTTTTAACATAAAACAGATACTAATATATTTAAAAAAATGAAGATTCATTGTAAATTCATTGCCAAATTTTTTAATAATTATGACATTATAATTTAATTACTAATGATTCATAATCATCAGATAATTATTATCAATAAATTTCCTCCTTATAATGGTGGCAGCTATTTTGTTCGTTTGTGTAAGCAATTTTGACTCAATTGAAATAAGAACAATGAAATTCTATTTTATTCATATGGATTTAAATGTTATTGATAAAAATCAAATTAGTTCGTTGCGATTCTGATGATTTTTTTTCAATATTCTATTTAACCATCATTTAAGTGTGTTTTATTCAAATTTAATTTACAAACAAAATCATGAAACCAATTCATTCAAACAAAATATACTAAAAGGTACACTCCGCGAAGGGTTGATCATGTTAAAAGTGTTTAAAAAGATATTAAACATTAGCATTTGTTAGAAAACAAATTAAAATTTACTAAAGTTGTTTTACGTTTTTGGGTTTTAAAAATTTTCGTCCGCGTTGAATAATTTATGATGACTTTTTTTAATGAAATAAATCAAAAGAAATATATGTATTTTATATTTGCTTCAATTCATTTGTTCAATGCTTAGTTTTATTAGCGAAACCCAATGGTTGTTTTATTCTGTTGCTCGTTGTGATAATGAACCCTCAAATTTTGGTTTTGTTTTTAAATTGTAAGATAATTGCCATTATCATGTCCAAGCCGGATACAGTACACAATTGCACCTGACTCCTGACTCGATTATTCCATAGCGGGCACCTTCACAGTTATCACGGCACATGCCTCGAAGGGCAACCTCCCGGTTCGGGCGCACTGATACGATTCTCGTTCGCCAAGTCTCCGAAATGGTATAAAAGGCGGTGCCGTACCTCGGCTCGGTGCATCAATCGCATGCTGGTCGCCATGCAGGGAATCACTGTGGTAGCGCTGGTCAGCCTGGTGGCTCTAGCCGCCGGGTACGTGGTCGTCCCGGAGGATCAAGTCACCTACGCCGACAAGGACTTTCTCGTGAAGCAGAAGCAAATGCTGGAGGTGTTCCAGCACGTCCACCAGCACGAAGTGCACACGGACCTGTGGAAGGTATCGAAGGCGTACGACATCGAGCAGCACTACGACCAGTACAGCAACGTGGAAGCGGTCAAGGAGTTTGTCTCGCTGTACAAACACGGTCTGCTGCCATTCGATGAGATCTTCAGCGTTTTCGACGACCATCACCGGGAGCAGGCGATCGCGCTGTTCCACGTGTTCTACTACGCGAAGGACTGGGAAACGTTCTACAAGTCGGTGGTTTGGGCTCGCTTCCACGTGAACGAGGGTATGTTCGTGTACGCGGTCACCGTTGCCGTGCTGCACCGCAAGGATCTGGCCGGGCTGGAGCTGCCGGCGCCGTACGAGATCTACCCGTACTACTTCTTCAACACGGAGGTGGTGCAGAAGGCGGCACAGTACAAGATGCAGGGCTTCCCCGGGGTGAAGAAGGTGGACGACGTGTACACGGTCGTGATCCCGACCAACTACACCGGCTGGTACGTGCACACGAACGTCGATCAGAAGGTGTCGTACTTCACGGAGGACATTGGGCTGAACACGTGCTACTACTACTTCCACGCCGACTACCCATTCTGGATGGGCGGTAAGGAGTTCGGCCTGTACAAGGATCGCCGCGGCGAGCTGTATCTGTTCAAGCACCAGCAGCTGCTGGCCCGCTACTATCTCGAGCGTCTGTCGAACGATCTCGGCACGATCCCGGAGTTCTCGTGGTACAAGCCGATCGCGACCGGGTACTATCCGAACATGCACTACTACAACGGGGTGAGCTTCCCGTCGCGCGATAACTACTACGAGGTGAACACGCCCGAACACTACCACGACATCGAGCAGGTGGTCGAGTACGAGCACCGCATCATGGAGGCGATCGACCAAGGGTACATTGTGCTGCCCGACGGGCGCCACGTTGATCTGACGAAGCCGGAGTCGGTGGAGTATCTGGGCAACCTGGTGCAGGCCAATCCGGACAGTGTGAACAGCCGGTTCTACAAGTACGTCGGCTGGTTCGCTCGCATCCTGCTCGGCGGTTCGGTCGAGCACTTCGAGAACCACAAGGTGCTGCCGGGCGTGCTGGAGCACTACGAGACGTCCGTGCGCGATCCGATGTTCTACCAGCTGTACAAGCGCATCATCCAGTGGTACTGGGAGTTCAAGGACCATCTGAAACCGTACACGAAGGAGGAGCTGAGCTTCGACGTGCTGCGGATCGATTCGGTCGAGGTGGACAAGCTGGTCACGTTCTTCGATCGCTCCGACGCGGACATCACGAACGCGGTCGACGTGGAGGTGTACGACGAGGGCACGATGAAGGCGGGCGGCGAGCTGAAGAAGTTCGGCAAGATCGCCCACTACCAGGGCGAGGACTTTGTGATCAAGGCGCGCCAGTGGCGCCTCAACCATATGCCGTTCACGGTTGAGTACAGCGTGCACGCCGACCGCGACGTCAAGGGTATCGTGCGGATGTACCTCGGCCCGAAGTACGACCAGTACGGGCATGTGTACGGTGTGAACGAGAACCGGCAGAACTTCGTGCTGCTCGACACGTTCGAGTGGGAGTTTAAGGAGGGCCACAATGTGTTCACCCGCGAATCGACGCAGTTCCCGATGTACGTGCAGGATCGCACACCGTACTACGAGCTGTACAAGTGGGTGATGGATGCGTACAACGATGTCCGACCGTTCCCGCTCGACATGACCGAGGCCCACTGCGGCTTCCCGGCCCGGCTGATGCTACCGAAGGGCAAGAAGGGTGGCATGCCGTTCCAGCTGTTCATCATCGTTTCGCCGTACCATGCGCCAGCCGTTCCCCAGCACGAAGGCTACAACTACACGCTCAACTGTGGTGTCGCATCGGGCGCCCGGTACATCGATTCGCTTCCCTTCGGCTATCCGTTCGATCGGCAGATCGATGAGAAGGTTTGGTTCACGCCCAACATGTACTATCTCGACACGATGATCTACCACAAGAAGGAGGCTGAGATCAACGCCGTGCATTGATATGGCTTCTGGAAGAGAGCCTTTTTAACAGCAATAAATTCTTTTTAAACTGTTCTTATCACAGTCGAAACGTTTCTTCTGCATTTGCTGATTGCTCCTCGCGGAAAATGTGTAAAATCTTTTACCTCACTTCCCACGGAAGGAAGGTACACTCTGCAAACAGTTCCGAGCGAGTTTGTGCAAACATATGAAAGTTACACACGTACACAAAAAATCCGACTAAAAATGGCGCGTCCAAGTAATGCGGAAGGAAAACAACTCCTCACACACCCCGGCGATGGTGCAACGCGACTGTGACGCTTTTCTGCGTAATTTTGAAACAGCTCAACAAACTTAATCCACCATCGCGTCAGTGAGCCGTAGAACAGTTCTAAAATTTCAATTAGAGGTAATGGAAAAATGTGTCGCTTTCCCGGGGCCAACACGCATGCAGAGCATAGCTGTTGGCTACGGGCGTGCACTTATTTTTCTCTATTTTACATATTTACAGAACTCGGTTCAGCAAATGTTGCTGCTTTCGAGCGCTGCCGGTTGTTAGCGCGCATGTCCTGCGGCTTTTACAAGATTATATGGAGCTCCGTCAAAGTTACATTCGCCGTTCTGCTCAGCTCTGCCTACGAGCACTTTTGTTTGGATACTTCGTTGAAGCGAAGCGTGTTAATGTTTTCCACAACAAACAACCACTTTTTTAGCACAAAAAAAAGTACCAATAAACAACTTGTACAGTAGCTTCACCTGGACGGGAAAAAAATCACTGCCTGAGCATCATGTTTTGTGCTGGCTTCTCTATTACGCCTTCGAGTGGGTCAAGTAGTTATTCACCCACTAACCACCGCGACCCTTCCACCCGGCGAGCATCAAATTATCCGTCATTATCGTATCATAATCATTCGCACTACACGCTATTATGCTTCGAGGTAAGTGGAGCGGCTTCAAACGATGGTGACCAAGGTCTTTTTCGTGTCGCGCTCGTAGCGGCATTATTTACCACCAACGATTGTCTCCGGTGGCATCGTTGAGAATGGCAGCAGTACTGCGCGGTGGGAGATGAAATGTCCTTATCCATGTTTCCTTAGCCGGTGCGCTTCGTCGGCTTCATAGCTAACTGATCATAGAGAGTGGTGAAATGTGACCCATTTTTCGGTCCCGTCAACCGAAATTAATCGGACTGTTTGAAGTAGAATGGAATTTTTCAAAAACTGTTATGAAACTTAAGAAACCATACTCACCATTTGAGATTAGCTCCGTCAAGGTGATAATGCAAAGCAGAACCGAACTGAACCATCCGTAGCCAAATTTCCTTCGCTTTGTCATTGTGTATCGATATTCCCTGAAAGTGACGAAATTATCATTAGAAAGTTATTTATTAACTTTTAATAATCCTTTTTTAAGCCTTTTTTAATATTCAGAGAGCTTAATTTAAGTATAATATATCTGCAAAAAATACATTTCGGGCTATTTTATTTCGAAATATTCTCAGTCAAATAATGTTATGATTTGTTAAAAGACTTGCAATAACGTTCCAAAACTTTACCATGTATTTTCAGAATACACTAGTCACCGTAGAAAATATGTTTAGTCGTTGTTGAGACATTGTTCAACTGTTAGCTTTTTGTTACAATAAGCATTCTTCAAACATATTTTTTCAATGCTCGAAACATAAAAAAATGGTTACGAGTTTTGATTGTTTCATCTTCCTTAACTCTACATTTATTGATAGCATCTCGGGGTATTCAACGAGAAAAAAAAACTCGTTAATTTATGTTAACGAACCAGATATTCGTCATGAGCGAGTAACGCTTCATCCAGCACTATTTTTTCTTGTTTTACTAAGTACAGAGTTCTTCCATCATCGATCGGTGCTAATTTTATGAACGCATAGAACTTTTCACTCGAAAAAGTGTGTGGTAAAAGGCGTACGGTACAAACTACGCTTCAATGAAACAATGCAATGACAAAAATAAAAAAGCAGGAAACAACCAGCACAACAAGTCCATCTCGGCCGTCCCCGTCGCTGCCGTAAGACGACAACTGGACGAATTTGTTGCTGGAAAAAAAACTATAGCTTTGAAAACCGTTCTTTCTCCTCCGCGGTCCTAGTTATTTTCCGTCGCACGCGGAAACACACCGCAACAAGGATACCAATAGTACAACAAGACAAAAGCGTGCGAACGGAACCAGTGAGGAGGCGAAAGTCCGCACCGCCCGCTCTCGGAATCGGAGCGGAGGAAAAAGGAAGGTGCAAAAGTTTCGAACGGAATAATTTGATGATAACCTTCCGGTGGGAGCGAACAAACGAGAAAAAAGAGTGAAATTATGCAAATTTATTCCAGTACAACTACGCTAGTAACGGGCTAGGCAGGCTTTCGATCCACCCGGACGCGACTGCATGAAAGAAGTAACCATCCATCCGTTTCGTTTCGCAGCGTGCGTAAAGGGGGTTCGCGGGTGGGAAACTGGGCAGGAAGCCTTCCGTGGCTTCCTACTTTCGCCCGTAAGCCAGCCCGCCGGCGGAAACCGGGCTGCTAAGGGACTTTGAGTGAGGCGCAGAGAGACGAAGTTTTTCTCGTGCACCGGAGTCATGATTTTGGCCACCCTACCCTAAACCCTTTTTCTGTCGCGTACGTCAACGCTCGGGTCGTTCGTCTTGCATTGCAAAACCACATCGAAACGGTGTCCGACCGAGCCGACGCCAGCAACGGCGATGACAACGCCAACGACGGAGTGCCATTGCAGAAAAGCTGTTTAATCAGCGTTTTAAGCACAAAAGTTGTGTAAATGAGATTCTCAAAAAGCTAGAAATGATTGATGTTTGTTTTCGGTTGAACTTTGCTGGGTGCCTTTTTTCTGTTTGCCGTTCTTCTTCGACCATACAGTTGCTTCGCACCGCAATTTTGTTGGGTTAAATCGTGCGCAGATGTGATGTGTGAAAGTGGCTTCACTTTGCTGGCAGTTTGTAAAAGGAAGCTTGTCTGGTTGCCAATGTTTTGGGATTTGGTACGACAATGGAGACGATTGCTTGAAATGATGAAACAAGATAGTTAACTAAGATGATATTTAAACAAACGTTCAATGTTCGTTTTATACTGCGTTCGGAAGCCGACATTATTCAATATGTTCCAAGTTGATTTATGCTATCAAAATAACGTTATCACGTAAACGCAGCCAAATCTCAGCCCCATTTCAACATAAACACATCAGCGCATAATGCTCGCTTTGAATTGAATTTAAAATCATTTCAATTCGGTCCAACTTTTCGTGCGGCCACTGCCATGGCGGGAAAGTTTGCCACACCGAAATTGGGCGTTCCCATTACGGTGAACGCTGGCTTCCATTACCATTAACGTTCGGACCGGACCGGACCCGATGCGAGCACCAAATTTTAATCGAAAATGTAGATAGCTGCTATCATCAGCGCACGGGGATGGGAAAAGAAAATCGTTCGCAACAACGCACAATAACAGCCGCCGGGAAGCCCAACCGGCAAACACCAGCAGGTTAGTATGAATGGCACAACATGACACTATGGTTCGCTGTGTGTAGCATTCCTTTTGCCCGAGATGCGACGAGCGTTGAGATACTTGCCCCCAATCCCCAATTCTCTACGTTACGCCCGTACCGAATGGACGGGCGAATTGTGTCAGAGGGTGAGGTTGGCAGCATTTTAAATTGTTTACATTACCATTAAATCTAAATTATGTACAATTTATTGTTTTCAAGTGCGCCCGCCGTGCCCGACACGCTCCTGCCCACTGAGCGCGGCTGCAGTATCGTCTTACGAGACGAGTCCCGAAATCCGGCAAACGTGGCATCGATCGTGGTGTCGGTGTCACTGTGCAACGTGCTGGATGATGGAGAAGGCACAATGGGAAGAGTGCGGGAGTGTAGGAAACAAAGCGAGGATGATTTAATGCGAATGTCAAAATTTACATACGCCAGGTGATCTCGAAGGAAATTGAAATGTTGAACCACCATTTTGCTGCCTTTGCGTTCGGTGTGTTTCAATTTTCAATAGCAATACATGTTGTTTGCAATCTTGCAATGCAATGTGCGGCACGATATACTTTGTGGGGTATTTGCTATTGAAAATAGATTTGAAAGGTGTCACAAACTCTGCGACTGGATAAGTTTATATAATTTAGACATTTAACACATTGGTAAGTTTGGAAAGGTTGTTACTAACAGTAATTTAAAGAATAATAATTACCAATTATAAGTATAACAAATAGGTAACAGATAAAAAGTACAATAAATTTAGCATGGTAAAGTATCAAATGTTCATAAAAAAATAGATGACAAGCATAAAACACATTTTTTGATACTTTCACCTCAAAGAAGATATACTTTGACGTTATACATAACTAATCGCATTAATATGCGTAAATGTTGAGAATTTTCAGAATAAAAATTGATTTTTTAATAAAAATTGTTGCTCAAAATAATTGGATTTTAAGTACAAAATTATTTTATGAAAACATAGGTAATGAGGTCATTTTTACTACAAAAAAAAAATACACATCAATCACAAATTGTTTCAAAATTTCATCCAGAACATTTTTATAATATTCTTGCCAAGATTCTCTATTCATGAGCTTTTTTTTTGAATTCAATTGAAATAGAAGTCATCTGCAGTTTGGAAAATATTCTCGTGAACTTAATAAAAAAACTTGTTATTTATGAAATAAAGTCCGTTTAACAGTATTTTGTTCCTTAGTTTTTAAAAGCAGGACAGACATTTTTAATAATTAAATATTAATTTTATAAAACGACTGTTTTATTGTTTATCGTTTTATTTTTAAACAATAAAATAATTGTATTATTGTTTTACCTTGCACAAATGTTAAAATGCAGATGTTTTCAAAATGTGTTTTAATTTTTGATAATTATTTATAAGTGTTTGAATGTGGAAAAGTCCAAAAATGTGCATTGCTTTTAAATATACAGCCTGTACAAGTCAGCTTGAACAAGACCGATCTGTTTGCAAAGCTCTTCTCCAAAATGATCGATAATCACTACTAAATCGCTCGTCTAATTCCCTTCGATGGGCATGATAATTAAATGCTTCACAGAGCGTGCGCCTTATCGACACCCGGCGTCTAATCCGTCATTGTGATATGTCGTACGACACGGACAGCCCGCGTTTTTTTCTCCCCATCGAAAGACCTAAGCTCATCCTCACTACGAAGCAAAACCCGTCCCGTGCCAAGGGTGGCCGGAATGTTAACAGATTGGACCACGGGCTACTTCCGGCTTCCGGGCACGAACACCAACCGGTACCCGCCCGTTGCATTCACGTACACAAAAGCCTAAGCTAAATAGACACGTTGAGTGCCACTACTTGGCACGGTTGAAAGCACTCTCGTGCAAACCTGTCCTGCCCACTTAATTGCCAGCCCGGCGGGAGACAAAGAACCGTGCGTCCTGTTCAATGGGTGTGCGGGAAGGGGGTAGAAGAGGTTTGGAGTTGAGCATGAGTGGGCAAGCTTTCGGGCGGAATGATGGTAAAAGCACTTGCGCAGCGACGGGTGAAAAACTGCAACGAAACTCACGTTCGCCATTCCAGCGATACGGAAGGCACCGCGTGCGAGAGCCGCGCATTGTTTGTCGCGTTATCAAGGGTTGAAGGTACACCATGCGAAGGTTGGGTGGAGGGTGGGCGAGCTACCATAAATGCAATCGGTAAAAGAAAGGAAGATTTAATGTTTCGATAGGATTAACTGAGTTTTTTTTCCTCGTTTCGTACTGCGTTGCCTGCCCTTTCACGCTTCGCCATCGGGGCAGAAGAAACACGAGACGAGTTGATCCTTTCACGGAGCGATTTACTCTGTTTTTGGACCATTTTTTGGGTCTGCTCTGTGCTAGTTTTTCAGCAAAGTTTGTATGTGTATTTGGGAGATAGAGAGAAAGAGAGAGAGAGAGAGAAAGAGAGAGAGAGAGAGAAAGAGAGAGAGAGAGAGAGAAAGAGAAAAAGAGAAAGAGAGATAGAAAAAAGAGTCTTGTTCCAGTTTTTTCCCTTTTTGAACGTTTTCCTCCTCCATCCAAAAGCGGGCGGCGGCGACGAGGTCCCATTCATTTATTGTTATCCTTGCCGCTGCGTTGTTGTGTACTGTGTGTGTGTGTGTGTGTGTGTGTGTGTGTGTGATTTTTTTCTCCCGGTGCTTTTTATTCTGTAAAGTTTCTGTACCACGTACTGATCATGTCCTTTTCGACAGTGAAAAATTGTTTTCGGCGTATCGAAGCGTTCGCCTGCACAGTGGGCGAAACAGCTGCCAGTGGTGGTGAAAAAAAGCAAACATAACAAAACCAGAACACAGCTACTAAAACAAATTACCTTTTAAACGTTTTACTCCAATAACACACTTGATCTTACAAGCGCTTCCATCTCCAGCGCATCACAACAGATGATCTATTGTAACCGGTCCGAGTGATGGGAATTAAACGTTCGATGAGAAGGAATTTATGTGGTCAAAATCAATGGGGTTGTTATTCGCACACCCACATGCGATTATTGCACTTTGGTCGTATCGCAAGTACGCTGATGCCGATGGGCGCCAATGCACAACACATTTTTCTTCACTTGCCCAACCCCAACTATCTGCACAAAAAAAAAAAAACATTTCTCCCAAAACACTGTCTCGGGCGTTGGTGAGCGCCCGCGTGTGCGTTTCTGTGAGCTGCACTGTGTGTATGCTTACGCCAAATGCAAGTTCACATTTTTCCCCATTCCCACCACGGGGCGGTAGCGCTGCGTTGGCACAGTATGCCCTCTTTTGTCTGGAGGTTCGAAACGGTTCGAAGCTGGCCGAAACACCGTGGCCGAGGAACCGTCGCTATTATTTATGTTTTTATTTATTTTACGCCATATTTTTATCCAATTCCGTGGTGTGAATGTATGTGCGTGTGTGAGAGAGAGAAAGAGAGAGCGAGAAAAAAGGAAGCATGGAATGAATTGGCCGTGGCGCGATGGTGGTGATGCTGCATCAGCACCGAGGCAATCAGGAGATATATTTTCCGAAAAAAAAAACCGTGGCAATAACCCACCAAACAACTCACCGTTCATTGGCTTTCCTTTCGGTGAGTTGTGGGCCAGTGAACTGAAACCGTGTGCCGTGCATGTAACGTGCATAATCCTTTGTTACTCTGATCTATTCAACCGTACCGTGCGGTATATACCGCTGAATGATGAGATGTTAACCCGAGTAGATACACGCGGACATGTTTATGTTTCGAGTGCTTTGTTTTGTTTGGTTTTTTTACTTTCGGGCTGACTTTCTCTATGAATCCTGGGACGAATGAATTGACTAGTGGTAGAAGCAAAATGGTTGATCGCTTTGTTTGCGCACCGTGTGTTGGAAAATCGAAACGACAGGTATCGGAACGATAATTTAGTGGGGCTGTTTTATCAGCATGGGGATAATATACTGTGAGAATATTTCATATGACTGGTGTGACTCCGTTAAAACATGTTTATTTATTTCATGTTGAAATTATTTTACTTTATCTCAAAATGATGCTGTAGCTGAACCCTTCCAAATGTGTTGTTTAAAGAAGAATAATCAGGATCGGTTTCATTCATGGTATTTTATTATGCTCGTATGAAACATTATGTTGACTCAGATGCAAATATGTAAGAAAAACCGTACAAAATACGTGAGGTAATCGTTTTGAGATTTTGACTTTCATTACTGATTTGCTTTTAACAGTAATATATATTAAAAGCTCTAACCGTATTAGTAACATATTCGTGAAAGTTCTACTTATGTGAAACGATAACTAATATCTGTTTTAATTTAAATGTTGCTCTAGGATTTTACAATTATTTTCACATTTTATTTAGCATAATTAGGTCTAACATAATCGTTTCAGGCAAAGAATGTATAAAAAAATTCTATAAACAAAACGTCAAAATTCTATAAAATTGTATACTGAACATTGCATATTATAAGCCTTGGAAACTAACCAGGTGTGGAAAATTTATTCCAATCTCATAATCGCTCTTCAAACATACTGTTTTAATCAATACATTTTACAAAACAATTGGAATAGTCGCTGACAATTACTATTTGTGACAATTTATATGATTGTTTTTTGTATTTATGTGAGCATAGAAATCTTTCGTTGCATTTTTCCAAAATAGATTATTTTTATTAAAAAGAAAAATGTTTTTGAATTTCTGCTCGAGCAAACCATTTAATGTTATCAGATCATCAAGATATTCATCTACCCCAACAATCCATTATTCACATTGCTGTCGGTAATGGCAAAAAAGTTTTGTCCATTATAGAAAAAAAATATCGTTCAACTGGCAAACCAATCGGTGTGACTGTGGCGTGAAAAACGGACTGCCATCACGATACCAGCATTCGAATAAATTAATTAAAAATTTGATCACACCCTTCAGCACCGTTCGGCACGAAACCAGTCAATCGCACAAATACAGTGGTAGTGAGCGGAAGAGCTCATGAGCTGGGGAAGAGAAATTAAAAATGAAAAAGTAAAAGAGAAAAAAAATACACATTAAAAAGCTCATTCCGTCAAACTTGTCGTGTGGATGCGTATTTCCATTCATGTCACTCCTTACCGCACTGACTGGCTTTTGTCTTTTGTGGCGGGTGATGGGAGGAAAAACAGAGGATCCGGTTACGTGTGTGTGTCGGAGTTGCCTGTCAGTTGGACTGATTGATTTTGCGCACGGAAGCACTCGGCTAATGATGAGATGTCATTTGGGATTACGGTAATCTGGTAGGATTATTAAAAATCAATTTCGTAGCTGTTGCCATGCGTACAAGCAACGAATTTCGCAAACTGCGTTATTTGAACGACGTTTCGCAAAGCGCGACTAAGGAGTGTATTTCAAAATAAAAAATAATCGGTCCAGAAAGACGGTAGGATCAACCGTTCAGAACTGTTGTCACTTCAAAAGCTTTGTTTGTTTGTTTGTTTAAACGTTCAGCATTTGAGGAGTTCTATCAAAATAACCCATCTGCTTTCAATTATATTCAGTCACCATTGTTGTTCGTATTCCCGAAAGCATCACGTGGTCTCTTACGGTTTGAGCCACCGTAATTGGGTTTCTGCGACGGATATTCGACGGTCTTAAAACTGCACTTCCGGCCCTATAAGCGTGAACTGTACGATAAATGCCGCTTGGACGACGTTTGATTTTCGAAACCAAACGGCGGGCACAGTCGAAACGGTCTCGAAGCGGATCGTGCTCCGGATGTACGGGCCAGCAAATCGGATGCTGGCGGCTCCACACGCCTGCTCCCTAATATCGCCATAATTAGCCCAACCGGAGCGCCAGCCACAATCACGAACGACCGAGCGGACGGATGATTGCGGTGTTTTTCTGCCTCCGTGGCTTTATTTTATTTTCCACCGGGGCGATTTATTATCATTCCCGATCCATACACGGTCAAAATGGTCACAAAAGCGCCCACGTGCGGTCCCGTGCCGTTATGCGTCGTGCGACTCGATTCGAGCCCGTTTGGCCGACTGGTTTGGCGTGGGTGGTAGATGATCAACTTGAAACGACAATTTTTCACAGTCCATCGTAGCGTTTCGTCCCATATTTGTGCGCTCGAAATGACTGCAATGGTGCTGGAAACGTGACGGTGAAAAACTCACCCAACTATGAATAGAAGGGCGATGGAAAATGAATTTATCTTTAAAGCTTCATCGAAACAGATTCATTGGTTCATTGGTTGGAAGTCAACTTAAAGAAAACTTAAAAAATAGCCAAAATTTTATTTTGTTTTTTTTTTATTGGTAAATTTAACAGAATAAAATTCTATACCGATAAGCCTATAAACATGGAGGTTTTGTGATGTGATGAAAATTCCTTTAAACAACAATCAATAATGAATGTCTAAAATAATATAAAAATGTTAAATTGCTGATGAAGTTAAGTTTTGTTTAGACATGTAAACCCATGAATCATTAATATATGTTTTCAATTCAGGCAAACGCAAATCACTGGCATCATACTATTACTCCTGTGTCTTTTTTTGTATTGTAGTATTTATTTCTACAGGTTTCACTATTTAAAAAAGAACTGCAAAAATGGTGGCTTGATTTTCATAAGTATTATCACGTTGATGTTTGTTCAGAGGATAGACACAGAGATTCAATGTTTATTTATAAAGCGAACTGCCTTCCATATCTACAGAAACATACAAGAAACGTGGAGATACTGTTTAATAATTATAATGCTTTTTAAATTGAAGGTAAATAATGTTTGCCGAAAATTTTCTGTCGAAAAGTACTTAGAGGAGTTGCAACGAAATTCGATTAAAATAACACTAAGTTTGGTACAATTTTCTTTCCTCTAAACAAGAAACACCATAACACGATTCGTGAGAAGCTATTTCGGGAACTATTGAAAATTTATTTTCTAAACACATCACCCACATTTCGCAGCATCCCTCCCAATGCGCGGCCCATTTCACGGTGCACAATACCGTGCGTTATTAGTGCGCTTTCGAATAGCTTTAAATTACCCTCTGCAAACTCATCACATTTCCTGCCACGTTCGTTCGCTTTCCTAGCGTCGACCATATTCTCTGAACAAATCTTGCCTGATTTTCCATACAATTTGCTCAAGCAGCCCGCCCCGCGCTATCGGCAACGGCAGCCACCTTTGAGAGCCTGCACTGTACGAAAAAAAGGAACCGAATATCGCCCATTCAGCAGTAGTACAAATAAAATTTCACCATAAATTAGGATGAGCTGCTACGACAAAATAAATATCTGCCCCTATGCTGACGGCACGGGCAACGAGTTGCTGCATGCCGAAGCGTCAGAGGATGAAATGACAATGTGGGCATTTTTCATGTCTTCACTCCGCGCTCCTCTGCTCGCCTTCTCCCGTACCCCAGCAGCGTCGCGTAAATGCGTAGGCATACTCTCTCACCTTCAATCTCGTGCCGGTGCTGCTGGTGCGGAGCGGGTGCGGCACTCCGAAATCGAGCCAAGCACCCTTCAAATAGAAAAATCTGAGCTGGCAATTTTACATCTTCTTTCGGTGGCACTGTGCCGTCGGTTGAATAAATTTGCAATCTTTCAAAATGAGATAACGCTTGTTACGCGCCCACTTTCCCGCAGAGACGCACCCGTGCGGTCGAAGTGTATATAAATAAATGATTACTTAATATTCAAGAGTCATTCGCAACGCCTTTCGGCTTTCATTTTTTTGTTGATGTTTTTTGCCATCTCATACCGCTTGGAATGAGGTAGAATCTGCGAGGTGTCACGTTGCAGGGCCGGCTGGGGGACAATATGGGCTTTTAGGTAGATCTGGGGATGGCCCTTTATTTTCGAGTGACCCCGTTAGCCTCCGATTTCGTGAGCGACAACTCCAGGCACCCTTACCCATCCATCAGCTGTTGTGACTTTGCTGACACTCACTTTATTCTCTCGCTCATGACTGCAAAATTAGTTCGTCCGTGGCAGTTCGAGCATATTCATGGAAATGGGGGCTCGTAAAGGAAGCCTTTTTTGTTCTGTGCCGGATGAGTTGTGTTTGGTTTTTCTTTTGCACCCCAAGTGAGAACAAAAGTGATTCCAATTTTCTGAGTTTTTTATTGCACGTATTTAAATACTTGTTGACAGATGAGTTTGAAAAACTAGTCTTTAAGTTTTTGTGGTACGGTGATAGTGGTGAATAGGGTGGAAACTAGATATTGTTAAACCTGTTTTATTACAAAGATAATTAGTAGTGTAGCGATAATCGAATATGCAGTTACACAAAATGGTCTTTGGTAGTGAAATATCGATTCGAAAATATGTGGACAAGTAGCAGTACAAAAATATCAGTAAAGCTCTAATTTGGTTTCATCTTTTTTAATTATTTGAACGATATCTTTTTTTACATAATTTATAGAGCTCAGGGATGATTACAGAAAACATTCTTTTGTAATGTTTAAACAAAATTTTTACTAAATGAAAAGCAAATACTACTTTTTAAGGAATTGAAATGTTTTCTACAAAATTCTGATGACATTCTTGTTGTTAGAAACCAGACATAATGTTCAATTAATAAGCTTCGAATAAACGAAAGGAATGCATTAAGCATGAGGTATTTTCAAATTTTCTCATCAATACATTTCTCAAAATGCTAGCAAAAAACCATAGTTACTTTGATAACAAAATGATTTCAGTTTTTTATTGCATAAAGTATTGAAATCGTTCTAAAGAGTTATGTATATGAAATATTTGAATAGATTTTTGTGTATTTTCTGCTCAATGCAATGTGTCATGAACTCTACAGTAAAAAAAATAGAAGTAAAAAAAAAAATTTGTTTTAAATAAGGTTTTCTTCAATAAGGATTTGGAATATTTCGCTTCAAAGGAAAAACTTTCAAAATGTTGGAACTGTTTTTACTTAAAATCAAAGCAAAATATTTAAATATTAAAAATCTGTTTTATCCATGGGTATTCTATCTATGACAAGGTTTTATCTACAGAAAAATCTCATCTAAACAATGTTTCGAATGTTTAAAATAGTGTCTGACAACATGAAACACTCTCAGCAGTGCACTTTTCTCATTTTGCTTCAACCAAAATACATTTTCTGAGTTTTATTCAGATTAAGGTTGTAAAATTCAATTGATATAAACTCTTTCATTCATTCAACAATGAAAATTCCAAGCGGTTTAACAAAAAAAGGCTCCACACACCACAAAGTAAGCCGGTAAAATGCTATTTTTGCATTACACTTTTTACTCATGTGAACGGTAATCCTTTCCTTTTTTTGCGTACAAGAAAAAACAGTCTGTTCCTTCCCCTTTCCCATTTGGCCGACCGTACTATGAAAGTTTCATTACAAGAGTTCCTTTTGTCTCGCTCGAAATTCACACAAAACTCCCATTACACAACCCACCATCGATTCGGGAGGAACTTCAAAGCGCGCATCGGGTTTTTTGCATATAATGCACCTTGAAATCGTTCAGAAAGGAAATGAAGCGGCAGAACGGGAGAACAAGAGCAAAAAAACTGCCGCCCTATGCTGGGAATGCTTTTCGAGGAAAGTGGTGAGCGGGTGTGATTCATTTGCACTCCCTCACGCCGCCGCACATCGTCCCTGCCGCCGGAAGCTCATTTCGGGCGCACGTAAACAGATTCGGAAGTGCGGAAATAGCGTACCCGTATCGGATCCCGCGCGAGCCGCAAACTTTCCAATCGTTTCGCTTTCGAATCAAAGTTTTTCTCGAAAAGTAATCAACTCACTTCGTTCATGCGTCGTTTGCCCGTTTCCAACGCGAATGAAGTTTGCTTCGAAAATGTTTCGTTCGCTTTCGTGCGCCATTCTGTTTTCAATTCCGCGCTGATTTCCTCTTCCCAGGTGCCCAGTAATCGTGTGTTATTTTCGAGCTGCTTTTTTTGTTGTTCGTCTTGTTTTTTGGTTCACCATCGAAAGTGCCTTTGAGTTCGGAATCGAAATGGCTTCACAATCCGCTCGAAACGAAGTTTGGCGCTTTCCGAACGCACAGTTCAGCCTTCGCAATGTAAGGATGAAAGGAAGGAAGCGAAATCTTTACGAAATGCACTTCCAGCGCGACCCCACTTTGGAAGCGAAACGCCGGTCGTCGATATGCAGATTTAAACGAATAAAATGTGATAGATTAAAATGAGGATGAATTCTAATAAGCCATCGGGAGAGCAGCTCACTTACATTTTTGTTTCCATTTCCGTCTATCGGCTCTTCTATCGGATGACGCGTTTGCCGAAAAGCATTATCTGGTGAGAGAAAGAGAGAAAAAGAGAGAAAAAACAAAATTGTGAATTCATTTCAGTTCCACTGCTCCTGCTGAATTAAGTTTACAAAACGATTAGGACGCCCGGATTCCACACCATGTGGCAAAAATGTCACCCAAGACGATGACACGGAAAGCGAGTAAAAAATCACCAACTTTTGACTTAACCTTTGTCGATCGAACCGTTCGGAAACTGCTTAAGAAAAGACGATGAATCTGAAATTTAGATAAGCTTCACCGCGTTTTGCGTGAGTATGCAAAATACTTTCGAACATCATCGCATTGTTTCCGGCATGGAAGGCAAAAGTTTACCAATCACGATGATAGGATGAAAAACAAAGTTTTCTAATAAGACCCAATTTGGATTTTCTGCTCTCAATAGAAGCAGGCCAGGCTTTTTAAAACACTTCATACAATGATAACAATATTTATAAACAAGCGAAAACTGTGCTATTGATCAATAGTATAGTAAAGTATGAGATGAACGTCTTTTTAACTATGTATTGCAATAGTTTGATTGATGCTAAAACTGGCTAAAATAATGTAAAATTCCATTACTAATGAGTTTTAACGTTTTCTTTCATATTTTACAGCGGAGGATGTTTAACAAGCACTTTTCGTGTGATTACTTAAATTTTTAGTGATTCGTTTTATTAAAAATGAATGTAAGATAAGAAGATGCAAAACGCGGCCGAATTCTCCGGTGGTGTTTATTTCACAGTGATTGTGTTGTATAATTTATCCTTATTAAATGCGTTAATTGAAGTATAATAAATATATGTCTAATTTAAGTTTAAACTATAAACATTTCCTGCGGTTCATCGAGTCTGAAGAAAATTCATCTATTTACCCGACTAAAAAACAGTGATTTCAAACTGTAAGTCAATTTTCCTGAATTTATCTCACATAACATTAACTACAATTTGTAATGCTTTCTCATTTGGTTTGCGGCTCATCATTTGATGTAATTTAAGATATTTTCTCTTATCAAATTCTTTCATAACATAATATTTACCTATTCTACTTTAAAATTTTCTCGTTTTTTACGAAATCTTTTTAGACGTAGCTTTATGAAAAAATCCCTCCAGCAATGCAGCCAGCAGGTGGTAGCAGTAAATAGTTTCCCAATAAATGCGACCACTTCACCTATGAATAGCACACAAGATTTACTCCCTGTTTACTTTCCCTCACTGAAATCTTCCCGTTTCGAAATCGTCTCAGCGGTAAAGTACAGGCAATTTTCCGTCGCGTTGAGTGAATCCTAATCTCACTAATGAGAAAATATGACAGGCTTACAGCACGGTGCCGCACCTCACAGTAGCCAGAAATTGCCCGCAGATTCCCATCGAGCTTTCGGTAAACCTATCATCGTTGCCCACAACGGCCAGCCCGTCTCTGTGGGCTAATATCCGAAAAGTGGCCCACTCGCAGACGCTTGCATTATCGTGGGCCAGTTCGGGGCTTATCGGATTGAAAATCAACGCCCATATCGGACCCGTCCCGGTCGGGATCGTCGTGTGGCACGGACAGGCCATACCCACATTTCCACGTAAAGTGTCATTATTTTTATTTATCAATTCCATCCACCGCCGACGGCCTCGCGCATTGTTTGTGCGTGTGATTGTTGTGCTGGGCCGTCCCGGGACATTCGCGACGGGGGCAGAGAGTATTGGATCGGATTATCGTAGCTTTCTCCCAACCATGCGACCCGTATCGATCGGTCCTCTAACGTTCGTTAAATATCTCCATTTACTTCTGCTCCACTCAGTTGAGCATTGGTATGGGTCCTGGCGCAACTGTCAATCGATCGCTAGCGAACCGTATCTAATGAAGCTTTCAGCAGCAGCGTCAGCAACAGCAGGAGCAGTAGGAGCAACAGCTCACATGTTTGCCACCAAATTCGTACGGTATGGCAAACTCGATGAAGCGTTCCCGATTCGACCGACCGGTTGGCAGATTTTAGATAGCGCAGACTTAACCGTGGCGGACAACCTCCACTCCCTTAGAACGACCCCGCACGTTTGCTCATTCATTTAGAGAATTGAAAAAACATTTATTTGCTTGCAAGAGGTTTCGCGAGAGGAAATGAAGTTGAGGTACAAAAAATGTTTTGCCTTCACCTGCGCTGGCAGTGAAATAAATAAGCCTGCAAAACTATCGTCTCCTCGAGCGATCCTAGGCTAGCTTGGAACGCTGAGGCCCTCACAAGCCACAGCGAACCAAATTTGTCGGCCAGCAGCGATTGGCTAGCGCTCATGCACCGATCCAGTCCCCATGAAAATGGTTGGTAAAAGAACATGAAAAAAGGAACCTGAAATAAATTAATCGAATGCGTACCCATCCACCTCCTCGTCCCGTTGACAGATCGAGAGACCGAAATGGGGCTAGGTTCATTTGATGGAGCAGTTGTCCGCAGCAGTTCAGTCGTGCCCTTTCGGGGCCGTTCCAAGCATTAGTCTTCCGGTGCGTCGAACCTGAGACGTGGCAGGCAACGAGCACGTACAGTCCGAAACCAAAAAAAAAACAATCGTTGACGCTCGGATTGCGGATCATGTTCCAGCGGGTGCCTACGAGGAACCAATTTCAGCTGCAATGCCCTCCGGGCAGTCCCGTTTTCGTAATAGTTATAACTTATCGACAGATTGATAAATGTTCACCCCGAGCGATACGACAGGGCGGACGCTTAGATGGAGCAACGAATACACCGAAAGCTTCAACAACTAAAACTGTACCACCCAAAATCCACCACCGCCGGGCACAGTGAAAGCTATGTTTGATTCGAATTTTGCCATCGTGACTATTCGTGATGATTTTTTCCCTTATTTAACGCAGCACGCCTCACTTGCGCACCGTTGACGTCCGTCTTCACGGTCACGAAGATGACCGTAGCAGCTTCGGTATTTGGGCGGAGTGTTGCTGGTGCGGCTATTGAATGAAGAAATGCTTATTCATCATTTTTGCCACAAATAAGCTTACGGCACCGAGCGGCAAAAACACCCAAAGCACGCACACCACGGTCCGGGAAAGTTCACGCAATGGAACGACTTTTAGTTAGCCGGCAAAAAGCAACCACTCGATGGGTAGCTTTCCCTTCCCCATGGGTCGTTGATTAAACGAACTGCACCAAAAAATCACGCAAGTGTCCGAGGTCTAGGGCACGTCGCCACCGTTGACGGTGGAAGCCAAAGCCACCAATCACTGCATTCCCCTCTAGCCCTGAGCATAACGTACACACATCGGTGATTTATGGCAAGTAGATCGATAACGGGCACGTTTGCTTGAGGTCAGCATGGACCGAGGGAAGAAAGGAGGAAACGTTGACAAATTTGTTGATTGAAAGCCATCGACGCGTTGCTTTGCCGAGCGCTGGGATGTGGAACTTATGTGGGATGGAAGAAAGGACGCCAAAAACCTATCACAGATCATAAAAATGTTTTACACATTCGTGTGGTTTAGTGGACGGAGGCTCGAACAAGTCAGTTTTAGTCCTTTCGGGCCATAAATTGTGGTGGCATCGATAATGTTTGACTAGAAAATAGTCATGATGAATGATTTCCTTTTGTACACATAAGATTTCATACGTTTCTGGTGACTTTTAGAAAACTAGCGATGATGCGAAATCATTGTTTTGCTTCAAAGCTACAGTTTCAGGTATTGATACTAACGGTTTCTGGTCTATACGTTTTCTTGGTCTAAACGGATTTTTCATAAATGGTTAATTAATTAATTGATTGATGTATGAATCGAAATAATTTAAAAAGCGATAAAATCGAATGGAGGAATGAACGAAAGCGATAGAATCGACTACGTGGAAATGCGACAAACAGAGTTACGTTATCGTTCCTTTAAATTGTTGTTTGACTTGTTAGAACACTCTATCTCTCTTAGCACAATATTTACAGTAAGTCTTCAAATGGGTTAAGAACTTTGAAAGTGCAAACAAATCAGCATAGTTTAAAAACAACGCTTCATTAAGGATTATATCACAAACTCAGTATCTTCAACTAATGGATTATCACTGTACATTAAACGATTAAATGCTTACAGCCAATTTAAAAAAGTTCAATATTACTTGAGAGATTTGATCTTGAAAACTCACCTTCAACCGAACCGAAACTTGAAACTTTCAACCGATTGAAAACAAAGCAAAAATAGGAATTTAAAAAAATCAATGCAACCTCAGACGATTTTAAGCTATGTTTCACTCCTTCATCAAATGCACAGTAACGCAATTACTAAGATTCCATGATATCTTGCACATCCGTCTTCTAAAGTTCTTTGAAAATTTAAACATTTCAATTAAGATCCTTTGGATATGGGAAACTACACCTGAAATGTCAAAGCATGTTTTATTCGTGAACTATTTTAAAGCCTATCGTTTTTTTTATTCTTCAATAGCAAAATTGTATAATTGGTCCCAGGAGGACCATCCTTTATTTCACCTTGTCGTTTAAGAACACCTTCAAGTATTTAGCTAACACAATTACACACTCACACAAAGCACACATTTTCTAGAGCAACATCACACTCGATCCCACCCGGTATCTACACTCATTCTTTGATCAAAGAAAGCTAAACCCACAAAACAACCAAATCCGTGCTACCCGGAAGCAGGAACCACTGCAGCACAAACAGTGTGGCGGCACTAAAACTGGAAGCAGCATATGCACACTTCCTACCCCACTACCGTTCGCAGGCCACGAGTGCACGAGTGCTCTATCGATGCGGGCTACTGTTACAACTTACGATTGCCCAGGGAATGGCTTTTCCTGCGGCCAACCGCAAGCGGCTGGACATTTGTGTGGTCTAGCGCAACGGGGGAGGAGAAAGGAGCAGCTGTGATGGAGGATGCTCGTTAAAGGACACCATCCACCCATGTTCCTTCGCTGGCAGCCGATGTGACTGACCTCAAACAAACGCGCAGCCTGTTGTAACCATAGCAATGGCGGAAGACGCACCATACAACGCCCTGCTGGTGGAACCGAAACCTTACACAGACCGATCCGACTCCCGATGGCGGTCGAGGAAAAACCCCGGGTATACAATAAACCCGTGCACATACCCCGAAACGGGCGCCTTACGTCTGCGGTGACATTAAGGCACACCAAACACGACCATTTTTACGATGGTCTCAAATAAACAAGTTATTAAACAATTTTCGTGTTATTAATAGTAGTGGCTGGCTGTCGCTGGCGCACGGGAAGCCAACGCATCTTTATGAGCCCACATAAAAGTGTCATAAAATTAGGATAGCCTGCCGCTTTTTCAGTCCCCGGCTGGCTGCTGTGCGCACTCGTTCATGGGTTTGCTCCCGGTTTCGCCAGCACCGAGCGAACAGGCAAACGGTGCCTTCCCCTCAACGGTGGCGACGATAAAACTCCATTAAACGCAATCACTAATGTGTGGCATTTAATTGCGCTGTTGTAATTAACATTGTTTCTTGTTGATGATCATTTTCGGCGCCGAATCTTTCGGTTGGTAAAACGAAGGAAAAGAAAAACGAATTAAATAAACTGATTTATTCAGGGTGAATATTTGTTTGAGAAATAAATCAAACCAGCGGTTTCGATCCTCCCCGTCTGAGGGTTTTTTTTCGTGAATCTTTTAAACCTAACCGTGGGCCGTAAGGGATTTGTTAACGTACACAAACACGCTCACACACATTTGGTGTCTGTTAAAGTGTTCCCTCTTCCTCCTACCCTTCACGCCTCCCCCGATAAATAAAAGTAAACACAAACACAACAAAACACCATCATCATCTTCATCGCCGGACGCACATTCCTTCGGGCGCGGTACCGTAAAGTGACAAGCGGTTGCCATGACGAAAGGAAAACATACGAAACCCACGGACATGTTATTTCGACGTGCGAGCCGTGGTAGGGCGAGAGTTTTTCGTTTTTACTGTCCCTGTAGTGTGCCGTTGGTGTTCGAGTTTGCCTGTTGTTTTTTTTTTTGTTTTGTTTTTTGTTCTTTCTACGCTCCGTTTTCTCACCCGGCAAAGCGCACCACATTTCGATCCATAAACAGAGTCTAAAATCATTTTTATGTTCACGCATAATGGCGGGCACCTACCCTAAACCAATATCCCGGAAGCAAGGCCGTGAGCGCGGGGGATGGGCAGCGCGCCGCAGCGACGCAGAGCGAAGCGGAAAACGAAAGTCAAACCGACGAGCGGGGCCGGAAAAGAAGTAATTCTTTCCTTTTTCCTCCCCAAAGCAGTGACTTTGTGTGGGGGGGGGGGGGGCTCACTGGCGCCAGAAATAAAGTGGTGATGAAATATATACGGCGATGGATTGGAGCTGAGAGCACAATCTGGCGGCAGATAAGTGAGTGAAGAATTTCGTACTGTGTTTTTTTGCTTCCTTTTGCTCCATTCCCGCTGACCCCTTCGCGTGACGATCCCACGCCGAAATCGCACGACCATATTTAAGCTTTGTGTTAAACGTGGCGAGGAGCAAGTGAGGATGGAGCAAGCGAGGATGGACTTTTTTGCTCACTGCTGTTGTGCCTTTTGCGTGCCATAACTGATATGTTTGATATTGTGAGCGACCTACGCGCGTCGCGTTTCCGGCGCGTCAATTTGAAGGAGCCCACACATGTTCCCTTTTTATACCACAATCCATTTTTCAGCTTTGTTCGTGTGCAGGCGCGTGTGTGTGTGATTTTTATTACACCCTTTTTGACCGATAAAATTGGTGCCACCCGGCCACAATGGAGACGCCCGGTGGGTGGTAGAATTCGATTTTCCAGAAAGTCGCGACCGTCCAAAAAAACTGGTGTTATTAATAAATTTTTACCACTCATCGTCCGTTTTTATTTGTCAATTTTTCGAAAACAGTTTTCTTTCGCTGCTTCGAAACGAGCCAGAATTTTACGAATTTTGTGGTAATGATTGCGCCACATCCGGGAAAAAGGAGCGTGATGTGGCGAAGCAAGTGGCACACTGGAGATTGTCCATCGACCGTGTCACTTCGGAAGCATGTACTAGGTCCGGGTGCTGGCGAAAAGAAAAGTTCAAAGATGGTAAGGCACGAGTCGAATCGCATGACGGAGTTTGCCCGGCGGGGTGTAAAAGAAGCTTAGAAGGGAAAACACTTAAGAGCTTTTCAGACGGTGTATTGACCCGTGTGAGAGCGGCCGGGACATTCGGTAGGTGTGAGCCGGACGATGGCTGAAACTGAAAGCTATAGATTAGTATAGCATCAAAAAGGTATGGAGTTTACAGCAATCCGATTCCGAGAAGGGATCATTCCATCCATACATGAGCTGAGTTGTGTTCCATGGGTGGTGGGTGAGCGAAAAACAAAGGGTGGTTTGCCATTTGGAACATATGAAATACGTTGATCGAAGTTTTGGCTTAAAGGAGTATGAATTAAGGAAACGTGCTTGTAATGGCAGAATCGCAATGACATCAACACGGGATTGAGAAAGGTTTTAGCCGGGTACTTGTCTTCTAAGTTCCTTAACAGATAAAAAAGAATAGTATTTTTAAGATAGATTTTAAAGCTTGTATAACAACGATTAATGTAAAGGATGGCAGAAACAGAAAATATTTTTTGAATCCTCATGAGTTTCTTGATCACTCACTCAGTAAAAAATGATTCATAATAGAATTCCCTAAACATATTCACAATGAAACGATGGCAACATATTAAGTACCGGTTTCTGTTTTCATTTCGAAACAAAGACAACATAGCTTACCCCCTATGGGTTTTTACCCCGCAAACATGCATACAGAAGCCAACATTGTAATCAAATCAGAATTCAGGATTCATGATATAACGAAAGGGATGCCAGCACATCTACCTTCCCTCTCTCTTACCCTTCGGGTGGATCTCATCTATCTAATGATCTAACATGTGTACCAATCGACAATGAACAACAAGTTCATCCATCAGCCAACAATGGGTTTTCGTGTAGCCAACACCAGTAACAGACGCTACCCATTGGCTTCCGCGCGCCTCCCTCACAAACGTGCGTTGCCATGACTTTTCACCCGCTGCCAGAGTGTCATCGTGATGTCAGCCAAAATTTGTAACGCCACCATACATTGCGCTATTTATCAGCTTGGAAGGAGACGTAGACCGGGGCTTGGGAATTCCGCGAGGCGATTGCCTATGTGTGGCGGCTGGTTCTCGGTGGCAGTACCGAAAGCATTCCGGATAACGCGTCATTACGGCGAGTAGACACATTGTCTGGGTGCAGTTGTTGTGAAGGGCAAAATTTGTAATACCTAAAAGCTTTCACGAGCGGATTGTTTTCGGCGGGAAAAATTTGTAAGAGGATGTAGTGCATTGGTTTTTGAAAAAATCTTAAAAATATTCGAACAAAAATTTATAATGTATGTTCATTTAAGTTGAACAGTTAAAGCAAAGATAATGTAATTTAAAGCAAAGATAATTTTTCTGCTAGAAAATTTTAGTTTAATTTATCGTTTGATGAAAATAATAAATACCAGTCTTGCTGAGTTTCTCTTTATTAACGAGTTCAATCAATTAAAAATTCTTTTCAATCATCACTTTATAAAAAGATTAAAAAGTGATACGAGAATTCAAAATCGTAAATTTTATACAATGAAACATGTTAATCCAAGAAAACTGTAAGCATAATTCAATATTTACAATAATTTAAAAATCTATCTGAATATGACGTAACTCAATGTAAACATTCATGACAATAAAATTTATTTATTTTAAACTGACTCTTAGTTAAGCTTCAAACATAGAACCAAAAATCTCTCAATCAGTAAATTCCTATTTTTCAATATTTTCCCAAGCCTATACAAATATTGGGAAACAATAACACCAGCTAATGTAATTGTACAAACTAAAAATACACTGCCGGATTTTTACGGGTAAATAAGCACTGCCTTACGCTGGATTCCTGCTTTACTCTATCCCTATTTTATTCACCCAATTTTATCCACACACGCTTGGTACCGGATTCGTTTTCCATCATCTCGTTTCGCGTCTCTCAAATCACTGTCAGTTGATGGTTTTCCCATTTCGCCACCGGGTACCATGGACCATCCTGCTACCGTTGGAGCCTATCCTGCTCGCCATTCCACTTCAAACTTCCTCCCCAAAAAACCCACCAAACCACCGACGACACCCAATCATTCAACTTCATTGTTTTACGCTAAAATCTCGCTCCATCTTTCCGGTTTTGCCCGGTGACGTGAGTTACTACCGCTGGGAGTAAATATTACACCCCGACCACCACTCGGCCCCATCACCATCGTCGTCATACAAGCTTTTAAAGAGCCACAAAATAAAATCAAATCGGCCACGGGGGAACACTAGAGTGGCACTGGTTTGCGTCCGCACATCGTGAAGCGGATCCGAAAGCGGATACATTCTAAGGTAGTTTTGGCTAGCGTGATGTGATGGTGATGGGCCTCCTCGCACGAGTGTTTGTATGTATGTGTCGGTGTGTTAAGATTTACACACCATCACGTGGGCAACCCCCACCGGATCAGCCAAAAACAGGAAACCGAAACAGGGTTTCGGCCGGTTCCCTCATCAAGCGGGAAGTGCAGCACGGTCTCGGAGGAGCCATACTTTCTTTTCGAGGATTTTGGCAGCCTTCCGGAGCGTCATTCAGAATGGCTAGAAGAAAAACCCCATTTCATAGGCCGATGCCTTTCGCCTGGCAACGATGATGATGAGAGTGATGAGAATGATGATGCGAGTGATTGTGATGGTTCTATCGGTTTAAGCAGGACTGGAAACGTTTCCAAGGGCTTTCGTAGGCAAGTAATAAATTTTACAATCCCGCTGGGATGCGCGTGTAATTTGTTTTCGCTCTTCCGTGTTGTATTTTTCATCAGATGAGAGACATCGTATGTGGTATTTTCGTGTTGATTGTGTTTAAAATTTTACCGATAGCTAGCTCGGTGAGATTGGCATAGGAAGGGAATCAAACCACAAAAATAAAAAAATGTCTTAAAATAATTATTTTAATAAAAAAAATATGTATTATAAAAAAATACAATTGTTTTGCTTCTCATTCCATGAAAAAGAGCCAGTGGTAGGTACTATGCTTGGTACCGATTAATTTATGTTGTGAAATAAAAATTAAAAAAAAACATCAAACTAAAGGTATCACCTGCGCTTTGAATATTTACACCAAAGATAAATGAATGCAACAGCAAAAACAAATGATTTACATCGATACGGCACGATGTTTTTGTTGCAACAAAGCACAGCTCGAAATGAATTTATGGTGGTTTAGGCTATGTATATGTGCGTTTGTGTGTATGGAAAAACATTTTATAGTGAATATATTGAATTTGCAACAATTTATTCAATCTCCTGTTCGTGCTGGCACTTTCACACCAAGAGAAATGGGTAGCGAGAGAGTTGCTGTGTGTTCCTCCTTCCTGTCCGTAGTTCCCACAGTACATTGGAATGTGAATCCATTGTCTATGATTTATTCTACATCATCTATTTGCTGTTCGTGTCGTCACACGCATTGCGATTTTTCTTTTTGTGTCGCACACCAGCCAATGGTTTTTTGCATACCGGGCAATGTTGTTCCGCCCAGCCGTTTCATCACAAGCGTTGCACCTGAGTGATGGATATTGCCGTTTGTCTCCCTCGGACGGAAATAAAGGAAAACAAACACCTCGAACGGGACGGACTAGCGTACCGGTCGGCTAAACAAAACCCTAGTACAAAACCAATACGAATGCTGCCGGATGTCGCGCAAATGCTTCATCAGATTGGCATCGACACTAGCTGCTTGATGCTGCTGCTGCTGCTGCTGCTGCTGCTACTGCAAGCACTAGCAAACAACTGTATTTTGCAGCACAGTTTACCGAACCCGAATGCCATTGTCTCTGCCGGCCCACCATCGCCGGAGCATCACAATGGCGAAAGGGGAAAAATCAATTTGTCATCAAGCAAATTCAATTCTCGTTTCGAAGCGCAGCGCACGTTCAAATAAATGCATCAAGCCGGCTCGGCCATGCGAGGTGGGGCCACGGTGTGGTGTGGTATTTGATTTTTATGACGCTTTCTGCCAAAAGTATTTAAAATCGATTTATCGCGAAGTCACGAATGTGTCGTACAAAATTCGTAATTACCGAACTGTCCGAAGAGGGTAGCGAGTGTGCCCGCTGTGTTTGCTTTGGGTGTTTTTTTTTTATTTGTTCGAAGTTCTACGAGTGATTTTCGGGTTGGATAGCATTGTTGTTCTATCACTTCATCAAACAGCACCAGAACGATGGTTGATGCAACGTTGCAGTGATGCCGAAGCGATTGATGAATTTATTATTCGATACGATGAATGTGTTGGCGTTTCAGGGTCAACGTTCAAAACACTTGGCTCTTAGACAAAGTATTAACAGTATAAATACAACACGTTTAGTAAGACGGTTTTATAAATTAATTGTAATTTGTTCAAAATAGCTGAACATTGCATTGATAAGGAAAGTAGAGTGATCCTGTAATCTGTAAATTATAAAAGATTTTTGCAATTATAAATGATGTTTTTATTCAGGCTGAACATATTTAAAATGGCCAATATAAATTAAATATAAAATGGTCAGGTTTTTCATTGAAATACTTACATGTAAATACAGTTTTGTTAAGAGATTTGACACAGGATTAAGATAAGTAAAACAAAGTAATCTGAAATAATTGAAGCAAGTTGAACAATGTTCTGTGACCAAAACATTTTTATTTATCAACAATTGCAAGTGATTGAAACATTGCCTATTGCTTATATTTATGTTTAAGTTGGAAAAAATGTTACCAAATATTTTAAATGTTATGAAAAGCTTATGGAATTCTGAAAAAAATAAATCAAAATATAATCAAATGTTATTCAAGACATTTTCTTTCCATATTTAATCATAAAGATAAAGAAATAACAACTATTTTTATTAAACATTTTTATGAGTAATCTTTTAATTTAAAATCTAGGTACGACTATACACAATTTATTTTTTTTATGTATTATATTTTATTTATCATCAAGAAAGTTACACGAAAGTTTCACGAAGTTACAACGAAAAAAGGTATCTATGAACGAATTAAGCAAAAGACGTCAAATCAATTTCATTCATAACAATTGTTACCAGTTGTTTGCATATCACTTTTTCTTCAAATGTTGCTTCATCCATAGCCCTCTATCAGATGTGCATTGATTGGGTATCGTTTTAAAAATATTAATCCGATGTCTTACTTACAGTCTTCTTGCGGCATTTAATAATTTGCTTCACAATAATTTTCATGTCAAAAAACAATCAGGTACTCCACTTTGCACGTAGAAAGTGCATAAGTGTGCTACTTTCAAACTACTTGCAGAAATAACCATCACATTAAATCGATATCGAGAAAGCAAAACATTGCTCCACCTTGGGAAAAGATCCATTGCGCTGCACTCTGCCAACTTTGAAATTATCCAATATCTTTATCGTTAATTTATCAACTGATTACACTTCATCCAAACTCGAGACATTCACGCAACAGGCGATGGTTCCGGCGGTTACGATGGTTCGAGCCGTCGCTTTTGATTTCCATCCTACCATGCTCCCATGAACCTACACCATATTGCCGATGATTCGGCGATCAACGCAACTGCATTCCGCGATGCGATTCCAGTTTATCTCCTCCTGGGATTTTGCGCTCCGTATGATGTTATGGGACGTGGCGGTTTGGGCTCATATTTCCAATCCACGTGGCGGAAAATCGTGACCGGCGTGTTGAAAAGGAAACGTCGAACATCCACCAACTATGGGGCGAATAAGTGTGCTCGCGCGTTCGCTCCGATACGCCGAACCGACTCAATATAACGATGATGAACGGATTTCTTGACGGTTTGCGACAGAAACGCGGTGGTGGGATGAATTTGTTACCATCCAGCAACAAGGACACACAGCACAAAGTGCAAAAGTTGCAACGGTTGCTGCGAGCGTATTTTCGCTCCACTATTTTTACTACATTGGCTGTATTTTCTTCTTCCTCCAGCATGACGAGCACGTGCAAGCTGGGAAGTAAACTATTGCACCGGTTGACAGTGGAGGGCGCGAATGAGTGAAACAAGTTGAAGCATAAACTCCTGCTCGTCCAGCCCCGACCGGAACGAAACCGTGAGATGAAGAAAAATGAAGTCTCAACGCAACGCTAACCCTCCCGGGACCAACAATAACAGTTCGTGAGGAACGAGCTCCTTGGAGAACAGTGGACGCACGTGTGCACGGGACACACCGGGATAAAGATAACTACTTCACAGCGTACAGCGATGAACAACAACAGACGCTACGAAAATATAAAACAAAAATTAAAACAACAGCACACTTCCCGAACCCTCCCGCCCGTACAACGCGGTCCATTTTTTTTCCTCCGGGACACAAAATGTGTATTTATGATTTCTCTCGGCTAGTTTATGGTGCTCATACACGGCCTTCCTTGGCGCGTCTCCGAAGAGGGCGCTAATTCCCCGATCTTATCTCGTAAAATATGATGGGAGCAATATGATGGGAGCATATTGTTTCCTCCGTTGTGTTTTTTTTTGCTGGCATATTTTTTATTTATTGTTCCTATAGCACGGAGGTCGGAGAATTGGGTTGAAATAATGTGTGCCAAATAGGCGGGGTCGCCCAACTGAACAGACACACTGCGTTTGGTAGAAGAAATATTTCATTCAAAGTAAAATATTTCATTAATAAAATTTTGCCGAATGCAACAAATATAAATCGAGGGAAATATAACGTTCAAAATCCTGCTCAACTTTATTTGAAGAACAAACGCTCAAAGCTCATAGAAATAGAACAATTACCACAACACACTGGGGAGCTCGGAAGGGCTACAAAAGCAACATCTTGTCCTAGGATTTTGGTGCAGATGAACGACTGCTGATAAGCGAACACCATACCGTTTGCCACCGATTCCCCGTTGGGGACGCCGACCGATGGATGGAAAAGATGAAAGCCTACTTAGAAGGCGAAAATATGTGCCAGACACAAAGCTCACAACGGAAGTGCGGGAAACGCAAACGCCGGGACGAACAATCTCAATTCCCCGCACAATAGTACGATTACTGGCGCGCGGGAAAGATAGAGAGGCACACCAAACTATACTGCTGCCATCCGCAAAGTCGCAATGGCAGAAAGTTTATTAGATATTAGAAAAGTTTGCCACTCCAGTTCCAGCCCGAATAGAGAGCCCGGGGTGCGCGCCCTTGTGCGCGTTTCGATTGCCGATGCCGTCCGTAACGCAGTGACGAGCGGGAGATTTACTTCACCCGAGCGAGCTGTGTGCCGGAAGCGGAATTTCCCGTCGAAGACTCGCTTTGTTGGGAAGTTCAACACGCGTGGGGCCAGCCCAAACAGGGAGGAAAGTGTGCGCGAGCGATATCGTTATCACGGGGTAATAATTATGCTAAGCGTGGATGAAAGTTCTGCTGGAGCAGCTTTTCTTTCTGCCGCCAGGGGGTGGAACGGACTCGTGCGTTTCTTTCCCCGTTTCCACCACGATCCCGTTTTTCTTGTTACGTTTGTTGTTTTGGGCTGTGCAGGCTTCTCTATCTCTCCCCTGCCGAGAGATAGCCATTAATTAGCTCCGGTGGGTGTGCCGGGAAAACAAATGATTATTTCCTTTGAAGATGGTTATTACTTTGCTGGATTGGTCGGGCACAGCCGAGTTGGCGACGTCTCTCGCGAGCAACATTTCCACAACAGCGTCGGGAGCTTTTTTATTAACTTTAGCAAAAAAAAGACAGTTTTATTCAGACGACTTATGAAAGATAATAACAGAACACACTTATGATTTTTTCTTTGTTTAAAATTGTTCTAGCTTGTATAAAATATTGAAGAACTACACAAAACAAAAACAATATAATTTATATTTATGAACTATAAATAATACAAAATTTAAATAATATTGAATTTTTTTAATCAAAATTATAAAATAAACTAAATCCAAAAAAACCTTTTCCAGCAAGCTGAAACACTGAAAGCTGTACTGAATTGCTTCCTCGTTTGTTACCAACGCAAACTCGTCGAGTGATTTCTTGAATAAAATCACGAACGTTTGGTATGCACTCTTGGCAGCGCTTACCGTGCGAAAACCCCGTATGAAAAAAAAACTCGAGAAAAAATCACACATAAAATGCGCTTCTGCAGCATTTTCCATCAAGAGTCGAACATTTTTCCGCACTTCCCATGTTCGGCAGACTTCTTCCTTCGACCGCCGAACGACCAATCATGAACGAATTCGGTCGAACCGAATGCAAATGACCGGTCCCAGAATGGTCCGGTTGGCTCCACGGCACGGCGGCCCGCCTGACAAACAGTCGGGTGGAAAAACAAATATTTTCATTAATTTCGGATCGGTATTCTCCGCCCAAGCACGCTTTCCGTTAATTTCAAATGGGATTTGGTCATCGAAGCGACAGAAGCCAAAACCGTAGACGGCGTTGGGTTTCTCTCTCCCTTTTCCCGTTGCTACCGTGTACTATTTCGCAGCCTTGTTAGACGGTCCCTTTTGTTTCCGACCGATCGGATTTTCGCCTTTCCACTGGTTGCGATCTCCATTAGCTGGCGGGCACGTAGAGCGACCCGTGGGAGCGCAGCAGTCCTGCACGGAACCCACTAGAGATGCGTTATTTTTCTTCGGTTTTAATTTTTCACCAAACCGGAGGGTAGGGCCGGGAGGGCCGTAAATTTACCAGCCAACGAGCAAACGCTTGCCGTTCATTTTAAAGAATTTCATCTTCCTGCTGCAGCATTGTTGAACGATCGTGGCACACTCGGTGTGCAGTTGGTACGTGAGAGGATTGCATATTACTTTTGGGAATGGTTTTTTTTTTAGCAGAGCAAAATAATCCCGTTTTAATCGATAAGGTTTCCAAAGATGACATTAGAAAGAAAATTATATTGCATATAATAAATTAAGTTAAATATTCGCACCATTTCCTTTACAAAACCATAATCCAACGCTTCTCTCCGAATATTTTCCGATGCGAGCACCATTGCCACAATGCTCAGGTTGTGCCAAAAGCCCTGCTACCAAATTTATCTCATCCACTCAAAAAAAAAGTACTTCCCAGCAATGCAAACTTATGAGAATCATAATTTTGTCCATTTGGAAAACGGAGACAATTATAGGAGATAAATTTTCATTCGCCTTTTGCGCCGTGCCCGCCACAAAGAACCACGGCTTCGGCCCATGATGGGACGCAAACGGGGAAGCAATAAAAATCGGCCAGTCTTAAGGGAAGCGGACAAAATATTGAAGACTATTTAGTACGCTTCGTGCACGGCGATCCGTACTAAGCCGCCCGGACACCGCTCGTTGTGGATAAGGATGGGAAAAGTTCAGCCAGTTCGGTGGGCTCTGGGTTGGGCTCTGGGTGGAAGCGCTAGTGTCGCTACGTTTGGCAGACGGATTGAAATTAATGGGGCCACACTCGAGACAGTATTCTTCGCTCCGGTACCGTGATACAGAGGGGATTTGCTGTGGAAGTGAGAATTGATTGGTTACGGAATTTTGCGAACACGTTCAAGAGAAATATCATGTAAAATGTCCAGCGTCTTTTACAACATACATATTTTCGCAATCTTTGTAAATTGTCTTAACATTTAATTGCCATTCTACATCCATTTTTAAAAATGATATTTTTAAGTATGTTAATTATACCATCACTTCAAATAGCGTGCTTTCAATTAACTTGTTCCAACAAAGTTACAGCTGCATTTCCCGAATGGTGATTTTCATTCTGCCACAAGTGTCACAGTTTCACACGGAATCCGACGCTGTCTGGAACCGGGGTTTTCCAAACCAGCTTTACATCAACAGCAACAAATATTGGCGAAAAACCTCTCCCAAGGTTTGCCTCGGACGAGAACATAATCCACCCAAGTTTTCTCATTCAATTTTGCCCGTTGATCCCTTTTTCCGTTGTGCAAAGTTTGCTGCCTTGGAATATATTTTAGATGCTGTTTTTTCTTCTTCGCCACCTCTCTCCGCCAGCGCCACACTGTCACGCTCGTCCACGTCCAAGGGAATGAGATTTAATCCTCACCCTCATTGGAATGCCTCATGAAGTTAATCTCATTCAGCTATTCCAGATTTGTGCACCATCACCGGCGGCTGCACCGACTGGGAAGCGATGGAAAGGAAGCGTCCGAACGGCCATTTGCCGTCCGACCGGACGAAGCCAGTAAAATGCATCCTCATGGTGATTGCAGTGGTTTCCACCCGCCACGGGAGCACAACTCCCATTTGTGGCGATGCAACTATAACTCACCTCCTCCCGCATCATAAAAATAATAATCACAATAATCCTCTTTCACGAGTGTCACTAGAAGCGAACCGGCGAAAACACAGCGTTTGCCAACACTGGCCAACCAACTGACCCGAGCGACTGGGCGTCCTTTCCGTACCAAACCTTCCTCGCGCTCCCCACGAAACGATGACGTGGAGGCAAGCATAAAAATAACATTCCTTTCAGGCCAAATTGCGAGGGACGTCACTCGGCAGCTGTAGAATCTGTGCCAAAGGCCACTTTGACCAGCGAACGAATGGGAAAAAGTGGGTAAAAAATGCGCCGGGCGTGGGTGCGAAGCGATGCCATGGGGAACATACCAACGACAACCACTTGCAACCACACTCGGCACGCCACACTACGACTGCCTGCACCCGGCAGTCGGCCCACCCCAAAACGGATGCAAGGAAGCCTGAAAGAATGGGATTTATCGTGTAGAACGAAAACGTGCGCCTTCTTTGATGCCGAAAGTGCAGTTTCTTTCGCTTTCTCGGACCGCCTCCGTTCGAGACGGAGCGGGTCCATAAAAAAAGTTTTCCCATGCCTCACGACTGCCGCACTTAAAATGCTGGCTTTCCTCCACAGCGTTTTCCACTTTCTTTGAGTCGCGTTTTTTTCCTGATTTTTTTCATGAGAAGCCTTTGTAAAGCAAGAATAAGGCAAGCAACCACGAACCATCATTTCTTTTTTTAAACGAATGCTATGCATAATTGAAGGTGCTGGTTGTAACAGTCCCGAAGCGTCACGAAAAGACGCAGAGAAAATCAACAACTTAGCGAACAGCGACACCTCGAACTGCACTCGAACTGCAGACGGTGGTCAGTTCAGCGGCTGAGTGTATACCTGGCCGGTCCCTTCGCCAGAAGTGATTTGATTCACACGGCTCAAAATGGAAAATTTCTTTGAAGAAAACGCCCATCTCAAGTGGACTGAAGGACTGTAAAAGAGGTTGAAGCAAATAGTTCGTTTTCTTCTGCATTTACACTTATCCCTTCCCACACCTTTTTCATTACATTAATGGAGGATTTGTTGGCTGAGGCCTTTGCTGTTTCTAGTGAGCAGATAGGGGTGCTAATTTTATTTCTACCTTCATTTTTATTCAATTTTGAGAACCCACGCCAGCGGTAGACGAATGCGTTCGTACAAAGATTGAGGTGAAGTTAAAGCATTCTTATGTTAGGTGTAAGTAATTTTCACTCAAAACTAAAAATATTATTGATGTGTTCTATCAAAGTACTTACAAGATTTATCAAATTTAAAATTTTTGAAACAAATGTGCCCCCAAAACCATATATATTTTATACAATTGTTAATTTTAAGCTTGATACACAAAAATGTTTTATAAACGAATCAATGCTGTTGTAAAATTAGCGTTCTTAAATGTTAAATTTTATAAAGGATATTTTTACCAAAAACAAGTAATTATAAGCCGCTATTAAGATGAAAATTATGGGAACTGTGTTCAAAGTTCTTTCTTCTGACTTCATAGTTTCATCGTTTAATTCACTTCTTGCTTACTTTCTTATTTTACGCTTGGAAGCTTCTTGAGTGTTCTTGGCCGAACAGACTCGATATCTGTCACAAAGAGGCTGTATTAAAGGCACGCACGTCTGAGTGCCTTTTATTTAAAATCATTTTTTGCTGATTACAACAGTAGACATGAAAATATTTGTTGATTTAACCGAACCAAAAAGTTACATAAAATTAATATAGCAGTTCAGTTGAATTTATATTCAATAAAACTGCAAAATGTTTTAAAAAAATTTAAACTATCTTAAATACACGTCCCCGGTAGAAAAGAATAGCAATCCGCGCCGGCAACGTGAATGACAAACAATGGAGCCAGTAACCGTGCGAGTACGTGTCAAACATACAAAAGCCGTAGCACATTGTTCCCCCTAGCAGAAATAGGCTTGGGAACTATGCCCTCCGCCGCAGCGGTTTATGTACCAAAAACCAACTCCTCTTACAAACTTAGCTTCCTTCCAAGATGCATCCTTACCCGAACCGGTGTACGAAGCACACGGAAATGAATTAATGCATGAGACTGTGGCAGCGTAAACAGCGGCTGCCACCGGACGCGAACACCGGCAGGTCAATTCAACGCAGTGCGCGGAAACGTTTTACTCTCAAAACGCACTCTGTGCAACGGCCATGGAGGGATTTTTAGGGGCATGGAGGGCCAGAGCATGGAGGGATTTTTAGCCAAACCGAAACGGAAGGTAAAAGCTGCAAAACCGACTTTCGCTGGTTGGCTGCAGCCGTCACGAACCTTCGGCGATGTGGATGCGCTGCGCTTGATGGCTGGCGTAAGTCGTATTGTGCCATTTTAGTAAGTGAAAATGGTGCCGAGCGTCAGCAGCAGCGCGCGGTACACGCACACATAGACAGGTGAACGAAACGACTGAGCTGACTGTTATTGTTGACGGAGTTGAGGTGGCCTCCCCGGTTTCCGCCCAGCGCCTGGCCCAAACGGGCCGGTTTCCTCGTAATGATGTTGTTACTGCTCACGGGCGGCCATTGTGTTGTGTTTTTTCTTCGCCTGCCACTTCCGTGCATTTACATTGTGACTTTTCCGAGCAGCCCGCCTGCCGGCCGGGACGAACGAAGGTTCAACTGTTCCAAACGTCTTTGTTGTGCCGCTCGCAGTGCAGTTTGAAACTGTAAAATAGGATTACATTTTAATCCCCTGCACTATGCGGGTAGCGATAATCTGATGCTGTTTGCGATGGCCAGCGCAGGCAGAGACCCAGCCCAGTTCGAGCAGTTTGTTGACGGTGGTAAGATGGATTGACGGTGGGACAACAGCTAGTTCAACAGAAATATCACAAAACAACAGCGAACGTTACTTCCCCGCCACACTGCCGCAGAGCAGACGCGAATTTCGACCACCTGCGAGCCGCTCGAACCGAACCCGTGCACTTTTAATGAAACCGGACTTTAATTACGTTGAAAGGAAAGCCTCGGACGCCCCGCTGACTTTGGGTGCCAGGCGGCGCCAGACGCGAAAGTAAATCTATGGCTTCCGATGGATGAATCTTCATTTTCGCATGTTAATGAACGCTTTCGATCGGTTGATGAAATGCAAGCCCGCTCGCGCTCCCATGGGAGGTAAGATTAAAATGGAACCACCACGAACCTTCACACCGCCCCGTTGCCCCTTTCCCGCCTCCGGCCGGAAACGGCTTGCGATACGGAGCCCGCTTTGAAAAGGTGTGTTTTGTTGAATGGCAAATCCCTTGCCGGTGAATTATGGCGACGCGTTAAGTAATTTAATGCTTACCGGAGGGTTTGCTGGACGCGCAGTTGGAGAGAAGCTTATTGTGCCACGTCTCAAACAAAGCGGGAGAGTGGGCGCTTTTCACGTAAAAGTAATCCACCGAAACAGGAATGGCGATAGTAATATTAAAAAAAAAATCTTGCAATAAACCTGTTTGAGTAAATTCCCACAACTGGTCGGGTTTTTAGTACGAATCATCGTAAATCGTAAAGTAACTGGAATCAATTTTACTCTTCTGTTTTAACCTCCAATTTGCCTTTCGCCATCATTGGGGTGACCTCGCGCCGACCGAAGCGTAGGAAAATTAAATAAAATAGTCCATAAATTCACTAGCGCATTCATCCTCCTGTTCACCTTTCGGCACTGCAAAACTTCTCCGCGCAACCATCTTCAGAGTTGCACTTGGAACTTTTTGTTCCGTCTATGTGTGTGTGTGTGTGTGTGAGTGGGTGGTAAACAATACGTGAAACTCGTTTTCAAAAGCTACATCCCTCTCCTCGCTTCCCTCTACTTCAACAGTCTCATCACGGGGCGAGTTGAAGGCAACTATCGTCCGTTTTCATTACGATGACTCCACGCCACACCGGCTGAAGATCCTGGCCATGGCTCGAGACGGCCAGCGGAAGTAACTTTTTCATCGTGTACGCTACTGGAACTTTCCTTCCAAACGGTCGACAAGTTTGCACTCGACCAAGTGGGGGAGCAGAACTTCGTTCATACGGTTTCGCATGACGGTCGTAGCAGGGCGCATAAGAACGTTGCGCCGAATGCGGCGAATAGCGCGACTGCTGACGAGCATCGGTGTGATATATGCACATACACACATGCACACCCGTGTGCCCCGTGCACAGTGCACAGGATGTGTCGTTTTCCGTTTCGCCAACCCCGTACACAATAGGCCTGTAAATTTCACTTAATTACGTTGTTATATACAAATTAATTAAGTTATTCATCTTGCACTTTTTAGCCTTTTGTGAAGTAGCGGCTGGCGGCTGCAACGATGCTGGCAGCCCCAGCCCAAACCGTGAGCCCCACGGAATGGACGGGACCTGCTTCAAAAAGCTTTCTTACTGGCTTTCGGCGCTCCGTCCGTGCAATTGCACTTTCACCCAGGGGAAGCGTACCGAAAAGTGGCCTTACTTGTACACCGAAAGCACAACAGCTATCGCTATCTGCACACGTTGTTGTAGCGACGAAAAACACGCTCGGCTGGAGTGGAGTTGTTTGCCATTTAACGACAAGCCATTCCGGCGCTTCAAGGCCTCGCTGGAGCACCAATAGGAAAATTAAGATTCTTTATGCTCGTTCGTGGCCATAAACTGGTTGACGATAAGATCGGTTGTTATTTCTCTCTTGCAGATGTGATGAAAATATCTAACCCGTGTATCAAACATCTAGCCTGTATTTTCTCTTGGTAAACCGAAATCATGAGTTGCACTTTGAAAAAATATCTGCACGTTTGAAACATGGTAATGGTTTGAAATTAATCAAAAGAAAATTTTTAAAGAATCTGCAAACAAAATAAAAAGAGTAAATATGAAAACAAATTGGAGCAATATTGCCATGATACAATTCAAATACTAATTTGTAAAGTACGTGTATATTTTTTTAATTATTCTTTGATGCATTTGCTTTTATGAAAAAAGAGTAGAGCTTATTTTTCGAGTCCATCTATGTATATTTCCACCAGGACATTTCTTGCATAGGAGATCAATGCAATTCAATGTTACGTTACCGAGCTATGAATTCAATGCCGATTGAATTGAATAAAACCGACATTAAATAAAAAACACGTTTCTTCATTTCTTCATTAGAAGAGTTTATGCGGGTTTGATCAGAAAGTTAAATATAAGTTGTTATATACAAATTTTTTTGTTAAAATAAAATTTAAAGAATACGTTAGAATAGACTATCGATTAAAGATAAAACAATGAGTATATTTTTGTGGAGTTCATTGTATTTGTCATTGTGTTCATTGTCATTGTAAATGAGTAGTTCAAGTAAATTGCTCATATTTTCCTCTGTATTTCATAGTTAATAACAGAACAATACAAAGATCAATAAGAAACGAGTTCGACAGAAAATTAGAACGCAAATTGTAATAAAGGTATCGTTTTAAATATCTGCCTTAATAAAAACTAAATTAAATTTCTAAATATTGCGCTACACCATGTGAAAAAATGCTGCCCCAATTTCATTGCCACCACCCGTTCCACGCCATCCTGACAAATTAATTCGCTTCCGGCAATGTAATACAATGCTGAAAGTGGGCCAGATCCGGTGCAAGCAATAAGTACACACACACACATACTCGCGCTTGCACACCACCTAGTCCATTGTACCCGTTCCCAGGAAGCTCATTACAGTGTCCCAGGCGTAGAAAATATGCAGCGCGTGTGGTGCGGGTTTTTGCGAACGTCGCAAAGCTGCTACGGAAGCGCAAAATCAAGTAGCAATATCCAGCGGTGTGCCGCGCAAAGAAGGCATTCGTACAGGCACGCAAATGCAAATGCCATTTTGTGTGGGTGCTCGTACCCGGCTTCCCTTCCCCACCTCCCACGGGAGAGGGGTCGTGCTCCAGCAGACGACGCTGATAGCCCACATTGTCGTCAAAATGGTAGCCTCTCGTCACCTTCAGCTTGGAGTTCGCGCAGCGTCGCAGGACTCGCTGCAGCCCCCTGCGTGCCACCGTATCAAGTGCCTTTGTTTGCGTGGAGCAACAGTTTTTGCCGCTCCATAGCGCTGAACCGGCGACCGCGGCGAATGATGAGAATGCTTCTGATTCATTATTAAAAGTGCATTATGGCAGGCTTCTGCAAGGGTACGTCTTTATTCGATGTGCTTGTGGGCATTAAAAACGGTATGCACACTGCGTGAACGTGTGCATGCGGGACGTGTGCGTTGTACAACGGCAAGAAAAGCTTCTTGGCAGAGCGGATTGGCATACAAACCATCTGCATTGCGTTCGCCCCATGTCGAACGAAGGCACCTTCCCACACGACCCGGGTAGGAACCGTATCATCTCCCTAACCAAAGGACAACGGGGAAGCTCTCATCAGCGCCCGGGATGTTGCCGGCGACAACTTGACGCACTCTCGAGGGCACCAGATAGCACCAGAAGCAGCACTTACAGCAAAGCTGGCACTCATCGTGTCGAGGATTGCGCTCTTTAGCGCATTCTTTCGTGCGGGCTGCTCGGCAGGGCGCGGGTGGAGTAGTGAAACGCTAACAATCTTCCTCCCCACCGATGTTCCGCTTTGAGGAAGGATGTAGGCGGGAGGAAGAGTAAGCGAACTGTTAAAGCTTGAGGAAGCCTTACGCTTCCCACCGGTGGAATGCATTGACAAAGGGACGTGTAGTTCGTGCGATGAACATCCATCCACAGTGACGTTGGGATAAGGGCCAATCAGTTCGCTCAGTCGCCGGTGCGCCCTTAGACTAGATTGCGGGCTCGCATTAGACGCTCACGGTTGAAAGGTCACCGAACTAAGTGATCAAAAGCGATGAATGCGATGGATTTAAACTCATTGCTACCAGCCGTTGGTACCAGCTGGTGTAGCTGTCGTGCGACGACCCGCGGATTGAAACGCTAGCACCAAATTCAATTTCACACTGATGTTCCCGTTTGAAGGCGTTCCGCACATAGTGCCTGCTGAAAGTACAGCATCTTGTTAGAAAATGCAAAAGAAAAGAAGACGAAAAATCCATTTCCACACGTTCGTACGAATGAAATTAGTGCCAGCATGATGTGTTTCAAAATGCCATGACGAAACAGTATTAGATTCATTTCGAAAAAAACGCTTCACGAACGCTTCACACTTTCAAAACGCTTCGAAGTTGTCAAACATTCCAAATAAGCGTTGTTGAACGCTGTTATCTAGAACATCTTTATAACTTTTGCAGTGCTAGATCTAGCAAACTACTGCCGACTTGTTGGAACCACATCTCGCACACAACTAGAACGCAGCGGACGTTGCGGTGATGAGTCATCGTTAAGACTTTCGGGATATAACTTATTTCCAGTGACAGCTATAAATAACGAAACAGCGCGGAGAGTGCAACAGTGAAAAACGACTCTGCTCTGCTCTGCTGCAGTTGGCTTCGCGATTTACATACATGCACAGTAATTGCACCCAAAACGCCAAAAACGAACCGTCCCAGAAGCTGGCGAGCGACAACGCGGAGCCACCGAACTACAAATTCTCGCCAGTCGAACGTCTCAAAATTCGAAATTATGATGCGGAGTTTTAATTTGCAGGGTCGTTTTGTTTTTCGCTGTTCCTATCTCTATCCGGATTTTCCTCTCTATCTTTCTACATAGATTTTCCACCGCCTAGGGATTGTTCCATTTTTCGCCGATTTTTTCCTCACACAAAGCACATACGCGAACGTACGACGGGAAGGATTACGCGATATAAGTCGCCATTGTTTGCTTTCCACCACTCTGCGCTGCAGATTCCCCTATGAGGTCGTGCCAACGGGATGCACAGTATGAATTGCAGTCAGATTCACTGCACATCCCTGCTGTGATCGCAAGCGGCTGATTTTACTACCCTGCTCATTTATACAACCCCTCCCGGAGCGAGTGTTTCGCTTTTGATTTGCTCGTTTTTGTTAGTTTGTTTTTATTTTCGTGCACTTTCCTGCACCGTCAGCCGTCCTAGATAGCAGCAACAAAACCCAAACGATGGTCGGCCCTATCGGGTTGTGTGTTTCTTTTCTCGGCTGAACCGTGAATGTTTGATCTGGACGGCGCGGCAAAAGAACGACAGCTCAGCTAGGGGTTGGAGCGCCTCGTACCATGTCCAGCGAGTCTCCCAATGGGATCTTCGAAGCGGAGCCGCTGTTGGTTGGGAACGCCATCATCGGATTGTTGTAGTTTTATGACTCCATTTTGCATATCTACTCCACTGGCCATAACATGTTTGCTGTGCCGGGGAGACGAGCGGGGCATCGTTTCCACTGCAGGTCGTAAAAAGCCTGCCGATGAGTCTTGGCGATATGGAGGAGTATAAACATTTTCACGCTTGTACTAGCCGTTACGTAACCACGTCCCAGTGACCTCTTAGTACAATGATTGCTCAGTTTTTAGAGGTAAAAATGTGTCACGTGAAGTAAAGTGCTTCCAAAACTCGCTTCTTCTCGTTTGAAACCGCGCACAATCCCTTTCAGGCCCTCGAAATGAACCGATTCCTCCCCAGATGCACCTGATAAATCACAAATCCCACTGCAGATTACCACCCCGATCGGACCGAGACGAAGGATTTACACAAAAAAACAAAACAAAAACAACATGCCAACAAACATCTAATCCCGGAGCATTACTTGGACAAACAAAAAACTTCCTGTTGCGGTGTGGTCACCTTAATGCCGAAGCCTAATTCCATTTGACATATTGAGGGACGGGTTTCGCTTCGATTCGTAACCCAGCCCGCATCTATTATTCCGCTCACAGCCGGAATCGATCGGTTTTGCGCCAACGGTTGGGTGTGGGGAGGCTCAAACAAACGGCAGCGTAAACTTCAAACTAGCCATCTACCGTGGCAAAAACCCCAAGGCTTCGTGCACTGGTGGTGCGTTACACGTGGCAGCAAACTTTCCTTCGCTCACGTACGTGTAAGGGACATTGTTAGTGATTCTTGAGATCGGCCTACCGAATCCGGCTCTAAATGGGGCCCCATTGTGGCAAGTTGAGCCTGCTCGCTGTAGCTGACCGGACTCGAACTCGGAGGCCGGACCGGGGTGGAGAATAGTACAACAACCAGGCAATTCCGTAGCTAACCAAAAATGAATCCGTTGTAATTGTCTCCCGGGCTGAACGGGGACTTCCCGTGCCACCAACAAGAAGAAAAACGAAACCTCTTCCTGTCGCTTTCCGCAAAACCTGAAGAGGTCAACTTCATCGCAGGACGAAGACGTGCGGAACTTCTTCACCGGTTCCCCGATCGGTAGGTCCTTGGCCAGCCCGAAGACACCGAATTTGTATACCGAACACGTACGGGGCGTGATGGTAGAATGAGTGCAGCACAATGATCTCTCGATGAACAAATTCAGGCCCGAGCAGCGACGGCAAGCTCCCAACCCCGAACTCGAGTGCTTTCCGAACCCTCAAGTTCTCCTCACCTCAATCAAACGGCTCGGGAGGGGAGTGGGGCACACGCCGGAAAAGTAAAAGAATGGAATTAGTTTCCTCCCGTGCGATTGGAAATTTGAATTTGCCACCCGTATTAGGCCACCCATCACCAGAAAAAGGGATGACCGAGAGGGGATAGGGATTTTATTAGTTTGCCCATGCACTCATGCTACACGTACGTCGATCAATCTTTGCCCAGTGTGTAAACGCCGGCGTGTGCAATGATTTGCATAGATTACTGTAAACTCTCAATAAAGATTTATACAGCCGTTTGTTTGGCGCCGATTGTTGTGAGCCGAAGCCGATCGGAATAAATAATCTCAACTATTGTCCGTAGCGGAGCATTCGTTTGCCGTTCCCGACTTCAATCAATCTCAGGTTCGCTTAGCCAATCTCGCCCCAATCTCTTCCACACGGACTCCCTTTCGCACCATAAACAGAATTATCTCCGGTGCCTCACGGGTCGTATCGTCTTTGGCTATCGCGAATCTACCGCGTGACGATCCCCGTGGGTACGATGATCGCGCCCTGCACCTCCGCCACTGCGTTCGATGTGATTTTTCTCCCGGAAACGCTGCCCCCGCTTAATCAGTTGGCAATCGGCGCTTTTACGCTCCCGTTCGGGGCCACGCTCGAAGATTCCGGCGCCAGATTTAATCAGACGATAACTAGTTTTACTGCCGTGCCTGGGTGGTTCATTTTCACACCGACACCAGGCGCATCATCAGAACCACGCGCCTCGCACTCGACGATCATGTGAGGAACGTGCGAGGCCGACGCAGCCGGTGCCGGTGGTTTTGGTTGGCAATAAAAATTCCGTTTCCGCCTCGAAAGAGCGGTAGAAAATGTAATAAAGCCATTATCGATACCCGATATCTGCTGCTTCTTCTGTATGAGTGTGTGTGTGTGGGTGGGTGTGTAAGGTCTGAAGCAAGCGTACGGCGCGCGTACCGAACGGTTTCGATGATACAGATGATAATGGTTTTGGCAACACTTTCGAACATCCGGACGACTGATACAGGAAGTGGCTCGAAGCGCCACCCGAACCAGGGTGCACTAGGTGTAATATATAGGAACGTGTTGGGTGTTTTTTTTTTTGTGACTGTGTTTCTTGATTTTCTTTCTGTTTTTTGTGTGTGCACTTTCCTATGATACCCGTCCATGGTGGCAAGAAAACCGACCAAACCAACCGGTCGATGGTCGCTGTCGTTTGGCAGAACTCGGCGGCTCTCACGTAGTCACTTATCAGAAGAGAGACATTTATTTGATCTTTATAGGATTTCGATACGAGCGATACTGTGCATGCCCGGGAGGTGTGAAGCTCGAGCCTGATGCTGTCGCGTCGTCCGCACGGAACGCTCCCACCAAGGAGGAACATAAAAATGCATCGTAAAACAGGAAAGCATGTGTTAAGAGTGTACGTTAGTAAAAAAACCAGCCCAGAGTGCATAGCGAGAGCAGTTAAAAGCTGAAGATTAAAATAATGCATATTTGCATACCAAATGGAAAACATGTTCGAGAGATGCAATACTTGGATAACTATATAAAAACTTCATATGGCAATCATGGACACGAAAAAATATATAGAAATTTAAAGCAAACTGTCAAAATGAAAATTTCTGATTTAAAAAGCATTTTTTAAATGTGTAAATTTTAGGTACTTAGTCAGTTGTGATTATAATTTTTTTAAATAAAATCCTTTGAGTTAAGTAACGGTGTTTCTTACGATTTGCTATTTTATTATCTGTTAAAAATGTGTTTCAATTTGCTTGCGTTTCAAAGATATAGTTATGATTATGTAGTTTATATCGCAGATTTTAGTTTTTGAACATCAATGGCAGGAAATACTAGGTCAATTTTTTGACACATTTTCAATTTTGTCAAAAGAACTCTTCCAATAATTGCCCTTAGAATGAATAACAGAGTCTATTAAGCAAATAAATACACTAGTGATAAGTAAAAAGATCAAATATAATCTCAAAATTTATTATTCTATATAAACAACATCGTCAAAAAATATCGTGATGTACTTTATTAAGATTATAATCAATCATTCACGTTATAGTAAACATTCACTTTATGTTTTAAGAACAAATATACATTATATATGTCCTAATAGACGGAAATAAAATTATGCTGCATAAAAATATATTCCTTACCCAATAAAACATCATCCAAATGCTCATGGTTTAGCAAACATAGCTCCACATTTCGGTCTTCCCTCTGTATCTTAGTGAAACCTCCCAAAACGGCAGTAAACCAGTAAGTTTATGCATCGCACCATTATCACACCCGATTTGAGAACTGCATCTCGGAATGTGTCAAACCTAGCTCCACGCCATACGGCCCTCTCCAAACGGGCCGTAAAAGCACGTTTTATACTCCAACCAGGACCAGGAGGTTTTCGCTTCAAGCTGACCCATATTTATTGGTATTAGTACATCCGGCAAGGATTGCAAACGATCAATTTGGGATTATTCTTCCACCCTTTTGCTCCACCCGAAATCCACCAGCAACCTTTGACACAGCCACACGAATATGTCACTTATTTCGGGTTCGCTTTGCCGTGAACAGCGATGAACTTTTCGCTGAATCGTCGCTTCAAGTAGGAGAAAAACGATGCGCATCGCATCTTTTCGCCATTTCCGTCCCCGAGTTTTTGTTTTGTGTTTTTTTTTCTTCTGCGAAACGATTCTTTTCCATTATTGTCGGCCTGGCCGGCACGAAATAAGGCTTCGCCTAAACTACTGGAGAAGGAGAAAACCTGTCCGGTTTTAACGTACCCTCTCCGGGTCGGAAAGTAAAGGCGGCAGATGCCGAGGACGGGCTCGCGGGTGTGGTTTGTGTTCGGCCCAGGAATGAAGATAAATCTTTAAAATTTATACCACACACGACAAATTGTTTTCCACCCCCTGCATCGCCCCCACAACACGTAGACGCTCGCTTCCTGTACGTTTGTTGTTGCTCTTAGTGTTGTTGTTTCTGGTGACCTTCCGCCCTGACGGGCCCGCAGCGCCTCCGGTTCCGGCCTTGCACTATTCCACCATCCACCGGCGTCCGAATCGGAGTGCCATTTTCATCCTTCCTTGCCCACGCGGCCACCCTCACCCTTGTACACACGGTCCACTGGACCGAAAAATCCGGCCACAACAATGCCACAGGCAGCGAAGCGTAAACGGCTTCCACTTACGCTCCCGCACGCTGTTGCTTGCGGACTTATATTTTTCCATCTTCAGCTGACTTTCGACATTACTTTTTGCCGCTGTTGTTGCTGCTGCTACTGTTGTTGTTACCGTGGCCTTTTGCTTGGCTTCCCCGTGCCCGTTGGCATTCGACCCACGTAACGGTGGGCAATACGGTTGTTGATAGTGGTAGCCGGTGCCGGTGGCCCACTTCATTGCCCTGGGTGTACTGTTTTCTCCCTCCCCTGCCGCGTGCACCATTTGCGAGATCATCAACATTAGTGGCCCACGACCTATGGCGAGTGCGGTAGAAAATGCTACTTTATTTGTGGGAGAGCGAAGGTGGAGAAGGGGGATGTGGGGATAAAAAGCGTAAAAAAAACACAACCACACTTGTACGGAGGAAAGCGGGAGCAAAAAGGGAAGCAAATGTCGCACGGTGAGTGAAGTGGAAAATGTTTTCCTTCCCTATTCCATTAAAGCGCTCCGGATTCGGGACGTGCGGGACTAGGGATGGGACGCGAACGGCTGCTTTTCCATTTGGTCTCGCGCGACGGTTGATTTGATAGCCTGCCGGAAGGGAGGGGGCGGGAGTTGGAGATGGAAGCAATGGCTCCCCAAGTGGTAAGCGCTGAAGACGAATGGTGTTTTGTGGGGCGCATGTACATGCACACGGTCCAGAAGTCGCCGTCTCACCGTTCCCAAGTCAAGCACTAAAACGCGCTGATGAGCTGTCCGTATGCCACGTGTTCATTACTTTTCCCCCCTCCAGCTTTTCCCAAACGCGAGCGAGCTGTGTGCATCTTTTCTTTCCTACCGTTGCCACCGACAACAATCGCCCGGAATGCTGCAGCATGCTTTCTCGTGTATGTGTGTGTTTGTGCGGGGTGGAAGTTATGAGCTTTGACAGTCGGAGACATTTTCATTTCGCAACGCGAATTCCCACGGATAAGGCGCTGCTACGGAATGCACTACCAAATTGCAACCCAGTGCAAACAGCTTTGCCATTGTTGGTGACGTTCCACCCAGGCCGTGCGCTGGGCCGTCGCTCGCTGCGTAGAACCGTCGCCAGCTCCGACGCGAGCGTAAGAAACGGATCGACGAAAAGGCGCTCGCGTACGTCACGATAAATAGGGACACATTAATTCCTGACAGTGACAGTTAATATGTTCCCGACGGTCGGCCGTGTGCGGTGATTTCGATTAAATTCCCCCAATAATTTCACCCGCAACCACGGGGGTGGGCGAAATGATTTACCATCTGGCACGGCCAGCACCGCCGGCCGCAGATTGATGTTGTCCCGGTCAAAGAAAATTACTTTCTTCGGGCATGTTCTGCTGCGTGTGCGGGCTGGGAGTCATTCGCAGTCGGGATCGTTCGATCCAAGCGAAACCGAGCCAGCCGATTTGAGAAGTAAATGAAAACTCCTGTTTGTAATCTTCGCAAACCGCACGCTTTGCTTAGCTACAAAAGCATGTTTCAATTAAGCATCGCAGCTGTTTACGTTAGGCGATTTTGTTTGCGCTAGCAAAAGAAAAGCACATTCCACACATGCGCAGCAACCATTGGGAGCAGCGCTTTCGAAGCGTTTTCTTGTTGCACTTCTTCTTTTTCCGAGCGTCTGTTTCAGTGAGTGTGTTGTACATCATTCTCCAAAGCAGAGGGGCGTTCCGTGTACCGATTACACTTCTTCGCAGACCATGATAGATAAATTGCACCATTTCCCACTTCCTGTCCAGAACGTTTACCAATCATTCGTCTTGAGCTGGTTGCGCTTTGCGCCCGGCCAGTTTGCTCTTCAGAAAAACCCGACGCCAACCCCCGGCAGCACCCAACCCCACCTCCCCCAAAAGTTGGGCGCGCAAATGGGCAAATGCCAGTGCAGTGAGTGGTTTGACCGTTGTAAACAATTTCCTGGGTTTTTGTGCGCTGGCCGTTTTTCCTTCGGTGCCGCTTTCGGCTGCGCCCGTTCCATCGTCACCCAGTGCACCGCTGGCCATTTGTTAGTAACCACCCAGTGGTGGAGAACGTACCCACGGGGTGCATTCTTTTCACCTCGTTCTCGTTTGCTTGATGCTGGATGCCAGTGTGTTTTTTTTTATTCTAGCTCAGCCGTTTGTGTGTGTGCTTAAACTGGCAGCCGATAAATACTCTTCCATTACAGGCACTCGTCTGGCTTTATGGCGATGCCCCACGTACCGGGCGGGGACGGTTGGGTGCGGCTGCGTTTGATGGTGGCTGCATTTCAGCAAATGAATTCCAATACCATATTGAATGAAAATATTTAAATTAATCCGTTTGCAACATACACGGCGGCTGCCCGGCGTGTGTCCTTCTGCAGCTTTCTAATGGGGTTGGCTTTGGCTAGTACAACGGCACTCGGTACGGCAACATGCCACGGGCCTCGGCGGGGTTGGCGAATGCGAACGGGCACGGATCACATGTTGCGATGTGATCCACTTTTGCACCGATGCAGCTAGAAACCCCTCGCTGTTTTCCGGCACGGGCCCGGCGAGGACCCGGAGCCAGGAATATATGTAAATTGCAGCCATGGCCGGGCATGGGGTCAGATCCGGGTGGACGTTGGCTTCACTGCAGTGGTGGTATGTTATCGCCTGCTTGTCAGTAAATTGTTGGCGGCAGTGGGCCGTGTGGGGACGAACGGTAGCCAGCTCATGTTTTGCTTTTGCAGACACGAGCAGACTCCGTAATTGATATGAATTGTTTGCATAGATGCAACGGGTTACACGTTTGCTAATTTGAAGAATTTAAATTGATTGCTTAACAGTGCCTGATCAAATGACGTGTGTTTGTGTGTATGTGGAGCGAGGGAGAGGAGGTAGGTATGAACGTGACTAGATAAGAGAATACAAAAGGGATACGGTAATCGGATGAGTGGGTATAGTACATTTTAACATAAACATAGCTGCTAAAACATTGCTCTCCAGCCTTCTTTGATAGAAGTATGATGAATCAAATGAGGCATTCATGAGAACTTCATCGTTTTAATGAACAATTTTCTACCCAAACAACGACATGTTATTCTCTGAAACAGCTTTTTTAAACAAACCACTATCTTCATAGTGGCGTGATTGGTTAAGCAGTATCAAATATCGTTTATGTAATGGTTATTTATAATTTGGTCGATTTATTGTCAAAATATTAATCATGTCAAAATATTATATTAAATTATTTATTGTCAAAATTGTAGTTTCATAGATGAATGCATAAATTTACAATCGTACGCAATTCAGATTTCGTTTCATGAAATCGGGCAGGTTTCAAATTTGGCGAATTGCGATACAAATAAAGAAGATTATTTTTTTAAATAAAATAGTATAACAAAATTTTAGCAAATATTCCAATCGAAAGGAATTGGAATCTATTCGAAACCGGAATGAAATCTATTCGGTTTTCCATTCGACAAGATTATTTTCTCACGAAACGCCTCTTGACTTTCATTAAATTTACTCGTTTTATTATTAGATTATATTGCTTGAAAAATCCCCCATGAATATAGTGTCTTCAAACTCTCCATGGTCCAGATTGCGGCGCTTTAATGTGCATAAATATCCACTGCCCAAATCCCGAACGAAATGGGAAACAGCTCGCAGGCCGTTGTAAACTGAAACTTATTTGATTTCCTGTCTGCCACTGGCCAATGCCGTTTCCACCACCGCAAACGCTGTTGCCTCGCTACAAGCGCAAAGCACAAAACTTCTCGATTACATCCACACTGGGACGTCTGCTGATCACCCGTTGGGCTTTCAGTCGTAATGGAAACGAAGCTCGTAAATTGTGTGACGCCTCACGGAGTGGGATCGTTTATGCACCACAGCGGCAGCCTCGGCACCAGAGTGGACAGTGTTCGAAAAGAAAGTAAAATAGACATCCAAAACTCGTGGTTTTGAGACGCAAAAAAAAGTCAACATAACCGACCCGATCCAAGAAGTATTCACCAAAACAGGGAGAAACGCATTCCGCGTCCCTCTAGGGCTACCTACAAGCGAGCACCCGTGAAGGGAAGTGAAATGCAAGGGCGAATTGCAAAAAGCGGGCATCCTGAAATCGTTACCGTTGCCGGTGGCGGATGATAATGATACACCCCGCGCCGAAACTTGACGGCGCCCTGCCTAGGGGTTGCTTCCGGCTGCTGGGTGGATTGGTGTATGTATGTGTGTGAGTGTCCGAGGGCGAGGGGATCAAATTTCCGTAATCACACCACAGCCCATCCACCATCCACTTCGGCGTTCGCCGGGACGGCATGAGAATGATTTAATCCCGCAACCGACCGCAGCACGGTGCAAAGTGGCACAATTTGGCCAGGTGAAGACTTTTTTTCCTGGTGAGCTTGGGGAAAATAACGACACTCTTCGCTGTTCCGGCCGGTGGTGGGAGATAAGCTGTGTTTCGGCTTTCGCTCAAGTCACATTAAAAGTTTAAATCCAGGCAAATTTCGGTATTACAAGTAATTGCAATCAAACCACGGAAATTTTGGACAAAGCGAAGGGATGGTGCAGCACGGATTCTGTTGACTTTGGTTTTGTTGTGAAAAGTACAAGACGTAAGAAATTTATGCGAAATTTACGCTTTTAATTACAAACAGTTGGGCTCAGTCGAAACAAATTTCATGAATTTTGCCAATGGACAAAATTAAATGATCATAATCAAATGATAAATTGTATGTTGACAAAATAAATTAATGCAATGGAAGAAAAATTAAGATTTCATCCACAAAAAGATGAAATTTTTTCCCTGGAAAATAGTTTATAAAAAAGTTTTGTAAATGCAAATTGGAAACTTTGACGTTTCAACGGGATTTTCCACACACTTTTAGCTCGATGGAAACTTTAAAGCTTTTTCCTCTGCTACACTATCTCCACTTATTTCCCCTCGGTGTGTAATCTCCTGCGCTGAAAGAAAGAAACAGCAAACAGATGCACTTCGTGGCTGTATCTTTCAATTCCATTTCAAAAGGGTAACAATCTGCAAAAGTTTCGTTCCAACTAGCACCTCACTTAGTCGAGTGTTGAAGGCAAGATTGAAATTTAGATTCCTCTGGCGGCCGTGCCCGATGGGGGCTACCTTTACCCAGCTCCACCCAAGCCGGAATGTATAATTTATCATGGAAATCATTTCCAGTTCGTGATCACTTCAGCCACCAACGGACGCTGTCGGGCGCAGCACTGCGTCCGGAATCGGAATTGTTTCGCAGCGGTCCCATCCATTGTGGTATGTAAAATGGTCCGGGAAAATTTTGTCCAATCCCGGTTGCAAAGCAGCACAGCATGAAAGTATGTCAGTTACTGCAGTGCTAAGGCGCTAAGTCATAAGGAAGCTTCCGGTGAACCTTTAGCATTTCTTGCCGGTTTACGGTGTTTTGCTTCGCGTGAACAAAGTGAGTTGCCTATGGACATCGTCAATACATAGTTTTGCAAAAAAGTGTAGAGAGAGAGAGAGCGATCCTCCTGCGAATCCTTCCAGAAACGCTTGAATCGATTTTAAGACCTTTTCATAAGGATTTACAGTTGCTGCAAAAAACATATCTATTCTGAAACTGAAAATTATTCTATTGCACTAATGATCTTCAAACTGCCTAGTAGTCTCAACAAAGTATCATATGAATGAGTTCATTTTTACAGCATTATTTTCCAAAAGGTATTGGGAAAATTCCTTCTTTCATATCCACCTGAAGACCCCTTCAATCGAATGACTTTTGACACATGTTAACGTTGATTAAAAGCTCAAAGAAAAGTTATGTCACATCTGAAAACAAACATTCATCAAATCGTCGAAGCTGATTTTCCTATCATGAAACCGTAAAACAGCAAGGAAAACGTTTGATGACATAGCCTAGCGCACAAAATAAAACCAAAAATAAAGTCGACATTAATTCTCGCATCAAACTTTTAGCGTGAGATGCGTCAATCGCATGAGTAATGTGAAACATTTCTGTGAGGTTCGTCCGTCAAAAATGCCTTTCGACAAATAAAAAAAAACAAAATGACATGATAAACCTACACCGCCAGCACAATTATACGAGAGGTGCGATAAAGTTTTTGAGATAGAAATGTGCACCCACCCGTGCGGGCGAACTCATCCCCTTCCCACCAGTGCATGCGTATACTTACTGATCACTTATCTAAATGCCATTGTCCTCTTTCTAGGGAAATGGACGAGCGAAAGAGAGAGAGAGAGAGAGAGAGAGAGAGAGAGAGAGAGAGAGTATAAGAGACTAACCGAATATAACGCGCGATGCGAGCCAGTTAAACTAGATAACTAACCGAACAGCACACTGGCAGCAGTGCGCATGGAAAGCGAAAACGAAATCTGTCTTCACGGAACGGAGCGCTTCATTTGCGACGCAAATGGGAGCGTTGGGCAGGAGGGGATGGAATGGAATCGCAAACAAACGTAAAGACGCTGATGCCCAATGAAATAAAAGATATGACAACGACAGACCATTCGAGGCAAATGATACCCTACGGAGCGCTGCCCTGCCCGTCCCTACCCTTTTTCCCCCCTGTCGGACGCCGCTGGGCGAGGCCGAAATCGTTCGCTTCTCGCCAAAACGACCAGGCGCCTCCATCGGACTTGCTACTGTGGAGTGAATATACACAGCCGCCGCCAGTATGTTCTTCGTTGCATCCGGGGTGGAAAAGGGAGCGAAAGAATCGGTTCGTGTGTACAGGGACAGAGATAGATGGACAGAAAAAAGCAAACGCTCCCTTGACGATGGTTGCGATGGCAGTTTCAGCAACCATGGAGATATCATGGAACGACAAGCATGCTGCGAATTGCGCGAGTGGGATTGGATTGTGAGGCAAACTATTTTCCTAGCCATTGTAAGGATTCTGTTTACTCAGGATAAAATTCGCCCTCCCCTTCCTCGCCTTCCGCCAGCCGCCCTCCGGTGATCCGACTGTCAGCGATTGGAGTCAAACCTCTCCCGGGCGGACATAAACTCCAATCCAACCCGCAAACGAACGAACGAAGGGGGCAAAAAAACACACACACACACAAACCGGGGTGGTGGCTCCATTCAACCGCAGGCGAATTGCCAATTAGTGGTTGCTTTCCGGTCCCGTATTTTTATTTATGTTCAAACGTTCGCGTTACTCTTGTTTCTGGCCGCTTTTCTGGCTTTATTATTCATATTTCTGTGTCCTTTCTTCTGCGGTTTCGGTCGTTGTTTTTCGGGTGCGAGTGGATTGCGAGAAGGGGCTATCTGAGGTGTCGCTGGCCAGTAACCAGAAACCCGAACTCACAACATACCGCGCACGGAGATTGGGATCTGTTTTTTGTGTCCCAAAAGACCCACACTACGGGCGCCCCCAAGGTTGCGGGAGAGAGCAACCCACCCGGCAGCCCGTCTCCATTCGTCATCGGTGCCACATGCAGCCGTGTGCCTGCAGTGCGCTGAAGGAGCAAAACAATATTGAATTACTCACGTACACTGCCCCGACTGCCCGTGCCCAGCTGCTGACAGCTTGGCAGGAAAACGAACGGAAACATTCCGGAAATAAGTGGAAGGATTCCTTGTTTGTTCGTACTTTGTCTTTGAACCGCGATGTCATCAGTCGCCGTGGAATATGAGTCCGTGCATAAGCCGGCACCATTGTCCCGGAACCGGACCGAATCCCCAGGGAAAACATGCGTCCCGGATGAACCGTTCCAGGATGCGCCCTGGACACGGCACCGGCAGCGGCGCACTACATTAGTCATGGACAAACGGCGAATCGTATAAATAAACAATGTTATAAATGATGGTACTATAATGACGGACCAAGACATGCCGGGGGCCATTTGCAGTCGTTACCGGCGCGACATGGCACGCAGTGAGGAAAGGAGAGTTGGCTTCAGGTTGAACTGGAGCGTTTGCTTTGCGATAGGATTTCGGTGTGAGCGTGAAGCCCGCAGCCATCTTCGGCTGTGGTTTGTTGGCCGCAGTGAGGATGGCGTAAGCGGGAACTTGAGCTAAGCAAATATAGCATCATCTTGGTGTCAGTTACAACGATCCATCTACGGTCGAGCGGAGTCGCTGGACAAGGAATGCGAGGAAGCTTGTTGTACAAAAGATTCTGAAGGAAGATTCCTTTTCATAGAAATTTCGCTGGAAGCGCTGCTGCTGGCACTGGTCTTACAATAAAATCTGGCTCACACAGTTCGTTGTGTTTTATTATAAACTTTATGATCGCTAACATATGGACTCAACTAGCTTTTCATTAAAAACGTTGCCTTTAATAAATTTATATTAACATTATTTGATATTCTGTATTAAAATTTTAGTTTAAGTATTATGTATGAAAAATAAACCATACTTATATGCACAACTATTATTAAAAAATAACAAAAGAGAAAAATTATCACAACCGAACGCATTTTCATAAAATTTAAATGTAAAAAAATGAGGTACAAATTAAAGAAACTAAAAAACGCTCATAGAATTTAAATCTATAAAAAAACTCTCTGCGAAATGATCTTTCGATATTACTTCACAAAAAACGTGTTACAAAATTCGTTAAAACAGTATTTTAAACATTAAATATTCATTCCATTGTCACACGAACCCGGCATTTTTGCACCGAACGGGCAATCCATCCATTTCGCTGTCAGGTGTCTGTCAAATTTACAATCAAAGATATATTTTATATATGTGCGCCATATTCAAACGCTTTAGCACGACACGCCGTATGATGGATCTATTGTGGTTCGGTCCGGTTGTGTTTTAGTAGGATTATCATGTCATATTTTTTTTATTGAAAAACCTCCACCGCCATCAAACAATGCTTGAAGCGGGGATGAATATGGATAGACATGGCAGCTTCAAACCGGGGAGCGTCTCTACCACCGTCGATGCCGCTTTGTTTGCGTTGCTCTCCAGTTTTCGAAGCCTATCGCCCGGCTCGGCTCGAAGCCGAATCTTCAAGTGTCACTTTTTTCATTTTTGGAAACGGTCCCCTCTTCCCTCCCTCAGCGCTCGTCAAATGCACGCATTTATGAATGATTCATCTGTTTGGTCATATTTTAGTATTCATATCCTGGCGGATGTTTGTTTGTCTGTTTCTATTTCTTCTTATTATTAGTTCCAGGCCTTTTCGTACGGCTCGTGCGTGATGGAGATGATTTCATCTTCACGCTGTGCTGAAACTTTATTCGCTTCCATCTCACCGCACGCGGCGTTACTGACGATTCATTCGATCGGTTTCGACCCGTTCCGTGAGTGACCCGTGCGCGAGCAGAATATTTAACTAACGCCCGTCTGCGCGGCCACTATTGTGCGGTCGTGGCAAAGGAAATGAATAAAACTACATTGCCCATGGTATGTTTGCGTGAGCTATTTGAAATGACGTTAGGAATCCTCTCCACCATATACCACCATGAGAGGAGTTTTTTCCCCGAAAAAATGGCTCTAATCGTGCCAGCGCAGTGAGTGGTCGTGGCTGGCGGGACATGACTTTTCCTGTCCGACAGCTGTCAGAATCCATTCGACAGCGTATTTGCCATCCGATTCGCATTCCCGTTCCCTTCTCTGCTGGTGATTTCTATTTTCCCATTAAAGTGTCAACAAACGTACAGAAAATACCCCCGTAACGAGGGATTATGTTGCCTCGCATCCCGCACCTTCCGGGAACACTACGCGGCTTGTCACGGTGAAGCGTAAATACTTATCCAAACCACCAGAAAGCACCGAACGGGTCCTATGAGCAAAGACTTTCACATCGATTGTAAGCATGACTTTTCTGCTCCTTACACTTGGCAAACCAGTTTTTTTTTCGACCCTTCAAAGCGGGATTGTAAACACCCGCGCGCTTCAGTGCGTAAAATCGTTCCCTTTTAAGTTGACTTATATCAGCCGCTTACATTAACGACAATCCGTTGGTCCACAAGAGCCAATACTGCCACCTTCGAAAGCCATGTGTGGTAACCACGGCCTTCTTCCAGCCCGAGCGCAGGCACACATTACTGCCAGACCGGGGCAGTAATCATTCTTCGCCTCACGCCTGGTGGCCGCCATCGTCTGGCGTTGGCAGCCGGGGTTGGGAAAGAAGAATTATTTACCATTTGCCTGTGCGCTGGCAGCCCGGCATCGGGGTGGAAACCGTCGTAAGTGGATGAAGCCAACTAATTCCGGTAGCTTTCGCAGCGCAACTCAACACCCCAATCCACCGTGCAGTGATCTTATTTCTTTGTTGATTTCTCTTTTTTTTTCGTAGATATCGCTGGCAGCAGTTTTTGTTTTTCTGTTTGCTCCCATTTTTACAGCAACTTCACCACCACCCCGACGACCTGACGGGTGGAAATGGAATACGTTCCGGCTCGGGGAGGGCTGGTTCACGTGGAGTGAATGGGGCCGAACCTCGTATGCGAAGCCTGATCCTGACGCGGGGGCCAATACGAGGCGAGCGGATAATGAAGAGGCGTAATTATCTCATAATCCAATTAGCAGCCGTTAAGATTTCGGTTCCGTTCCGTGCGTCCTATCCTTGGCCGAATTTAGGAAGGCCGATGATATATCGTTACCCATATGCCAAACGCCGTAAGCGGCTGTGTGGACGGCATCGGAGCGAGATTTTCTAGGGCGTTCACATATGTCTGGTTTGCTTTTTTGCTCTCGTATTTTTCTTTTTGTTTGGTGTGCAGTAACACCAAAATCTCCTCATGTTCGTGTTTATTTGCAGTGAATGAATTATACTGCCAGGAAAGCAGCAGGAGATAATCAAATGAAACGTCCGTGCTTTGTGTTGAAATGGGAGCCTTTAAGGCGACCTCATTTTTTATGCTTCGCGGACACATCGCGAACAAGAATTCACTTGGAACATTTATCAGCCAAACACGATCGGGCTAACAAATCATCGAGAATATGGCGTACGTTCGCGCTGCTTTGCTACTCACTTTTCACAGCCCGTCCATGCGCGATGCAAATCTGAAATCGAGATGAAAAGAAAGAAACAGCGATTTGTTATCAATTAAACTAAACGTCACTTTACGCTTTTGCAAATTTCACACCGATTTCGGGTGAGGAAAGATCAACACGGTGGAAGCCGTATTTTCGCTCTATCCTCTTCAAAAGCTCTCACACCCCGCAAGATAAATCAAAAATGCCCCCGGGATGATGCACCTCCCAACGCAGGGCAAGCAGGGAACGGAGCATAAGCGCGTGATTTGTGGGAAGAGTTTTAATGCTTCACAAGCGATTAGCTCGATAAAAGTTTCGTTGTCGATAAAGCAGGCCAAGTTGCTGTGGTGAGTGGAAAACAAGGAGGGGAATAGAGGAAGAAGTAGCGAAAGGGGGTTACGCTTTCGGCACTGACCACTTCCTGTGTGCACCTCACACACAGTCGCTTATCAATCCCAAGCGATCGTCACCGGGCGAACATTGAAAAGCCGAAACCGAGCGGAACAAGCAGCGGGGAGTGTTGAGTAAAAAAAAAACGAACTCCCAAACGGATGAACGTTTCCTCGTGAAAAGTTTCAGCGCTAAATTCCAGAACACCTTCCTGCCCTTTCCCTACCTCGAATGCCCGTCGGAGACTTCCGCGAGGTTTTGGCAACTTTCTCCTTGTTGATCATAGTTTGCGTGTGTCTGTGTGTCCGTTTTTTTTTTGGGAAACCATTTCCGTAGACTGAAATGAATTTCGTTACCATCGTTTTCTTTTTTCTCGTCACCCGTTCCAAGTACCCTTGTCTTTTCCAATGTGAAACCGGAAGGCTCTTTACGCTCACCATCGCGCACACACACACACACACACTGTACGTGCAAATGGACATTTTGGGAACACGAGGCTCGTCGTGAAGTGGAGACCAAAAAAAAAAACGTCAAACCGTAAAGTAAACGTACCAGCTCTGGGCCTTCGCTCACCCGCTGGAAGAACCGAGACGCCCCGGTGAGCAGGAGCGAAGCAACCACCGGGGGAGGCTGATTTAAGCGCAGAGAAAATTTTCGCATTAATTTTCAAATTAAATTAATTAAATTTAATCTCTTATCTTGTCAGTAATGCATTTTGTACGAGTTGCGAGCGTCTCCGAGTGGGGCTAGGAGAGCGGAATAGAAATGCTTTCCCTGGAACATTTTTCTTCCCGTTCTCGTTCTTGCACTTCTTCTTCGCCCCCTACTCTCCGTTCCGCGTTCCTCAAATTGACCACTAAAGTTTTTGGCCGATGTAATGGGTGCGGCATGCATTGCCGAATCGGAAACTGGCGGGGCTGAAGTGGTGGACTTGCTGCGGAGGAAAGTTTGTAAAATCGAGTTAGGATCACATTCTTCTCCTCCCCTCCCTCCCTCCTTTACTAAGTGTTCCACAGCGGGTGCCCTATTGCCCGTGAATTTACTGGGAAATAAACAACACCAGCGCATCGAAAAGTTTTATCGACGTTGTAACGACGAAGGCACGAGAGTAGATAACGCCCTTCTTCGCTCCGGCTCTATTACAGAGCACCTTGGGTTGTCAAACTCTTCGGGTGATCGTTGTAGAAATTTTTTTGAAAAGAAAAATGGAAAAACAACAAACACACACACACTCACATACATACTGTTGAACCTTTGCTCTCAAGCTCTCATAAACCCCTTCAATCTCAACAGAGAGCTTTACTTCGAACGGCCATAAAGTAAGCCAGTAAGAAATGACAGCTTAATCTCGTTGGTCATCGCCGTCTGGCACGGTAAGCATCTTCGACTGGGGACAGACATTTCGGTGCCCGGTCAAGTCCATTAAGCTCAGGATTCGGCTGCATTTCGGTGAGTGCAGCTTTCAGAGCACCCGCTAGATGCACCTTCCACCGGTCCGTCCCATGCACCGAAACCAACCGACCGACGGACACGGGGAATAATCTTAAATTAATTTTTGCCCGACACAACCCGACACAAACTCCTGGCGAACTTCTCGTCACAATCTCGCCCATTTGGCATGTGTCTTTTAAGGACCGAAATTGAGTGTAATGAAACATGCGGGTGCGATGTGTGAAGGAAGTGTTAGGTTGTAAATTTGATGCGATATAAAATAGCAGCACAACACACGCACGGATCTGAAAAGTTGTGGTAGGTTGGGACCATGCTGCTACAGCTGCTTGTCGTAGATAACACCCCGCCCGGCCCCTCCATGTACTTCACACTGCAGTAACAACACCGAAGATAAAGTGGATGTAAAGTTCGGCACGGAACGGGCGTTCGTATCACCTTCAGCTGCATCTTTTAATTCTAAAGAAAAGTCCATTAATTTGTCCCCCACTAGTCAGCGGATGGCTTCAGGCACGTTTCGTTGCGGGTTACGGTTGAAGTTTACTTCAAGCGTTAGTTTTAAGGAACCAGAAGGATGGCAAATGTTTGAGTGAAGTTGTTTGAGTGGATGCACTTCGGGTGGTGCCAAGCGACGAGAGCTGTGTTGTTTGCGCTGTAACTCATATGATATTTGCTCGTCTTGCGTAGTTTTCTGATGAGCAAAGTCTTGAGAAAATGTTTGAAAAAAATTAAACAACCCTTGGGCTTTAACTTTTCAAACTTTTGGGTATATTTTACCGGCAAGGATCATCAAGAGAAATGCTTACAAAATTTGCTTGCATGCCTCTTTATTCCATCCCAGCCAGCAGTCATTTCTAATCGCTGCGTCAATCACACACGCATCATCGATGCTATCTTCAACTCATCGAAAACAGCTCCGACCACGATTCGTTGCACCCTGGGGTAAATGTAACGGCTTGCGTCAGCGATTTATACCACCCCAGACACCGTGTGCCGACCTGAGCCGGTGGCAAAACTTTGCCGACGATAATTATTTGATTTATCTTCACCCATGTTCCGTCCCGCATTCGAGTTCGATTTCTTCGCAAATGGATTCGCACCGAAACTTTCACATGCCCCGCTCATTTGGGAAGCGCCTGCCTGAAAAACCTGCCCCGGCAGGACCACCGACACACAAACAAAGGCACTTTCAAGGCCCCAATCGCTAGCTTCTTTCGCGTCAGTTTATAGTTACAGCCCGTGGCGGAGAGGGAGGAGCTCTTGTGTCCTTAGTTAAAATAAAGCCCAACGCTCCGTTACGAGCGCCCATTACGCATAAAGCACCGTCTATTACCACATCGTGGCCGATGTAGCGTCTATTGCCGCCTGCCGGAAAACGTTCATAACGCCACGGTGCGTGCGTGGTCCGTGCGTGCCCAATGACATTCGCTTTCCTCCGGAGGTTCATAAACTTGTCAAACCGCTGTGGCGACCGTTGTCTCGGTCCATTTTCTCTCCACCATTGATAACCCATCGTTCGGTTTCGGTTGCGTACATATGCGGGAGGGCGGTTGTTGTTGTTTTTTTGTTGTCTTCTCGCTGTTTCCCATATTCCGGCCGCCATTTTATGACCCTGCTTAATGCTCCCATTTGGCCTATTTGCACCACCGAAACAGCATCAACAATGTCAAGCGAAGCTCGCTCGCATGGCCGAGGTAATGAGGCAAGTTTTATGAAGCTACAATAATGTCTTCACATTGATGGCACCCGAAATCTCGCCGCCCGTACTGGCAGCACCGCAGCAGCTGGGCGCAGTTTATGCTTTGCAACCGTGCATCGCTTCGCGGATCGTTCCGATCCGTTTACTGCAGCAACTAAGACTACGGTTTGAGCCGTAACATATTACCCGGTGGCGGTACGGCAATCTCCGAGCTTAGCCACTGCATACATTCATCTTTGTCCTGCGAGGAGATTGTATGTGAAGTTCACCATTACAAGGGACGTGGTTTTATTGGCAGCGAAATAGCATTTTGCGGAACGAAAGAAAAAAGTTTCGGCTGTTTTGCATTTGCATCGGGAAAGCTTTTATTCGCTTGTCAACAGAAACATAACGGTATTGAAAAAAAAACAATGTATTCAAGATATGATAATTTTCCATCCCAAGCACTAATTTGCATTTCAGAATCAAATATGATTTCATATAATTTACGATATCAAATAATAAGTCGCTTTAGTTCATGACAATTCTTGATTATTTTTTTACGTGCCGTATTTGCCTCGTCTTTTCCTATTTTTCACTCACTCACATTTTTAAACGGGTCCAAGTAAACCACAGCCATAAAAAAGCAAATACACTTTTTTTCTTTTGTTTTAAGTTACAATAATTATTTGGAACATACATAAAATATTTCTTTCATTTTCCAAGATCAGAAAATCAAGACTCAAAGGCATATAATACATATAATGCAAAAAAATCTCTTCACAAAACAGTCCCGCAAATCCAATGGTCTGCAAATGCGAAACGCAATTGTTCCTTTCTTATTGCAGAAAGCCCATACCGTACGTTTCGCGTAATGCGCACCCATAACGCATGATAGTCGCGGCAGTAAAAAAATCGAAAAAAAAAACGGCACGAAAACGAGCGACGATCTTTCCCGTCCCATCGTCTCAGTGTGGGGCTGGTTGCCGCAAATCCCTTGGAAAAATACAAACATTTATGATCGTAAAATTAGCTTACTTAACAGATAATATTCTCTTACGGGCGGATTTGCGGTACACATACTTACCGGCCCATGTCGACATCGTAACCTCGTACGGTTTCGTGGCTTAAGCCGCCGTACAAACCGGAGATGCCATCGCGCGGGATGCGTGCCGCACAGTGGCCAACCCGGCGGAGTGTCGCACCTTCTTCGCGAACGTACTCAGCATGGTGATAGTGTGCTGGAGCATAAAAATTTCATACTTTCCCAGCCGCGACCGGGAAGGTTTTTCGTTCGTTTCACGTTCTCCCACCGTTCTAATAAAGCTCCTGCCGGGATTTGATAACACCGCACGCCGTACCGTGCCTTCCCTTTTTCTATGCACGCTTTCACATTGGAACGTGTGTGTGTGAGTGTGTGTGTGTATTTGTGCGTCAATGATAGTGGAAACCCATTTTCCAACCGTTCATTTCCATTCCATGCGGAACAGGAGCTAACACTGCCGGGAACAGGTGCTCGACATTGTCTTCGGCTGCGCCGGCGACCATTTGCCAGCCCGGAGTGTTGCTGTTCATATTTCGCACACCGCAAACGATAGGCATCGTAAATAAACAATAACATCAACGGTGAAAACGGTATCCACTTGTGCGGAGCATTCGGATAGAGAGCACGCCTGCCGGGCAAGAGCGTTCCAGCAAGTGGAGCAACCGGGCGGAAACGCCCGAGGAAAACGGCCGAGAAACTATATAGCTACAATGGCGAGAAACACATGTGAGCGGGGTGTAAGTGTGTGTGCTACAGTGATACGTGCATGTTTCGTGATACGTGCACGCTTTGTGGGGAAGAAGAATTTCGCTCTATAATTTACAAGCACACAAAAAGTGCCACCCCACTATTGGAGGCGCTTAAACCATGCGCAGCTTAAAATAAACACCTTCCATGTAGTAACTCTTTCAAGGGCTATTGTCAGCTGCAAGACTGTGCTCTCAGTGCTGTGGCTCTCGGTACGGCCCCGAACGCCCTGGGTGACGAAGAATGGGCCCTTGTTGTCGGACTGATAATATAGTGGCACGACGTGTGTTCGTGAGGCTGTTGATGCTAAGCTTCATTTTTATTATTATCCTTTCCGATACCCGTTCCGACACAGACGCACACGCACACACTAACGCGAGAGGCACGATAACAAACAGTGCCGTTGGTGCCGAAAATACTCCTCGTTGTGTACGACGTGTTCTAAGGGAAGGCTGCCCGGGGAATGTTCTCCCAGACCGGACTAGTTTATGCTGGTGCGATAATGCTTCACCTTCAGCAGCAGCAAAATGACCGCAGCAACAGTGAATCCGTGTTACCGCTTTTCTTGGTGCGAATATTCACCGGTGCCGATCGGCAACGCACCCTTTCTGGAGCAGGTTTACGCCCAGAATCGATGGAGCCACGTTTTGGGGACAGTCTGGCAATGTCGCGTGGGAACGATGCCTTCGCTCTGTGCGTGGGAACGATGCCGTTTTATCACCTGCTTGTTTGACCGAGTTTCCGGGCTCAGTAATGTGTTCATTACTGAGAACCGAGCACCGCTACGGTGTCGCCGTTGCATGCAACTGGGCTGTGCATGCTCGTTAATTTGATTAAATAATCGATAAGCTACGGTTGCGCAGCAAAAAGCGGAACGAGATGAGCTGACTATTGTTGGATCGATTAATTAGATTTGCTTAGGTTTGAAACAAATGCCAATATCGTTTCGGACACCTCTGCATGTTTTCCTAGTGTTTTTTTACGTTCTGAACTTTTTCATGCTTTTAGTTTGTAGGAAGTATGCGATAAAGAGTTTATTCAAACGATTTATTCTCGATTCTCAGTGTGAATTTTCTCTAAGCGACTAGCATCACGATATCAATTTCTTCTGTTGTAATTGATTAATGTTTCATTTCATATCACTTCCTGCCCATTATTTATACCTCCCCATTCCATTCAGTGTCTCACATTCATACAAATAATTATAATACGCTTTAATTCACTTCACCTCAAACGTCCCGCGTTGGCCGCAGTAATCCGAGCGCATTAACTAATTTCGCTAATCGAATCAATGGCCTCGACCTGATGGTAATTAAAAGCTAAACACAGCCCGGTGAACGCTGCGAACGTGAAACACAGCGGCAACAACATGGGTGGGCCCATGTGAGATCAGCCACGCCTCGCCCGATTTCTCGTACGCACACACCTTCGTTCGTACGTTTCTCTAATCTTATTAATTATGCGCTTTCGTCCACCGGGGATGAGGGGGAAGGAACTTGAAGGGATTTGAAGGTCCCTTGAAGTCGGATGCCAGTAGGTCCTAAAATTGGCACCACGGTCAACCGAGACCGGTTGCTTAAAGAACCAGCTTGCGAAGCGTTTGCTGCTGGATGAATGCATACACCAGCAATCAGCAATTCTAATTACCTTTTCGTAAGCGAATCGATGGCTACAGTGTTGCGTTTTGAATGTACAGTTCCTTCGACACACTCCGACAGCTTATCATCGTTATATGCAAATAAAATCATCGTGTTTGGATACGGGTTTGCAAAAGAAAAAAGCATTTTTATGGCAATAAACATACAAATGGATGCCTTAATACACAGAATACACACATTCAATGTACTATTCTACTGCTACTTTCGTGTTTCGAAATAAACAGCAATGAAATTCACCTTTTTCAAAACACAGCCTGCTTCAAAAGCTGCTTTCAAACAAACTCACCTTCTGGTTACCCTTCGGGGGCCTTTTCTGCCAATCCAAAACCGGATATGAAATTCCAAAAGGACACAGGATAAGCGAGCTTAAATGTCTTATCCTGTTAGCCGATTTGTTCAAACGAACGTTCTGCGTCATTTCGGCTACTGCGACGTGCTGTGGCCTTCAGGGAACGATACTCTACTGCCGTAGGGCAATTTAGGATTAATTTAATTAAAAAGCTAACCACAGTGCACAGGCCAGTATGCCACCATACGATTGGAATTCCATGGGGAGAATGCAAATAAGGGTTGCAGAGCGGAAAAAACTTAGATTGTCACGTTAAATTAGAAGTGTTTCCTAAATTGAACAACCATTAAAGCTTAAAACTGTACAAACGAATGATTGGAAAACCACTTTTTCGAACCGACCGTGCAGTTGTTTTGTTCGAAACTATTACAAAACAAGAAAAAACATAAACTTTCTTACTGTCTAGACTTTTTTGCTCTTCACAGTGAGCACCGGCGCAGCATGATTTACACTCGACCCGTAATTGTTGTACCGGTGGTTTGAAGAAAAACTCTCCCCAACCGCACCACAGAAACAGCTGGCAGTTCGTTCGTGCATTAGCGTCGTTTTTTGCGTTCGTAACATTTCACACTGCTAATTGATTGTGAAAGTTGTTTATAAACCGCCGGTACGAGTTCCCTCACAGAGCTCGTTTTCATTTCGCAGATTAAACGGAAAAGTTCTCCTTCGTATGATGTTTTCCATCGCTCCCATTTGCCCCGGCGGTACGTTGCGCCTTGCTTTGGTATCTCGCAACCTTCAAATCACTTCCGGTTTGAGGGCAACCGGGAAAAAAGGCTGCCGCAAGTCAAACAAAAACACCACCACCGAAAAAGGATCCAAATCACCACCGGCTGGACCGTCTGGGAAGAACAAAACATTGCAGCTGGTCCTTCGTCTCCACGGTGCGAACGCACGTTTGGCTCTCCGTACACCGAGCACGGAATTCACCTTCACGGAAACTACGAAACGTCTTCCGATTCACCTTCATCCTCGCACCTGGTGTGGCCTTTGTGAGTGTGTGGTTGAGTGTGTGTGTGTGTGTTCGCACTCAGGACACGAAGTGCAAATAAAACACACCACACAAAAAGCACACAGGAATGTTGATTTTGCTTCGGAGGATGTTTCATGCCTCACCCAGACCAAGACAAACGATTGACTCTCTGACACACTCTGTGATGGAGCAGTGCTTCGGTGAATGGCGAAGAATCAAGCACCAGAAGACGTGCAACCTTTTATATCACCCGGGCAAGCGTACTAGCAGGAGCATCCTGCACAAAAAAAACACCAGCAATACACGCACTTTCCTAACATTGGATGGTGTGTATTTTTCCTGTGTTTTTTTTTTTGTTCTATGTGTACCCCAAGCATGTTCCGCTCTATCTCCTCCTACTATTTCCCCACGATGGAAACAATTCACATCGAAAGGCTAAAGCACACACAGACAGACGCCTCTTCTGGTAACGATTTCGTACGACGCCAAATAGGAATTTTACCGAGGTGCTGAAATGGCCACGTCGAAACATGTGCTCAAACCGGGTGCTTCTTCATCTCGTCTCGTTACCAATCTTTCCGAAACGGTCGCTAACAGCCGCAACCACTTCTTGGCTCATTGCATCGTTGCACTCGATGCTGGGAGAATGAACTGCAAAAAGACTTGTATTAATCGGTCGTACACAAAGCGACCCTGTTTGACAATCGGAACTGAAGGACATAGATAATGGTAAACTCCAATTATTGTGTCGTTTTTCGTCTTATGAGAAACGAATAATACACGAAGTTAACATAGGATAAGGAACGAATCTAACTTGAAAATATTTTGAAAAAAGTAAAGTCAATTAAAACAAATCATAGCATCATTGGAATTATTTTGAAATACAGGGTTTCGAGTCATATAAGGGAGCAATGCAATCAGTAGAGAGAATGTGTCAACCGGTTAAGAGAATGGTGCAGCCATGTAGTGGCTGTAACATTCTCTTAACCGGTTGACACATTCTCTCTACTGATTGCATTGCTCCCTTATATGACTCGAAACCCTGTAAGACAATAATAGAAAAAAAAACCTGTGCGGTCAAACATCTCTAAATTTCTTAAAATTTGTAGCTCGTACATGTAAAAATATACGAACTAACTTTTTTTTAAACAATTTTTTTAATTTGAATATGTTTTAAGCATACTAATTTCACGAAGATTTTCGTTCAAAACACTGAAAAATGTAATTTGTTTTTTTTTCTCCTTCTTTTAGTAAGATCCAAAGCTCTCCAAAGCTCTCAAACAGTCGGTGCACACTGTTCCGCAGACAATTTCCGACCCAACCTTTTTCACAGCACAAGATTCATTGCATTTGCGTCTTAATGGTGTCATGAACTTTGATTTGTCCCAGCTCGTAACACCACTAAGGCAACGGGTTTAGAACCTAATTCTACTAACAATCCCAGCCCGGCGCACAATGATAGGTAACCCCATTAATGGGAGGTTTGCGTGAACCTTCCATCCGTCAAGGATGCGACTAGTAAGATTGCTTTTTTTTGGGTGCTCATCGTGTCACACCCGAATGCTGCTCGACCAACTGTAATTCATTTGAATCCGCTTCAAACCGAAATAGAGAACACCGACACGTACCTTCTGTTCCGCCGTCTGGTTGGGTAATTTTTATGTTTCGTTTGATGTCATTATTCAAACGGTGCCCTTTTCCAGCCAAATGGAAAATAAACGTCCCTGATCGGGTTTGCCCGAGTCCACGCTGCGTCCTCCGCTGGATGTGCTCGAGGTGGAAAGATAAGAACTTCCGATACCGATCCACTCCCGCTGTAAGTAAACCCCTCCCAGCCGGGAGGTTCAAGGGGTCAGATAAATAAGCTACGGCCGGACGCGGGTTTTCCTTCGCGAATCCTTCCCCACGCGGGTAATGTTGAAATAGGTTCATTTAAATGAGACTCAACGGTTCCGGCGGGGAAAGGAAATGAGAAGATGCAGCAAAGCAAAAATAACAGCACCCGCAAGAAGATGATCTTACCCGAGCGTGTTCGCATCCCGTCGTAGGCTCCGTTGCTTATTTTATCATTCTTCAGTTGATTACCTACTAATTTCCGTCCTTAGTGGATGGCTTTCTTCGGCCATTCCCAGGAAGAACCGTTGGGCATCTGCTGCTACTGCTGCTGCTGTTGCAGCTGAGGTAGGACAAATTTTTCACATTTACTGTCAGCACTCTTCCGGCCAGACCGGTCTCACACGAATGACGAGTGACGAAGTACCATCGACAGTGCGGGCTGGCGAGGAAGAATTCATTTCCAACGCGACCCTCATCTTTCCTTCCCCATTCGCCCCATTGGACTGTTTGTATGGCACACAGTAATGAGGATGTCCTTTCTTCGGGCGTTGATCTACCATTACGGAACCATTACCCGGGAGCGCGGCCGGGTGGACGGGCGGGCTAGCGTCCCCCAGCGGGTGACGTTTCGTTTACCGAAATCAAAAAACAAAAATCCGGGTCTCAAATAAACAAAAACCCAGATTGGTCACGCATAGCCGCTGGCGGTTATTCCTCCTCTCCCCGCAGAAGGGGAAGGCAGAGGGTTGGACAGAAAAAGGATTGAAATGAATTTTCCTTTGTTTTCGAATGCTGGCTGGCTGGTTGGCAACCGTGCAAGGTGTGGGACCGTTGTTCGAGAGGTAGCTTCAGTTTTGCCCGACCGGACGGATAGGTGGAATATTATAAAAAAGGGTACACTTCCTTTTGTTTGGATTGCCTTCTTGATCCTTTCTCATTATTTATTTAAATGCGAAGGCTACCGTGCCGCTTCCCACGGGTGGGGAAAAACCGTGGGACCACCCCAACCAACCGCTAAGCTAAACAAATCCCTACCGGAGCAATGCCCGACAACGAGTTGGGACTAGTATTTTTTTTTTGCTTTTTACGTTTGCGCGAATCTTATTGCCTGCCTTTGAGCCGTGCTCTAGTGATTTTCTTCTTTTTTAAAGCCACTGATCGAGCCCTTCGATTGACTCCACACGTTCGATGGGATTGCAATCGGGTGAAATTGTTTCGGAATTGTGCGCGTGTGTGTGATTTTTTCTCAGATTCTTGCCTCAACTCCCATCGCTATGGACAATAAAACGATTAAAACATCCCACCACAGGCGTAACAGCGGTTGGAAAATCGGAACGAAAATTAAACAACAAAACATTGGGATCGGGTTGATTGTGTAATATCAGTTGTATCATATGTTCCCAGGAGTCTGATTTTTTTTGTTTGCTACGAAATAATAAAAACAACTCGGTTGATCTGCATGTTTCCAATGGCACGCAACGCACGGCGGGCAGTGTGTAAAAACGCGTTACGCGTTGCGATTCCATAATCAGCGAGCATCATTACACAACCGTGCCATTATTCGCATCCCGCGCGGTCTGCTTCCTGAATTGCTGTACTTTAACAATGATTACATCGAGTTTTGCACCAGACCCAGCCCAATTCACTCGAATGGAGTGCAATTGAAAGAAGGAGGGAGAGAGAGAGAGAGAGAGAGAAAAAATAGTGAAATGCACAGCATAGTATAGCTGAAGGAGAAAAGAGTAACCCAGCGCAAGTATCGATAAGTATCAGTGTGGTGTATTGAAATGCCAATGCGGATCGGGGCGGAGATAAATTACAACCACGGGAAGACGAGCCGGGAAATGGAGGAAATGGTAACGGCGACGGTATGCAAGCGTAATGTAGCGCGAGTGTGACAATTGGTACGGTAAAACTGTTGCAACAGAAAATTACCCATGGTGCGACTGATTGCATTTTTATTCAATTTACATTTTTCTGTTTACAGGGTGAAATGAGCATGTTTTTTGTGCGTGTGTGAGTGTGTTTTTTTTTCTCCTGTTTCGAGACACGATGCAAATGAGGCGCAAAACGTTACCAATAAATTCTCTCTGACGCTCATCCACATGAATCGCTTTTGCATCGACTCCAAAATGACTATACTTTTGGAACAAATAGACAAATTTCACCAGCTCACCTTTTCACGCACAGAAAGCGTCTCAAACGCACCATAACAAAGCAACTAAATGATCATCGCCCAAGACGCCATTTCCTCCGGAAACGGCGCTTGGATTACGAACACAGTGCCGGTACCAAATTTCGCCGTAGCTACGATTTACACACGCGCACCGATCCGTGGCTCAACAGCCCATGGCCAAAGTTTATGGCCGGCAAAGGATGGCTCGCCCCGCCCACATACCTCGGGCCGGGCAGGCCATAAAGTTGCACAATAAATATGAATTATGTTCAACCTGGGTGGACGTGAAATTTAATTTGAATAAATGACTTTCACGGACGCTGGACATGTAGCGGGCCCGGCGGGCGGAGCGAATGTTCCGGCCACTTGCCACTCGGCACGGCTGGCGGACCACCGAACGGGCACAACAATCTGCCAAAAAAGCTGCTCGGTGCGGTGTCGTCCCTGCCCGAATTTCGCACACCCGACCAGGCAGTAGTTGCAAAGCGCGATAAACGAGTTCGGCCCCGGAGTGGATCACTTCCATCTTCCGGCGGGCTCGCAAGTGGTAAATTTCGTGATCATTTTTCACTTTCCAACCGAACGGCCACCCTTCCCTGTGCGCCCGATTGCGGGACCTAGCTGACAAAACTTTCTCTCTCTCTCTCTCTTTCTCTCTTTCTCTCTCTCTCTCTCTCTCTCTTTCGCACTGGATGGAAATGAAACCGTACGGAACATGTCAATCACGGCACGAGCCGGCCCGACGCCTGTCTGGCTGTCTGTGAGTGCGACGCATCGCTTTATTGCAAGTAAATTATGCTTTTATTCCTTTATGGCCGCAAGGGACCGTAAAACATATTCTATTAAGTTTACCCATAAAACCGTGGCCCCGACGAAAGCTAAATGCCGTACCGCGCACAAACACAAGTGCGCTGTGGAGGGGCGATTAAGCGGAAGCGCTTCTGCTCGCCGCATTGGTGCCGCGAGAAGTGGGCGGCGTGAATTGTTCACTTGAAAAACTGAAACGAAAAACACGAACCACATTAAAAAGATAATTTCGCCGGGCGCGAGGTGCCGACGCGTTGCCGGCGAAACGGACGATGAAACGGTTTTCAATTATGTTAAAACAATTCCCAAACAGCACCACCACTTCGGCTGACGCGCCAACTGTCAACCGCACCCGTAAGTCGGCCCGCTCATCCGGCGATGATCCGGGACGATCAAACGAAAGCTGCTGCTACCGCTGCCGCTGCTTAGCACAAAAGACCACATCTAATTTATTATCGCAATGCTCAAAATGCTCGAAACGCAACACTCTTTGGCCTTTGCTCGGTAGGAAAACGGCCACGTCAAGAAGTGCTTGCCCGGAAAACTTCTGCCAGCAGTCGTCTGCACCGGACAGGTGTCGTCACCCCTTTCTGAAGAGAAGTGCGGGGGAGGGGTGGGGGCTGGAGAGAACTTCCACCGATAATCCATCGACAGCGGCTGTCCCAGTTCGTCATAATTATCGTCGCAAATTGATCTGACTTTCGGGATCCCGGGTTTCGGTCGTGAAAATGTATCAAATTTTCGTTCCGTGCCCACTTCCCACCGCCCACCTCCCACCGCTACCGTCATCGCTCGTTAAGCTTCCTTTCATCCTTCAAACGACTTCAGACGAAGAAAGTCCACCCCGGTTGTGAGGCGCCGGAACGAAGCCACTTTGAACTTTCGTCGTCTAATGTCCTTTGTTTTTAATAAATTTATATCGAAATCTTGTCACCACCGCTTCCAGCGCTTCATCACTGTCGTTGTTCATTTCAATCCATCTTGGGGTGAACCCCCGGCAAACAGTGCATGGACCCGTCGGGAGGAGCGTACACGTGCCAGTTCGCTGCTGAAGGTTGGGGAAAGGTTCCCCGTTTGCAAAAGGACCAAGCGGAGCGGAGTGGTAGCTTGGACTCCCTCGTAAAAACATACGCACGGGAAGCTTTTAAGGGATTTGTCTTTACGAGAGCTCGTCGACTACATCACACTCGCCCCGTCGAGATTTGTTCGAAAGGTCGCCTAAGGCACCAACCCCAGAAAACCTTTTGCGAGGAGCAGTTTTGGATTATTTTTTCCTCTTTTTCATCGCTCGCTGCTGGTTTACCCATCTCCCGGATTGAAGGTTGGCCCAATTGAAACCGACAGTTTGGGCTCCACCACATACACGCACACGCACTCGATTGCCGGCCAAATTGAGAGTGATTTCTGGGGCGACAGAGCGAAGGGATCCTGCATCCATCAGACCGACCCAATGGCATCGGTAGAAAGAAGAGACCGAAAACTTTACGACACTAATAACATGATGCCTTATGATCCCTTCTTCCCTCGTTCTAAGCCCCTGCTTTTCACTGAGCCACTCAACACAACAGGATAAACGGAAGCGAAGCGACACGACCAGCAAATCACACAAGAAAAAAACACTCATTTCCCGGAACACAGGTGTTTAAGGTGACAGCCGTGGCGCTTCCCGGAGGCGGCGGTGCCATGCTCTGCCGTATTGAAGGTGTAATGTGATTAAAGCTTTTCAAATAGAACATGCCCCGGCGGTCCGGTTGCTAGGCGCCAGCGACATGGTGGCCTTCGAGCCCGTTGTTTGCGCCTCCGTCCCAAAGTTTGACTAAATGCGGCGCCCGTGGCGTTCGACGTCACCGCTCGAGTGAAAATGATTGGCATTTTCCAGCACCCACTTCCGCGCAATGTTTTCCGCGTCTTTACCCTGCCGGTGGAACGAATTTCCGGTACGCACCAAATCGGCCCAGAACGCGGAATTATGCTGTTTCTGACTGGTCGGGACGGGCTCGGGCTAAGGGGTGCCCGGGTGGGGGCGGTGCCGGTGTTTTTGGTGCCGCCAAAATCATAAAACATTCTTCGCAGCACATTCTAATTCTTCCGCTGGAATACTTCCCATAAAACGTGGTCGTGCGTAGCAAGCGCAGCCAAAAAACGATGGGAAGTGGCGAAAGGCAGCTAATATAAAACCGTAAACCGATAGCGTGTTTTTTTCGCTGGATTAAGTTCCGAAGCGAAAAATCACTGCGCTGTATGGGTGAAGTTTGCTCGCCTTGAACGACGTTAGCACTCATTAAGGTGATGATTTTTTTTTTTTCATTACGAAGGAGCTAGGTCATGGTCGAATGTTCTATGAAAAATGATGATCTGAGTTAATATATGTGTCAAGGTTAGGGAACATAAGAAGAAACTTCTTCTATTTTAAGTACATTGAGTTAGCTATAAAAATGTTTAAAATATAGTGTTCTATAAAAAAACTACTCAACTCTAAAGATTACTTGTTTAAGCATCGAACCGTTTAGTTTATAAACACTAAAATCAAAATATATTAAAGAATTTGAATTCTTTCTATTTGAGAAAACATTGCCGTTTGACTCACGGTGTGTGATTAAAGCAGATATTTTAACGCAAGTGCCATGACTTATTTTTTGGGAAAACTATTGGCAAACTAAAACATATAATATTTATTCCTGAATACTGATTGTTACTTGTTCACGGAACTAACGTGACCTTATAGCAAAGTCTAGTATAAAACTACTATTTAACATTTAACATTTAATTATGGGCATGATTTTCGTAGCCATATTATTATATTAACATACAGCTATGGATACGAAACATACCTAGACATTGTGTTAACCTAGATAAAGAGAAAATACATAGTAAACATTTGTTTAAATGATGCAGCCTTCGAACAATGTTCCTCGCTATCATATAACATCGCATTAAGTCTAATAAATTATTATTGATCCTCCCAAGTTCATGATCAACAGCCACCTTCTTAATCTGATTATGCAGTCACGACACAGAGATGAAATTAATAACAAAGCACAAACAAAGTCTTTGCAACGACTTGCCAGCTGCAACAACAAATTTAACCCCGAGCGTCGGGCCAACTTCCCACCCACACACACACACACACAGTCATCGGAGTGAAAATGCTTCATGTTCTGCCGGATTTACTACTAACACCTACTATTTGCTTCTATCCGCAGCCTCCATCGCATCGTTGCATCTCTCATTGTTTATGCATTCGAGCGAGTACGTTTACAAGCGTATACTTTCACAGGTACCGCTCGGGAAAAGCTGCGGAGAAAAGCTATCGCACGGAATGAGAGCACCATTGTCTGCACCATCGAGGAAATCTCCGCTCGGTCCTCCAACCGATTTTCCAATCGCCGTAGAACTTGATCTTGATCCTGCAGACACTGAGGGTTGGAGATTTCAAAGTCGCATTCACCCCCGTTTTCCACCCCAGCACCTGAGCACACCTGGGAGGGTTCGAACTTTAGCCCACGGTGCAAAAGCCCGGTTTCACAATCGTGCCTTGCGATATGATCCTCCGTGGCGAAACTAAATCAGATCCCCTTTTGGTTCCTACGAACAGTTTGCTTCTACGGAGGTGAACAAGAAACGGTGGCAAAAAGAAAACGCTGCCGCATTCTTGTTGTTGTGTGCGGCATCATTTAATATTCCACGGTACTTCCGTCGGAGCCAATCTCCCCCAAAGTGGAGGTAGACGCGCCAGCACGTTGCATCCCAGCCCATCGTCCATGTGCTGTTGCGATGATACTATTAACCTGAAGAGCCATAGCGCAACTGGAGGGGAAGATTCTTTGCTGTACTTCTTAAGCTGGTGCAGCAACCCGAGCACATCCGGCGTGTCTTACATGCGAAAACTGGGACCACCGGCAACGCGGCATTGTCTAACAGCACGGAAGTGAACAGTTGCACCGAGAACGTGGTGGCATTTTATGTACCCGTTCATCAAAAGCGGGCGAGAAAATGGGTAGAACCGAGCGACACATCTTCGGACGAGGTGAGAATCCACTAGACACCACCCCACCAGCAACGGAAACCGTGCGCGCGTTGCGTGCCCAATGCCGGAATCCAATGGTTTTAGAGCGTTGCGTTTGTGCAATTGTGCACCTGCTGGGGGTGTCACGTACCGGGTGCGGATGCTGGCAATGCGCGCCTGGGCAGAATAATTTTACAACCTGCACTCGCACGTATCCTGCAAAAGGATGCACTCATTACGCAGACCATATCCACTACGCCGTCGAGAATGGTGTGCAGTGAAACAAACCTCGACGACGCTAAGATGCAGCTACGATCCAGCGGTTTCGGTGGTGAGCGGTTGCGAAAGTTTCCTTGCTTACTTAATTCGATAGCAGCAAGGAGCCACCACTTTTTCTGCACAAGTTCAACACAAAAGATTTGTAATCTAACACGCGAGCTTATAAAAGTTTTGTTTTTTTTTGTTCTGTCACTAATGTCAGTGTCACTAATACCCGAGACACCCACACGAATGTGTGTCACTTCATCGCATGTCGCCACCGCCAGTGGACGAAAATTACTTTCCACAAGTCCCAACAACAAACATCTCAGCGCCATCGAAATGTTTCATTAGATGAAAGCTCGCGATTGATCCGAGTTTTTTGTGTGTGTGTGTGTTTTTTTTGCTGTGAGAAAACTTTCCCATCCAATTCCCTCTCGTACCTGGGCGTGTTTGGATGTGTACTCAACCTTATTGCACCAACCGCGACCAACTGTCCAGCACGCACGCATGCACACTCCACTAAAATCTAATCGTTCATGAAACGCATCATCTCCGCCCGGCTGTCGTCACATCTTGCTCCTACAATTATCGGGTATTTTTTCTCGCTGCTCTCCACCTCACACGCCCCACTAATCCTTCCTCACCCAAACCAAACAAAACAGCACGGGACACATGGGGATTTGTTGGAAGCAATTTCGTGCCTCGACCGACGGCCCCACCGATAGCGCGGTCATTATTTTCACGACCCGAAACTAATACCTCTCATTTGCGCTAAATAACTTCCCATAAACAAAAGGGGCGATGTAATCTCATAATGCCAATTAATGTCTTCTCTATTTATCTTCGCTAGTGGCCGTGAAAGGCGCATGTGGACATCGGCAAACTCGGCGACGGAGGCATCCGTGATTTGTCGACGGCTGACGAAAACCGTGAGAAATGCCGACGCAGGACCGTCGGGAGTGAAACCACCAGCGCGTCGATCCATTGCGCGGACATTTCAAGGAGACCGAAACATTTGTTCCCTCGTCTGCACTTTTTCCTGCCCCCTCCCCACCGTAACAAACTAATCTAGTGGATCGACTTGTGGGCACGAAAATCGAACTCTTCTGCTCGTCGTGGTTGCCTCGGTTGAGCTTTTTTTTTTTTTGGATGCCCTGTTTGCTGTTTGGTTTTGCGAAAAGTTGGTCAACATTTAATCCGACCTTCGTTTCCTCCCTCTATCCCGGGGACTTGCCCATCAAGAAACGAAACTTTATCATGTTCTCATGCGCATTCATGAAGATATCTCGGAGGTCAATCGACCATACCCGATAGGATCAACCCTCCGCCCGACGTAATTCTGTACCTCCGCTCACTACACCCACTTTACGGTCTTTTTCCATTCTTGATTCTGTTCTGGTTTCGCTTTTCTGCTTCGGTTTGCACAAGCTCGACAGCTCGCACAAAAGGGAATTGGAGAAAACAAATCGCTGGCAAGAGCACTTCAGGCGGGAGGCGACCGAAACGACTCCCGAAGGGGTTTCGCAACGACGCGAAATCTACTCCGAGGACCTGAAACCCCGAACATCAAATAACCACTTACCGGTTCTGGTTGGCTTGGAGGTTGTTTTTCCATTCCCCCTACTCGCCTTTCCCTCGCAGTAGCTACAATCATCAAATAATTTCTTTATAGTAACGTTTTCAATAAAATCTTATCTTTATGCTGTAATCTTAATACGGTCGCTTCGGTCGTTTCGCGCTTCAAACGACGGGACGAGACGAGCCAATTCGACCGGAAAACCGTCCATCCAATCGAGAGCATCGGTGCATTTTCGTACCGAGAGCCCTGCAGCCGAGATTGAAGGGTTCCAGCACGATCCGCACACCGTTCCCGAACCCGGTGAATTTGACGTGCCGGGACAGGTCCGAGCTCCGATGTAAAAACCGGCGGACGACAGCACAACACATAAAACACGCTTATCCCCCGGTACGTGTAAGTGTGGAATCTCGCTCCCGTGGAAAACGGGGTGCCAAACAGAGCAGCAAGAAAATAAAACGACCGGATGGGACCGACCACAGACACAAACAGGCAGGCCATCCCCGCTATCTGGAATCGACCGGTGGACATGAAGGGTTGTACAAATTCGCTACAAATAAAGACAAGTCATAAAGAAGATCGGACTGAACTTTGCTGAGGTCGTGGTCGGTCGGGATGCCGGGCAATGTATCGTCTGTCAGGACACCGATGCACCAAACGGGCTCCGGGCACACCGGATCGCTCATCTAGCGTTACCATGACAGACACAACTGCTGCCGGCTACCGCCTGCTGCTCATCGCTATTATCAATAGTGTCCGCTGGCAATCAGGAAGCCATCGTCCGGTCCGTCTCAAAACGATAGCGAACGAGCGTTTCGAAAAAAAATCAAACACTTGCATCAATCGGAGGAAAACAGATCCGTGGCGACGACAACTACAGCGTGAACGCTTAAAAAGCTAAACCTTTGCAGTGTTTTCCAACAACCGTTGCACGGCACCGCTCGTCTCGTTTCGCCGTCCTCGCTCTGCTTTTAACTGCTCCGCTCATCAGCCAGGTTTTGCCCACTGAAATGCCGAGCCCTCCAAGGGGTGGGTTTTCTATCAATTTCAGACCCAGTCGATGCTGAGTCGCAACAACGGGTTTAGCTGATTTCGTTTCGCTTTTTTTCTTGCACTTCACCTCGCAACGGCTAGCCTTCAACCAATACGATGGGGCTGGGGGAGGTTTTTAGTGCTTTGTTTTGCTTGTTTCAGGTTTGTTTCCTGCTACGAGAGGAGTGAGGTAGGTATTTTTTTTCTATCTTTAACCATGTTCTTGTTTCGCCAGACTAAACGCCTCCTCCCCCGAACGATCGTCCGTTGGAGAATAAATTGCCGTCACTTTTCAAAAATGCTACCATTCCAGCCTCACAACACCCGCACATGTTCCGACGAAAGGAAACACATCAGTTTCCCGGGGCAGGATGTCGAACGTGTCCGGTGGTTGATTGGCCGAACCTGAAGTCTTTTTTAAAGGGTTTTTTGACAGACGGTGACCGGCGAGCTGTTGGTGAACTCGATTTGCTACGAATGAAGTCGTGAGAATTGTTTTTTTTTGTAGCTAACCGATTTTATTTTTCCTTTATGTTCCAAATTCACATTTAGTTAACATTAAAAACTACACATATAACTGTGAATCATTAGGAAATAAACCAAATAACACCAAAGTGAAAGTCAGAAAAAGTTGAACAAAGCAATTCAAAAGCCAAGCAAAACCTAAAAACACCCACAGGAGGATTTGAAACATTCTCATCGAACAGCAATCGTCATGTGTTCGATCGTGTTGCCAATTGCTTTTAACCGTCTGCTGTCCGTCTGTCTTACCGGAAAGTGTACGAAAGCGATAGAAAAAATAAACTCATAGAAACGTGACATGTTGTCGTCTCGCAACGTACGGGGAAGCTTTTCCGGTCATCGGCAACAGCAACAAGATTATCACGGCAGCAAATCACGGCGACACCAACGGAGACCTTTTGAGCCACTGGATGGATTGATCGACACGCTACGGTCACCGGTATGACACATCCCGGCAGCTAGCAGCCATGTTTGGTGGAGAAAATTAAACGAAAATGATCCATACCGTTCGAGCGGTGGCCAGAGAATCGTAAACCAGAGGTGTATTGCAACAATCAATAATGAAAAGCGATTTGTTGGAAATATCAGCCGATATGATAACAAGCAGGCAAACCTTTCCCACACATTCCTTCCACGTACGAAGCACTCTCTAACAGGGCATTCAATTTACATTCCATCGCTTTTGCTAAAATATCAGCTCGAGATGTGTTTCGGGAGGGTATCGGATAAATTCCGACTGCAATTGCAGGACTAGAATAATACGCATGGAATCTTTAGTTTTCCACCGCAATGCCACATTCCGGCTGGGTACGTGATAATGTACGTTGCTTTATATTGTTTTATCTTTGTGCATTTTACCTCATTTCATAATAGCACCACCCGTGAAGTTTCTCGTAAAGAGTATAGATTTTATAACTCATGCCTTTCTTAGCGACTTTCGGCATACATTAAATTAAATGCCATAAATCACCGCATAAATCAAACACAAACACAATGTGACCACCGAGGCTTGAATGGTTTTTTCACTCTTTTATTTCCATGATAATCAATTACCGCCCAACATGCCAGTTCTTCCCCGGCTGCGCTACCGCTTTCCGGATGTGCTGGAAAACTGCCACCCCCTCCCGGTTATCAAACCGACCGCCGAACGGTTCCGGTGCCAGAGCGTAAACCCTGCATCTGGAGTGCTGAGGCTCGAAGGAAATTACCTTTACCCCATTCATCTGTAGCCACCACCGTGAAACCATTTAAAGTCACTCAACAGGAATGTAACTGGATTCATTATATCAATCCCGTGTGCGGAGTGCAAAACCATAAGTCATGCTATTTTAGCCATGAAAGTAATTAAGACATACCGCACTTCTGCCGGTACGCTTCCGTTATTTAAAACAACGCCCTTCCTATCCATTTCCGGCAGCAATCCGATCATGCGGCGGGCGCAGAATGGAGCGGTTGAACATAAAAGAGCTGCATCTCAATGCAGACACACCCACCCACCCGTGCACGCCCGGTCGTCTCGTATGCGGCGCGCAAAGAGGTGACACTTCAATGGCACTTTTCATCATCAGCAGCAGCATCGTGTGCATCATCAACATCGGCGGCAGCAGCAAGAAAGACACCACAAATCCGCCCCGGAGTGGAGTGAGGGAGTAAAAAAGAAACGGTAGAAGAACTGTATTTTACCACTGGCGCTCTTTTATCCGTTCCACCTACACACGGAGTCCAGTTGCCTGCTTGCCTTTTGGAATCAATTGAAAAAGCCGTCTTCCCGTCTGGCACGATACGGACAGCATGAAAGTGGGCGTGTGTGTGTGTGTTGGTGTTGAATAATTCGTACAGAAAATGTTGCTAACCGCTCGCGTATGAAAACACTTCCCATCACGACCGTTAAGCTCGCCGGCCGGGAAACGGGGGGGACGAAAAATCCGGGCGAACGACGGTCGAACGAAACCAGTTGACTTCCGTTTCTACTACTAATTGCTCGCAATGTTGCTATAAGCTATTCGGTACGTATGCAACCTCCCGCAACCCAGTCACCGCATTTTCTCGCTTTGCAGCCTTGACAACGCTTATGTTGCAATCCAATCACCGTCGGTACCGTCGGTACCGTCCTTATGCATGGCCTACTCCGTGCTGCTTGCTTCCAGTCCGCTCATTCGACTCGGTTTTATTTGTTGCGTAAGCTTTAATACTTTCCGCTCCACCACCATCCCCATGCGTTTGGGGTTTTCACTTCAAACCGCGCCACAAAAAGAGACCCTCATACATTTTTTTTATATTCAAAATGCTCACTTCCTCCCTTGCCGAGCATACGATGAAAACGACGAGAAAATTCGCCCAGCAGCACCCCACTGCCGCCAGCGCCCGGGTGGTACATCATAATAAACGGCACGAACGAAACCCATGTGCCAGCTTTATTCACTCGGGCGACGTCAATTATGGAGATTATAATTGCTAGTAAGCCATCAAAGTCCCCGGGAGTGCCAATCCCTTTTTAATTGCTACCAATCACTACGCCCCGCCCGGGCCGTCACCCCTTTGCCGTCATCGATCCTTCCACACCCGATGAAGGAGTGCCGGTCTGCCGGTGGATCGCTTCCTCCGCCGGGTTTTAGTGTCACCAGCACGCGAGAAGAAGTCACAAAAAAAAACTCACAAGGTGATGGCAAAAAGGACCAAGGCAAAACGTGTAAATAAAAACCCGTGCTGGAGCAAAAGAAGCAAAAAAAAACGAAACGAAATCCGAACGCGATGGCAAAACCGGCATCCGAGGAATGCACGACGCTGCGCATACGCCATTAGCGTTTCGAGGCTAACTCTTCCGTCCGGGTGTTTATGTGCCCGCCCACGGAAGAACCTCGAACGGAGCATCGATTCATCCGACCCGATTCATGACTTATCGAGAGGTTTGCGATGTGTAACGATGCGCGCCCTACCACCCCCGAGCCGGGATTGGCAATAAAAAAAATCAATGAATAAATTTTCATAAATATTTTCCATTATCGGAGCATAATAAAAGTTTGCCGCGGTTTCCACGCTTCCCACGGGCGGTGGCGATGGCCGAACAGGGGGATGGAAAAGAGCTTTTTTTCTTGCGTGCTTTATATTCGCACCCGTTCGCTGTTCGTTTTTGTCGTTTTTTTTTCTCATCTCCCTCACACGTACGTCCGATTTTCCTTGAGCTGCAGAAATGGCTCGGGTTTTGGGGTCATTATGCATCCACGCTGCGCCACGCAGTGCCGTCGCGCGTCTTGCCGCACCGTAGCGAGAACATTAGTTTTCTTTTCATCCTTTCCGGCGACGGGGACGACAGGAATCCAATCACAAGCGCTCACCTAGCCCTCGATGGTTCTGCCGTCCGGTGTGCTCGGTAGACACCGTCTCGAGCCTAAGTCAAGCCAAGCCCGGCACGAAGTCTCGTGCGCAGGCTGGCGCGTTTGCGTGGGTGTTTGTTTTTGCGCCGGTCGAACACATTCCCTCCGGTAGATTTATATCCGGGGCCATTTGGATCGGAAAATTGCTAACATGCCACCGGTCGCAAAGGGGGTAGAGGGGGGGGGGGGGATAGGCAGAGGGGGAGGGTGAAACATCCGGCACACGGGAATATGATGGTTCCCCCGATGCTCGGACCCGGTCCGGATCACCTTCAATCTAGGAATTGGCCTCCGGAGTGGCTCCGATTTGGCTCCGGCACGCTCCGTCGTTTCGGTAAGAAAAACTTTGAGAATTTATGTAGATTTCGTTTCGCAAGAAAGTTGCCGGCGTCGGTGTTGGGCGGTTGCGATCGGTACATGAACGCATGGCACAGTCCGCCAGTAGCCGGGCGGCCTTCGAATGGACGCAATTTCGAATGGACGGGATGAGATTGTGTATGGTTTTTTTTTATATATTTTATCACAAAATTGTTATCTCTCCCGGCGAGAGGGCGAGCCTGGGCTCATGAATTTCACCAAACTGCCTTTTTAACGACTGCTTCAGGGTTGCGTCTCCTAGATGGCTGTGAGATACTATGTATCTGATTACTTAACCGGAAACGTTCCGGCCGGATACGGCGCTGGACGCTGGTGGCGGAAACAGGCCGGCCCGTTTGGGGTGGTCGCGTTTGAGGGAAATGAAAGCTGCCGCTGGCAGTAATGGGAAGCAATCGAAATTGAACTTTAAGCTGCGCGGTGAAGGCGGAAAGCCACTGCCACTGCTGGGTAATACACTCAACGATGAACGAAAACAACGACGAACAGGCGCACGGTGTGGGCTTCCACCTCGGGTTGTTGATTGACCCGGACGATATTAGTTCCTATTTGCATTGGTTTTAATAACCACCGCCTCGTGCCTCGTACGGTCAAACTAGCGAGCGTCAATGTATGTACCATCCATTACTCTGCCGTCATTTGCAACGCTCTTATAAGGATGTAACACTTCACCAACAACAGCAGCGTTCGGTAACGCAAGCTTCCACTCCAAACGGCAGCACGACAGCAGGGAGAAAGCGAATGGTAATGTGGCTCCAAGCCCGGCCACCGGCTCGTGTCCATTGATTCGCACATTTTCACGTCTCGAACGAGAAAACTCAATCTGCTGGGCGGGCGGACGGGCGGACACACTGTTTCATGCTGTCGGAATTTGCTGGCCCACCCCGTCCCCTTGGCAAGTGTAGCCGATTGCCCCGGATGGTTTCCGATATCGAGCTCGAATCTCGACACTGGAACGCTACTTCTTTATGAGTTCACTTTTCCCACCCACCGCCTCTCTAGCTCTCTTTCCGTTCTTTCGCCTTTCGAACTGTATCAAAGCGCAACGAGGATGTCTTCATCGTACACAGACTCAGCTCCGGTCGGTACGGACATGGGACGAAAAGCTTTCCCCAATGCTCCGAGCGTATGTAAGTGTGTACAAATATTTAACTTAGATCAGCATTTCCAATAGTTTATGCGGGCCATTTATTTCGACAGTAATGGTTCTAGTTTTTGAAATATTCTGCTCGCTCCATCGTCGTCAGCAATGTCGATCGAATCGGACAGGCTTTCCCCGTTCTATCGGGGCCGCTCTATCGAGGGCGTAAAGTAGATTTTCCCGAGCCACTGGAACCCGTCGGCACTCGCACGCTAAACGCATCCATCGCGCCAAGATGGCACTCGTTAAGCGCACGCACTCCTTCCCTCTCCCGAAGCCGAGCGCCCAACGGCAATAAATAGGGCTCGTTCCCGTGCCGGCATTCACAGTCGACCACAATCTGCCGAAGTGCACTTCCTCCTCCCTCTCCCCCCCCCCCCCCCTCCTCACTTTCACCCACCCATCCACGAAGAGCAAAACGGATGCGTCGCTCCAGTTGCTTCAGCTTTCTCAAACATATTGATTGCTGACTGTGTGGGAGATAAATTGCGCCAGATATTCATTGGCAGTGCAAACATGCTAATCGACGGCTTCTTCGAGCTGCGTCCGTGCGTGCTCGACCAACGATTATACGAGTCATTTGAGCTGCCTTGCATCGATGCTCGCCATGCTCGATGGGCTCGACCGTACCCGGGTCGGTGCGTGTTCGTACGAAGGCGTAAGCTAGAAAGTTGGTAATTTAGCGATTAAAATATATCGGCTGGCCGGGTGAAGCGACGGGTGAAATATTGTGTTCGCTTTTCATGCATGGAAATCGGAGCCAGTTCGTGAAAGTATATCAATAGGGCAATAGAATAATGGGTCGCTACTGGTAATAAGGATGCAGTATCAAATTACCCATTCCGTCTCCCTTTTTCTCGCATTGCTTTATGCAAAACAGATTTTTCTACTAAGGAATAAAGAAGATTGTGTAGGGACCAATTCCTTCCTCGATAGTACGTTATTTTGAAGCGAATCGTCTGGTATTAATTCTAATTATTGCACTAGTTTGGTTTCGGGAATGTTCGGCTTACAGATCCCTAATTCATTACTGTTTATATCTTTATCGCCTACAATTAGACATTTTATTGTCATCGTGTAATACTTCAATATCTCTTGGTTGGTAGTCAACTTTACAAAACTAAACAAAACTTTAAAACAAAGTAGATAGTGATTGAGCTTCCCACTCTTTTAATAAAGTAAGATCTAAAACAATACAACAGTATTCATCAATGGCATTACAAAATACGTATAAATACGGTTAAACAAAATGAATAATCCTGTTTGAGTACAAATCCTTCAAAACAAAAATGAATAACGTATCAATATGAAGTTGCTTCCTTCCTAGTACACTTATACTCGCTATCTCTCGACGACCCATAGATCATCGATTGCGATCCAATTTCCAGCCACATTAGTACAAATCGCTTCCGAGACGACCCGATATGCTCCAATGAGCGTGACACAAAAAAAGTGAAATCAAGAGCGGAAAAAGAACTCTCTTGAACCAATCGCCGGATACCAACGCCATAAACAATCGATCGACCGACGCAGCAGGGCGCTCAAGCCACGGTAGTTTGAATTTTTCATCCAATTTTATTAAAGCTCTTTCCTGTATAATTTAACGTCTGCAGACGTGGAAGATGACGCCGACGACGCCACCATCACCACGACCGCCACCAGTGTCTGGTTGGCTATTGGCACTGGATCAAGACGTTGCTCGTTCGTTTCGAGAAAACAGGAGGCCATCGAAGGACGCATCGGTCTTGCCTCATGTGCACCAAACAGGCACGCATACACGCAGCTTCCAGGGTGGTATCATGTGCCAGATTCACTGCCCGACAATGTGGTGCACTTTCTTTCGCCACCGAAACACACCGAGAAAGTGCCGCACATCGCCTTCGAGGTGGCTTTTCTTATAATTTACAAAGTGTGTTATTTATGTACGAACGACCATTAGGTGACGAAATTCGAACCGAACATATCGTGAAGCAACTTTTGCCACACAAAAAGAGAGGAAAGATTTTGTTTTGGCAACAAATGCATCGCTGGTGATGCATATTTTTACACTCACCAGCATATATTTAACGTCGTACTTTGTCGTCGCCAGAGTAGGGAGAATTTCGCATGAATTAATTGAATTATCCATGGCATTATCGCTTTGTTTATATGGCATTATAGCTTTGACTCCAAATCAAATTTCTCTTTTACCTATTTTTTCATTCACAGCATGCCATTACATCAAACCAGCTCCTCGATATTTCAGGTCACGCAGACAGTGACAAGCTTCAAGTGAGTGAGTGAAACATGTTTTCCGCCGCTCCCTTACTTATTCCTTCCAGCACTCCTCTCGAACCTTCCAGTCCAGGTTCAGAAAATGCGATTCGATCTTTGAACTTTCACCGGAAGCAATCAATTAAACCCCAGTAAGCCTTACTCGATGGTTTGGTCGAACTTTTGCATTTTTGCCTCTCTCGATGGGAAGCCGGGAACGATCCGAACGAAAACTCAAAATAACGACGCACCCTAGCATCAGTGCCACGGGAAATGGAATAATGAAAAGGAAAAGCATTTGTTTTGTGTGTAATTAACAGCGCTTTTAATGCTTCATTTACTTTAATGACTGCTAGCCCTACGCCCTCCAACCCCCAATCAACTAAACCCCACGTGCTTAAACGTTAAACGTGCTTGGGAGGAGGTAGAGTTTTTAAGCGCAAAAGACTCCCTAACGATGGTTTTGCCGTGTACTGGTTTTCACAACTAGGAACCCGAGACTCACCGAGCTGAATGCTCTCGATTATCGACTGGTTGGTTTTGAAGTGTGGATGCATCGTAAGAAAATATCTAGCTCACCGACGGTTTTAACTACCAAGCAAGAAGCACGGGTTCAATGACAGTAAATTGTGTCAGTAATATAAGTGGAAACCACAAGGCTAATTAATTGCGTTATTATTTACATAAGGAGTTTTGTTCATCGATTTTTGTTAATAAAATTCTACTTAAAGCAACATTATTAAATGCATACTTTTTGGATTTGCATTTTTTAGAATATAATCCGTCTACTTTTGAATGATAATTTAGTTAATAAGTGGGTAACTTATTTGAAAAACACAGTTATTTACATTTATATATGTAAATTTATTGATATATCTATTCATACTATTCATATTTCGCTGATGGAAGGAGCTCCATGCAAACTTGATATTTCAAAATAAAATATGCATCTTCATTTAATGCTGTTTGACGGCATTGCATCAACGAACGATCTTTAAACTTTTGAAGAGCCGTAAAACAAGAAGATGTCATGTGACACGTGTAAACAACCTGTAACTTTAAAAACTTCATCAAATCCAATATCTATTAGCAACTAATGAAAAGAACAGGTAAATCGTTCGGTACAATCATCCCTGTCCCTATCGTTCCATTACATCGATAGTCCTCTAAGCCTTTCCCATCGCACCTTACCGATAGTGATCGCCTGCCACAGATAATGTGCCATCGTTGCTTCAGCTTCCACCAATCATCAATCAAACACAAATTGAAAGAAAATCGATACCACCCCGGTGCGAGGAATGCAAAGCGCATCCCGATGACCTCAATCAGTAACGCTCGCCTCGCCGACACTCGTTCTGGCCAAGCGATTTGCTCTTTTCACCGTACATGACAGCCTGACAAATCGCTTATGATTGATACCTCCCGAGCAAGGCCGGGTCCGTTCGTACGGTTGGCACGCTTTATCGCTGCTGATTGATCTAAATCATTCACCCAAATCCGGCCGCGATGCGATGACGTTGACAACGAACGGACCAGCCAGAAGTGGTCGCCAGTCAAGGTGTTATGATCGGTGACAAAGCTGCAAAGGATCCATGGATCTGTCCGGTGGGTTGCTCAACAAGCCCGCTACAAATCCTTCGTGTCGAGGAATTTAGCGACGAAACGACATGGGAATCGCTTGATTTGGGAGTTTCGAACGATTAGGGTCTGATTTTGGGACTATTTGCAGTGCTAGGCCGCACTAAACACAGCCCCATGGGTCTAATTTTCGCCCTCTCGTTACGGTGTGGTTTGCTGTGTGAAGCATGAGAAAAAACATGAAAAACCGTTGCTAGCAATCGTTCCAACCTGGTTGAATATCCAAAATGTGACCCGTCAGCTGATCGGGTGAAGTAAAAGCCTCTTCTCAGCTCAGCCGTCCTTCCACACTGTTCTTCTATGGCGTACGGAATGCTTTTTCGGAAAGATTTCACCCGCCCGAGACGACAGATGGAAAGAAAAACAGGAACAAACCATTCACGCGCGACGATCTTACTAACGACTGCTTCCACCAACAAAACCAACCGTAGCAGCAGCATCAAAACCCGGTGAAACGGATCCCGCACCACGAATCGCCACAACGTTTATGACAACCGCATCCCGACGCCCACCCGCTATCGTCATAAATATTTGTCAAAATTAAGCTGACTGTCAAATTGAATTGTTTCGTAAGCGACATCTCGGGCAGAGATCCTGAAACGGGAGAAGAGCATGAGCAGCATCAGGAACGGATACGGCACACCGACATCGTGTTCCGGCCAATCATTACTTCCTTGGAAGCGTCCCGTCCAGAGATGAGCCCGAACATTAGCAGCTGGGTGGCTTTTTTCCTGGATTTTTTTATTTTTCGTACACTAAACTTTTCCGTAGAAAATGCCGTCCAAAAACGCGAAATTCGTATAAAACTACCACATAGAGAAAAGAAAGAGAAAAGACAATGCGGGAAAGGTAGCGAAAGAGACGAAAGCAAAATATTTTTAGCTGGACGCTTGAAGCGTCTGAGAGGCCCGCCAGTGGGAAATTTAATTTAACAAATTAATGAATCAGAATTGGAACTCTTAAAAGTTCGCTTTCGATGGAAACGTTTCCATTTTCGGATTTTTTGTGCTTGCGATTTCCTTCCACTGCCACGCTACTTTCTCCATCCGATTTGTCGGAAAACATTCCGTGAATGTTTGGAAAAGTACGTCATCTCGTTCCGCGCAAATGAGGATTCCTCCGGCACGAGCCTCTCGAAAACCAACGAACGGGGCGGTGTTTTTAAGGAGGTGGTGCGACACGAACGGAATAAAAATGGATGGAGAGTTTAAATAATATTTTGAATGTTGATTAGTCACTTCCTGGTTCCCGGAACTCGGCAAAGTGGTGCTCAGATTGATTGATATTTAAACGAGCAGCCGAATAATAGTCAGCACGGTGGAAGCCGATTCGGGTTTTTCCATCAGACCGGTTGCCATGATAATAATTGGGGTCGGCTTTTCGAACGAAAGGTTATTGGTGTAAATTGATTAATTCATAGAAGCATAATGCAACAATTTCGTGCTGTTATCGTTCAGGTGAACTTGTAATGAAGAATGTTGTCTTAAACTAAAACATTTAAATTTGTATTATATTCACGACTAAAAACATTGCATCACCTTAGCGATAGTGACATTTGTTCAATTTACACTGATTCGATGAAAAAATCGTAAGATTTTTTCCGCACGGCAAAATGAATTCCTCACACAATACAGAAAAATATTTTGTTTTTTTTTTCACGATCTCCTGTTCATACCACCCACCAAAGCGTTAAAAAAACTGGGCCTACACCAAGTGATAGATGAATCGTCTGAAAACACCCGATTTCATAGCAACCGGGCATCAAACATCAGCCGCATACGAAGCGCAGTTACGGAACATTCGCGCTTGTTCGCAACTTTCCACCGCAATGTTTGACGCCGGATCGAGCGTAACGGTGGACGGAAAGTTTTCCAACCAGCGTCGCTGGCTAATGTTCACCGAAACTGTGCACGGCAAAACCCGTGCCGGAAGTTTCGCCCGGGTCACTGATTTGTTGCCAGCAGCTATCCCGCGATGCCAATGATGCCTCCGTTACTCCACGCCGCCTAATTGGAGAAACTTTGCAATGCGAACCGTAGTTAAATGTTAAACAGGACTTTGCTTTATGGCAACCTTTGCGACATTGAAGCATATTGAAGCATTAAGCTGGCGAACGGTAAGAAGAGGTTAACGAGTGAAATTTGGACGGAGGGGGGGAACAATCTGGGATATTGATTGATTTTTTAAAACTTGTAAAAAAAAATCGATAACCTTGTTCATGCTACACACTCGTTTAAATGCCAATAAACCTTGTGATGATTTTATTTCAATCTCATGCAAACGAATAGTTACTCTGTATCAGATTGTCCGATCGTTTTATACATACAGCACCGAACGATATCGCCTGTCGACAGCGCACGATATCACAAAGGTAGCACACGGGTTGCGCTTGCTCGTTTGTTTTATACTTTACGATCGTTTCCCGTATCCGTACGTATTCGCATCGCGATATTCGAGTTCGTTTCGAACTCGCCATTTTGCTTTCATTTCATTGGAAACTTCCATTTTATTTTGTATTTTTGACCCCTAACGGTTTCAGAAAGGTTTCAATATCAACGAACAAATTTACAGTCGAAACCTTTTCTCCAAACGTTTCGAAGTGGAAAGGAAATTGAAAAACATTTTATTCGTTTGTTCGACCTACGTTTTTTTTCTACACTTCATGGGTATGAGTGTGATGAAATCAAGTGTAGAAGAATTTGAAATACTGATGTGTTATTCGACAGAACTGCTAGATCGAAACACAAACACGCTCAGAGCTATAATCTTTCCATTATCAAGCGTTATTAATGTGTTAAAAAAGTGAAGATTGATTTTATCGATCCCAGACAAGGATTAGATATTCTGTACAGAAAACGCTTCCAAATCTTTAAAAAACAAATAAATTAAAGTGTTATAAAACTCTACTTTGTTAGATTCGACGATTTGAAAGCAAACTAAAACACTCGTACACAAAATTCATATTCTCTTTAGATGCTGATCGTTCATCGTCTGGCAAAGCCTACATTTCTAGCACACACTTCAATGTACGGTTTTGGCCATAGGCTTACAAAGCTTCCCGGGTTACGACCCATCTGGAAAACCCCCAAATCACGCTCGCAGCTTTCACCCAACAGCCGTTCGGTTCGTAATGAAACCAATGTGTGGAAAAGCTCTTTATGATCGCAATGTATGACGCTGTCAAAAATTCAATCCCGCCGCTGACACTCATCGCTACCAGGGGTCCGGTTTTCTACTGCCTTCTCGCGCACGTCACGAGTCGGTTCTCACATTTTAATCGAAACTTACGAGTGCCGGTCATTGAACGAGCTCTCGATGCTGGGTGAGCCCAACCCGTATGTGAATAGACAGCTGTAAGAGAGCGGAAAAAAATAGACCACGAAACCCTTCAATCCGATCGGTTTGGCTTCGGAAGCTATTTACGCCCGCTTCAAAGGAACACGACACGCGTTGAAGCGTTTGAGCGACGTAAAAATAAACCATCTATATGCTGACGGCTCACCGTCGTGACACTGTGGCAGGAGTGTTACGACAAACGGTGATTGCAGTGTCTATTCCCGATATTTTTTTTTTTTTTGTTTGTATGTTGGGCGTAGCGAAACACTCGTGTTTTCTCCAAGGTTTCCAGCCCAAAAACACGAACCACCCCTTCGATCGCACATACGCACTTACCAGAAGCTATTCCGCACCGTACAATATGCGACGGGGATGACGCGAAATGGAATTGAATTTCATGCTTCACGATGCTTTGCCAATCGAAGGTCGCGCAGTGATTGCGGATCACGCGAATACGACACCGCACGGATACTACTTGTGCCGGGGTTTTCCTTACGCACGACGGCCCAGCCCGATAAGGGTTGGTTTGATTGGATTGAATAAATTGCGGCAACTTAGCGAGGGAGCGTCGTTATTCAACAGTTTTATGCTTTGAAACGTAGACAAAAACGAGAATTACTGACACGATGGAAACAACGTCGTAAACCCTCTAACGAGACCATTCGGAAAAAGTTTGGCATTTTGCGGAGTATTTTTGACCCCAACTGTAATTAAAGATTGAATGCATTAACTTTATTCACATGGCCAGTCTTTTAATATACCTATAAATTCACATGACCTCCTACCTATTTATATATCCTACTTTGATGTGTTTGTTTATAACAACTGATAAGAGAATAACAGGTGCTCATAACAGGACCATTTTTACAGTCGGATATTACTCATATACTGTGTAACAAAACTATTAAATTACTTTGTTACGAAGAAAACGTTTAATTGAAAAGAAAACCTGAAATCTTATGTAAATATTCGTAGTTACTTTATTATGACAATTGTTTTAGTCTTAGCAATAAAATGTTAAACATTAATAAAATTGCACATGGATGATAAAAGTGTTGAAATAAGCAAACTTAAGAAAAAAAACTACTGATTGTTCCTTACCGTAAAAAAAACTCTTGAAAATTAAAGTTTTGAATAACGTAACGAATAAGTAACGAAAACATACTATAATGCGACGAAAATGATCCGGACAAAGTAACGTCATACGAATTCAATGCCAAATAGTCATGTCGTCAATTTCTATTCAAAAAGGCAACCGGTTGCGAGACCAGCGAAAGTTATGTTCCGCTCCGTCACGAACGCCATTTTCTTTCTAGTGTCGTTTACAAAACTTTCAACTATGTACACATACACACACACGCACGCATACCTTCCCTTCATGTGCATCAAAAATGTTCCACCCTTTTTCGAACAGTTTTGTCATAAAATGAACCGACGTAAAGATAATGATAACCGCTTACTCTGCCCGGAATGGATGTTTCTCGTTTTGATGTTTCGGAGCAACATCGAACCCGAAACAAGTCCGCCGTGAAGCCGCTAGTAATAGAGAAGCTTTACTTGAAGCGTCGAAGCAGCATTGCAAGGGCGTCATAGTGCCGTCGAAGGGACAACAAAGGCACCCGCTTGCAGACACACGGACACAATGTACTCGAGCAATTGCTGGGATGGTTAGGCAATCGGTTTGAGCGCGCTACGGAGAGCGCATCCTCAAACCCTCATTTTTTCCCCTCTCCTTCCCAGCTCGGGCTGATTTGTTGTGAGAGTGACCCTTCTTCCTTTGCCGGACGATAGCGTTTGCTAGTAATGGGAAATGATTTTCCACACTCGCCTCCCCTCGCACCAATCACTGGTCCGTTCCCGCCCATGAGAAAAGACCTTGATGTTGCAAAAACGAAACACCATCGGAAGCTGTCACTTGCTTGCAAACACCCCGGCGCTCGTACCGGCCGTACCGGGAGCTGGAAGTGCTTTAAAGTACAACAAAACGATCGATTTGCACTGCTCAGGCTTCGGGAGCACAACTCCCTTTTGTCAGCACGGCTCTGTCAGTCGCAGCACGTCAATACCCAGACCCGGAACGGAAGGTCCAAAACTCGACGATACGCGATACGCGCACAAGAAAGGGACCGGAACCGCATCCCCGATACACGACACCATTGATGAGCCGTATAAAAGTGTCCAACCCTTTCCTCCAGGCGGTGCGCCCGGTGCGAGCGGCGCCATACAGCCTCTCGGGAACGGGATTAGGATTTGGTGGACTTCGAGTGCGATCGGGGCTCGTGCAGTCATCGAGCTCGTCCGTTTCCGTATGCGAGGAAAAGCTTATTCAACCTCCGCACATTTAACTGGCTCCCCTGCTTCGGGCCGCAAAGCGCCAATAGAGGAAAGGATAAGTTCAACGCTGTGTAAGCGGAAGCGATTTCAACTCCTACCAGCGAACATAACAGTTTATCCGGTGTCTTTGTCAAGAGAGCACTCTAGCCTCTAGCCAGGCATGAGCCACCGACCGTGCGACAGTCCCCGGTATGGCCCGGGACCCTCGTTTCCTACAGCGATTTGACGATGGATATTGATTCCGGTTACGGTTCGCGACCATCCCTTTAACGGTCATTTAGGAAGAGCGTGTGTGTGTGTTTTTGAGTCTTGAATCTACACACATGCACCGCTCAAAGAACCTTCCGAGTAAGTAAGCACAGTACCCACCCCTTCGAGGCAATGGAGTACGCGTGTACTCCCGCGTCCCGCCGTCTACCAGAACCAAGGGGCTTTATGTTTGATTTTGCGCCAATCTTTGCTTTGGATTCGTTTGCCTTCATTTGCAAATTTGAAGATTCGATGATGATTCCACTGAAATTGTCAACAACACGTTTACAAGTTGTTGCACGCCGTTTCGCACAAATGTGATCCGATCCGTGTACTGTGCCGTAATGTGTTTTGGGGAGTGCGCGTATCGGAGCCGGTGTTCTGTACACAGGCATGGAGCAGAAAGCAGGCAACATCCTTTTGGGACCGCGTCGCTCAAGGGTATGCGTTCGGTAAACGCTAGTTAGGAGATAGGAGCTCATAATCGAGGCAAACAGGCGAGCGTTTCGAATAGGAAGCATGTTGGAGCATGTTTACACTTCAATGAATCGCTCAAGGTTCCAAAGGGTTGGAAAAGATTTGTGTACAAGTATCATAAAAAATGTATATTGAAGAAAATGGATCATCCAAACATCCCGTAACAAGTTTTTGTCTTGCATTGAATGAGTCCGGCGGCTTGAGGCTAGCAGATTTCGTGATTGATTTTGATTTTTCGTATTTATACCGAGAAATTATACATGAAACAATTTATTCACAACTATTTTACATTTAAACACACACTGAAAGCTAAATTCAGCTTCAGCTTCAGCGTCAGCTAATATAAATTTAATAGCCATATTAAACATAAATATCATTGATTAATTAAGACAAATCTCGCTGAAAGAATCTACATAGCATCATATCATATTTTATCGCGATCGGCAGAATAAGATCACATGCAATAAGATCACCAAGCATTGCAGTAAAACAGAACAACAGACTACAATGTCTTTCAGAAAGCAAGCACAACAAGTAACATTATTTACACAACTCACTAACACTTCATTAGTTTTTTTCCCGCATCGGTCAGTTCTCTTTTGCAATGGCTTGCTTGAAAAGCCTAAAAAATCAACTTAGCGTAAAGACACCTCGAACGACACTCGAAGATTTACATCCACCAAGCGAACAACGGTACCTTTCTGGTCGTTCTTCGTGCGGCCCGGCGTCGAATCTTTATTTTTTCAATTTTCTGCAAATTTATTTTCACCCGTGCGGTACAAAAGCCAGGGCGTCGCTACACCAACACGCAGGCAAGAAGCATTTTTCATTGCGGCGATTGTCTTCCCACACTCAGCCGGCGGGGTTCAACGACGGTACAAAAAAAAAGACCAAACCGCCGTTAGGTTGGGAGAAAAATAAATTTTACCTCGCACGGTTTTGCGTGCCGTAAGGTCGCAGGGACAGCTGGTGCTGCCCGGAATGGGCACACAAATTGAAATCCTCCGAGAACAATTTTTACTCACTCCCTGCCGCACACGATCTTGCCCACAACGTTGCCCCAACGGGAGTTTCAAAAATTCCTTCACAACGATGCCCGATTCCGGCAGCCATCCGTGCGAATACATTTCACATCTCACCCGTAAACTGTCGCCGGAACGCTACCCAGTCGCGACCGAGTAAAGGGTCATATTTTTCGTCTAGGCAGCAGAAGCAGCAGCAGCAATGTCTTCAATTTCTTGAGCACAACTATTTCCTTCCTTTCGCTTGTTACTTGCTCACGTTCCAACTGCACCCGCTTCAATGCTAAAGCAGTTGTGTTCGCTACCATTTGTGACCCGTGAAGGTGCAAATATTCGGCACGTGATCAGGCAGAAGGATTGTAAATAGCATTCCGATTCGAATTTGATTGCTACCCAAACCTTGTTACGAAGGTTGCTTCCGGTGCAGGTGGTTCAAGCTGATGGCCTAGCACAACCGACTGCACATCATCAGGCAAAGGGTGCCCAGTTTTTAAGCCGGTCCTCTGGATAAGCTCTATTGCAGTGTTGAAATCCTTGCCCATAAACATAATTCCTTGATGGCATATCCGGTGCTTACCTGTGGTGAAGAAAAAGACAATAATGCATAATTAGCTATAAGTAATTTGAATCAAAATAAAATACTTGCAAAAGAGAATAAAACATTGAGTCAACATATTTTTTTGGTCAATTGATCCATAACTGGCGCAATTTGGAGCTATCATAAACATTAATTAGGGTCCTAGCCAATTTCCTTAAATATGATACCAAACAGGCGTCGCCATCAAGCGTGTCACAATGGAGACGCCTGGGTATTCATTATACCAAAACACAAATGTTATTATTTAATGAAAAATCCTCGATTATGGATTATGCTTCCTTATAAGTCAAAGTAGCATAATATATTTAAGGACTACCTATCTATGCATACAAAGTATTAGTTTTATCTCTAAAAAACTGAAAACTCAATCGTGTGAAAAAATATAGAATTGTTGAGTGTTTTCATCATTACGCGGAATCGAAGTATACTTGCAAAATGCATTTCGGACGATCCGATGAAAGCATCATTCCCCCTGGCTAATAATTGATTAATGGCAAAATACATGAATGTTGCAGCTTTTCACAATTTTCCACTATTCTTGATACAAAGTGGCATAGCTGAAGGAAGCCCAATGCAATTTTTGCAACAAACCAAACGGAAGGACATTTACGGCGTCATGGCATGTGCTACAGTTTCTATCGCTTGAGGAACACATATGGCGCGCAGTACAGAATATGTCCAACCTACCCGGGTGGCAACATTTTCTTCCATCAACCTCGTCTTTGACTTTCTCTCTTTCTCCCCCTCTCTCTCTCTTTCTTTCACCTTCTTTCTTGGCTTTAAATAACGATGGTGATCTACAACGGCATGTGTGAAATAATAGGATCAAACACCCTTGGTGTTCCGCGTGCTAGCTGTCGGAAACGGCGTGTTTGTGTATGTGTGTGTGTGTGCGTGATTTTTATGCTCTTCTATTTCATGATTACGCTAAAGCAGACAGCCGACATCCAACATACATGCTTGATGACTTTTTTCGCCTCCTTCACAAGATTCGCACGTCTTTCCTTGTTCGGGCCCAAAGGGTGGAAGTCGGACATGAGTGGGAAAAGATTTCCCCAACCCGTTTCGCTTCGTTTGGTGTGAAATGTGGACTGACATAATCCCGAACAAATTGGAAGACCCTACAGATGCTTTTCTACACTGCCGTGGGGCAGCAGCTTGCGGTGCCCCTCTCACCAGCTAGATGTTGGCCCTGTCGGCTGGGTTAACCGCGCCGCTGGTTCGTGTTTTCAACAAGCCACACCGAAATCGCCTGACAGACTCAAAACCCGTCACACCCACTCCACGGCAATCCGAACCGACATTCTGAAAGTTTGATAACTTCTTCCCCACTTTTGATGCACAGCTGATGCAAGCGAAGCTTATCGTTCGTGTTGTGTGCGTCACGGGAAAGTTGTTTACCAAGGAAAGATTTGTGCCGAAAGAGATTATTGCTTCAGCCATGGAAAATTACATGTTATAGTACATTTTCAAACACCCTCAACAGCCACGGTGATCAAGTGGGATTATTACTGTTGCTGTTATGTTTAATCTTTAGTACGATAATATATTTACGATGCTATAATCTCAGAATTCGTTACTTTTAAGGGAATTTTTACTATATTTCATTTAACCAGCAAAGCTTAACATGCATTGTAATCTATTATTTTTCGTTTTAAAACATCCAAGAGTGTGCGGCTTATCTTAATTGGGGAGCGCAATTTTCATTACAACATTTACATTTCTTGACAAGAAAAAGCATTTCATGCCTTGAGCCCAAAAAAGCTCCGCGAAACAAAATGCTCAGAAAGGAAACCTTTACATCACCGCCCGTATTGTTGACATATTATGTTCTACTGTAAGCCCCAGCGTGATCTACACTTCACTCCATTACAAAAGGACAGGAAATAGTTAGTCCACCGACCATCCGTTGCCATCATCACCACCATGTTTCGCTAGAAGCTGGAATGACTTGTGCGAAACCCGACACAAAAATGTGTCCTTTCATCATACCCCGTTAGGGCGCTAACGTGTGGGCGCGCTTAAAATACCACAAACAGCTCATCCATACACGGCGCAACCGCCTTGCGAGACCATACCAACCGGCGAGCCCACGGTGCTACATGAAGGGAAGATATTTCGGGGTACACAAATATTTCGAAAATGACAAAAGCATGAATTTGTCATCACGAACGAAATAACGATCCACGGCCGGGCGCACAACCCGGTGCGGATCGCAAAACCATCCCGGCCAAAGGGCTCCACCAGCGCGCACGGTACCACCAGTTGACTTCTCCACAGGTGCTCCTTATCTACCCGAAATCACCCACCCATCCCGGGGCGCCAGATCCCAAGTACGTCAGTTTTCCATCCAGCCATCGTCTTTCGTTCATTCGCAGCCAACTATGTGTGCGCTGCTCCCATTGTTGGTGACCTTTTCCTGCCCGAACCCGTAGCCGGCACTTTCCCGTAGCCTCGAGCATCGGTGTACCCCTGCATTCCATCGTGGAGGGTCCCACCTGAGCGCCGACGGGTGCCGCACATGTGATCTCTACGCTCAAAGCGCTGAGCAGCATACCATCGACCGTCGTTCGCTATCTTACCCCCTGGCTACACGCTCGCATTCCTTCCGCAACGTGTGTGTGTGTGTGTGTGTGGCACTCGTGCACGGGGCGGAAAAATGACACACCTTTTCTCGAGCAGCCTTCCATCGATCCGAGCGACGGAGCAACGCATCGCATCGACAACAACGCGAACAACCGTTCCGGTGTACGCTCTCGGTAAACATTTTTCATGGTGGAATATGAATACGCTTCTCAAGCGACATTTCTTCGGAAGCGTTTTATTTTTCATTTCACCCAGTGCAGCGCGAGTCGGTGCGGCACGTACGGCTAGGTTAAAATGCCTCCGTAGCACGAAAGCATTAAAGCGAAACAGACGCTGCCGTGCATTGTACCACCGTACAGAGCACCGCCTATGCGTTGGTGGAAAGGCGGAAATTTCCTAGTATTCTAACGATCGTGACAACTTCTTACAAGCTATCACGAAATAACACCAAACACTTTTTTATCGAAAGTACGCAAGTTTCGCACGTAAACTTTGCCTCATGGATCATTACCTGTTCTTGTGATGGAGGCTATTGCTAAAAATGTTTACCAATTCACGAAAATCGGGAGATTACGTTCGCAAACGTTGCTCATTACCAAGAACCAAACATTAGTCTTACCGTTGGATAATAAGCGTGATCGGATTTCAGATCAGGCAAATCAATTTCGTTTCTATTTTATACGATAGTCGATTACTGTTTTAGGTCCTTTTGTTCATCAATATTCTTAAAAAAATAATCAATGTTGTTTTCCTTGGAGGAAGTAAAACCAAAAACATTTTATTTTAAAAATTGTGATCAATATGAAATGATTAATAATAAATTCATAAATAAAATAATTTTAAAATTTCTGAAAGTTTAAAACAATTGTTTGTTTTTTCACCCTCATCCAAGTACTAATTCCTGTAATTATATTAAGATCAAATAAAAACAATGGATTAAAAAATACATTTATTTTATAACAAGTCAAAAAAATCCCCCGATTTATGAGGATATTTCAAGTTCAAGATATCTTTCTGTCTTTAAAAACTCATTTCTCTTAGCAACACTTTCAAACAACTCTATCACAAAATGATTCCTTGGGCACCTGTTCACTTATCCAACGATGCGCTTGTTACCATCTATGACCCATTTATAACATCATTTTTCACCTACTCATCGAACGCTTATTGGTGTCACTCACTCACCCAGAAGTCACTTTCCCAAACACACACCTTTCTACATGCACACACACACACACACATGGTGGTGATGAAAAATGATTGCGCGTCCTAAGTACCGCCCGTAGTGACACATGACGGCGGTCACCCCGGTGGAAAGTTAAATATTTTAACAGAGATGAATCAGGAAAAACGAAGGAAAATATCAATCTCTTCCACAGCCGTGGTCGCATTTCGTTTCGTTCCTCAAACTATATCGCTTCGAGCACTTTGCATAAAATATGCCACTAATGTCCTTTTTCCTGGATATGGATAGCCTCTTTCTAAGCACCCACACAGACATACAGCTTACGATTTGCTCTTCTCCATTGGTGGTACTCCCTTTCGACACAAACTGCAACATCATCATTTTCATATCGGCCCATGCTGAACCGGTCACGGTGCGGGAATAAATAAAATCACCATTTTTCAGTCCACAACCCACAACCCACCGGAAGCAGGATCTGACGCAATCCACTGCCATTTTGGAGTGATTTTCGGCTCGTACAATCGGCTCATATTGAATCAATTTCAAACACACGTACACACTCTGCCGCTTCGGACACTTCAAACAGCAACAAAAGCTGGGAATATTTTCAGCCCTGTTTGCTGCATCGACGTTAAGTGTTATTCTTTTCCCTCCTCCCTGCTCGGTGCTGCAGGGTGAAAATATTGCACCCTTCAGAACGAAACCGCTCGGCACACCCGGCCAACCCAAAAAACCAACCCAATCCAACCCAAGCAAACAACAAAAAACACACACACACACAAAAAGCGCTCGTAAGCTGAAGCCGGAGTGAAATTCAATTAATCACAGCGATGACTTTTATTAAACAAAAAACACCCATCCACATGATGCCGACACAAATGGTGTATAATTATGCGGGATGTTTGCCATGTGAAGTGAGTGGGCGAGCGTTGTTGCAAGTAAACACAAGTGGAGGGAGTGAAAAAAAGCACCAAACCGAATGAAGGTTTTACGGGCGGTGGCCACGGGTTTGCAGCCGCGCACTGGGACCGATGCCCAATTTATGGCGAAATGAAGATGTGCGACGGAGATTTTTATTAATATTTTCATATTTGTACAAAAGTATCGAACGAAGCGCGACCGTGTGATTTATGTTCGAACAATATTAACCGCCGAGGGAGAGACAATGCATCATCGGAAGGTATTGGTGGCTCGAAATTGAACGATTTTATTATCCATACGTCAAACAAGGAGGATGTACGTCGTGTGGAGACCGTGCGCGCCATATTTACTGCAATAAAGGCAACTTTTACTGGCTACCGCTCGAAAACCATTCGATTTGAAAAATGAAATGAATTTTAATTTGCGAAAAGGTATTAAAATTCCAAAAATGTTGTATCAAAATAGAAAACGTTGTCCATTCGAACATCGTTAACGAATGCCGCATGGATCTGTAAAAAATGGCATGAAATGGCGCGAGCACATGCTGGCCGTTAAAGTGGGTGGCTAAAACTAACCACTAGCCAGAAAAAAGGGACCACATTTTCCTGCCCACCAATGGCCTACGGCGAGAAAATAGCGCAAACACACATGGACCGAACGACAGACGACACGGTGCGAAACATAATGGATTAGATAAAATTGAAAGCGAGTGGTCATTAGGGTAGGCACGGTACGGTACAAATCCAAAATGTCCTCCATCATCTCCGTGGCGTGGAGCATGATGGAGCAGTTACTTTCCTATATGTTCCGGGAAGCCGTTTTTTGTTCACCATTTCTGCCTTTTTGTCCCTTTCGCTCGTCGTTCCCACGGTTTCCCACATCGAGAATGTCCACGAGAAAATTGCACCGAAAATGACGGTTGGCTCGGTTGGCGTAGCGGCGGGTGGGGAAATAAACCGATGGGAAAATCTCCAACGACAGGCACTGATGCGTGCGCGAGCAAGCGGTGCGAAAAACCGGAGGTCATTTCGCTGATGAAATGAAAGTGTGAAAAATCTCTAACGCGCCCGGTGGCCCCACTGGGTGGTGCCAAAAGTGCTGCCATCATGTGACCGATGAGAAGTGGAAAGGTTTTGTTTGAGTTTGTCGTTGCTAGTTTTTTTTTACTTTTTATGTGTTTTGCTTTTTTTCGGTGCGCAACACTCGACTCCCGCCGTGCTGTTTGAAGTGGCCAACTTAGGCAGGGTCAAAACGCTGGCTAGAAGCTTCCACGGTGACGCAGGACGTTTCCCGCGTTCTGCACACGATCCGTCTCGCGCGACTAGCATTATGCAAACCTTACAATGTTCCTTTAGATGAAGAGCGAGTCAGGGTAGCGCCTGAGAGAGCAAACAACACATGGCACATCACCGGAAGCTACCCGGTTCCGTAAACCCGCAGCGCAAAAAAAAGCACCCCAAATGTGATCCACACGCCAGTGCTGATGGAAGTTGACATAATGACTTTCATTCCCTTTTTTCGTCCCTCCCGGTTGAACAGAGTAGAGCAAAAAAACACGCCCACAGTGACGAGAAAGTCAACTTTGAGGACTCGAATGAATACACCCCGACGGGTGATCCCGCACATTGGTGTGGCACATCTCTCCTACGGCCCTGACGAGCAGCAGATCATTCGTGCGTTTGTTGTTTGCAGGATTACGGTAGGTTCGTTTTTTTTGCTGAGTCTCTCCTCTTATTATTTTCGGCTGATATTTTTATTTGTTTATTTTTTTCTAGTACCCGTCAAATTATTTGACCTGGTCATTTTCGCAGCAAATGCTCAAGTTTTTTTTAATTACCCACACAAAGGAGGCGTTAAACTTGGTTGTATCTGCGTTTTGCTCCTTCTAACGGATTGCAATTCACACAAACGAGCCTCGAAGCCGGCGTGGTCCGCGTTTAGCTTCGTTTTAGCTTCGTCACCGTTCTACACTATCGCTCCAGTGGCAACCTCTCCGGGAGCCAATCTCAAAACCCTCCCTTGAATCAAGCTCGTCAGCGTTCTGCGCGCAACAATACCGTGGCTTCTCCTGGTGCTGGCGAGCTGAGCGAGCAGCCGAACGGTGCCTTTGGGGAGATTTAGGAACAAAGTGGCCCCCAGGCGTCTGGAAATGAAGGGTAATTAAGAGCTCAACAACGGTTACGCTTGACGTCGAGTAGGTTCGTCAAACAGTGGGCTTGAGTTGTTTTCGCTTCTTTTTTTGTAAGGAAGCTGTTATAGCTTTTGTATTGGGTCCCTTGCTGACCAGTTTTGATAACACTGGTCTACCTTTTTGCGTTTGCCATATAGAGCGCCATGTTATAAGGCAGGAGCATCAAACGCAAACGTATGCAACTTTTTGTTTCGTTGTCGTTAGTACGTTTTTGCAAATCACCAACTTTGAGTATAATTCTGGTGATATGTGCTCATTTTTGAGAATATTTACATTCATATTTGCGTTATCTACATTTGAGTCTAGAAAAATCGCTCTGTTAGTCAAAATTTATTATACATTTCTTTCTTAAGCATCACGGCATTCAAGGATTGAATAAAACTGAACAAATAATTGTAATCAAAACGAGTACTCGTAATGTTCCTTCACGAATCAAAAACTGATATTGAAATAATGATGCCTTTAACTACTATTATCTTTAAATACTAACGGCATTTAAATTGCACAAAAAAAAGAATCTACAAAAACCAAAAAAACTTGAATCAATTCGACTAAATTTTGATTAAAATGAAAACCAGCAAAGCATTGAAATAAGGAATTTTCGATTTCCTAATATTTTTTTTTCAACCTTTCACCGAAAAAGTGCAGCAACATCAAAAGAGGAGGAAAAGCTCTTTTAATAAATTAGTAAACAGCTTAAAGTATTTATTTTATTCAATAAGAGCAGATCGCTCCTTGGAAAATAATCAAAAAATGTATCACGGCTAAGCCAAACCGACCTTTAATTTTTCTGGCCTACAAATTAATCTCGAACAAGCTGAATCATTGATCATTGACGTTTTCAAAAATCCTAATTCAGACTTCATTTCTCCACGACAAAACTTGTTCGACACACAACATCATATTTAACAAAGCTTCACCTCCCTCGCATTTACTGTGCCCACTGTGGGCTGCAAATGGTCGGCGGTTGATAACGACACAATACACAAACCGCGCTTACTGCCGTTATGGATAATCGTACCTAATCAATTATGCCCACAGGATTTCGGGTGACGCTAAATCTGACAGCCTGAGTACGGTGAAACCCGAGACCGTTGTAAACGCTCCCATCACTCCAAGAGGACGGAAGTGAACTCGACTAAAGGAGCCGCCAACACCATCCCCCTCGCGGACATCTGAAAAGGGGCACACTTGTATGAATAAACACACGTACACACACCAAACCGCAAAACGGAAGCAACTCATCAGCACGTCACACGATACTGCCCGGGTCTGGTGGGATCATCAAAACTGTGACGCATATATTTATTCCACCTTCATCATGTGGCCGTGTCCGGAGAACACGTGGCCACCACGCTGCCGGCTCTCGGTGGGGAGGGGATTTCGGTAGAGCTAAAGGGCTGACAAAGCCCGGCCCGGCAGTCAGCGTGTCAGCGTGTGAGAACATGTTTATCCATCACGCTGGGCGTCCCAAAAGCGTCAAATTGAGAGCCACCGCTGAAGCCAAACGAGGATGAGCCAACCATGTAAAGCAATGAATCCTAGACAGGTAGAGTGCACACATTGTCCCTTTTCGGAGCGGGAAACCGCCCGAGGAGCGTATGAACACTAAGCCAGCTTTTAGCGACCGAAGCGACTGTGTGGAGGCACTTCATTTCCCTCCAGCGTTTACACGGTAGCACAGAGAGAAAGAGAGAAAAAAAGAAACCCATTCAGTTGCGCTTGTCTGCGACAGATTGGTGTCAGATGGTGGAGAACGATCGCGCAAACCCTAACGCAACCCGAACCGTACAAATGATCACATATCCATTCGTATTCGACCGTGTAAACATCCATCGGTCGCCCGCGGTCAGGCAATCCAAATGCAAATACGGAAAAGGAGCGATGAATATTATCATTTACCTTCGGCAACCGCCAAAACCCATTTTTGCAGCGTTCAGCTCGGACGCACCACCCAACCGACAGCTGCTGGCCGTTTGCAACCGATAAGTCCGGGATTTCATTTTCCCGGTCCCAGGTCGGAATGTGGGTGAAAAGTTGTACCGTTGCCCCGTCAACATAAGCGCCCGGACCAATCACTCAAAAACCGGCGGTCGACGGTTTCGGTATCCCGAAGTCTGATGGGTTAGGCTGGCGAAGGATTGTGGGCACCAGCTGTGCCTCTCTCGCGTGTTGCCTTTTTCCAGTGAATTAATATTACACTTGTGTACATGATCGATGTACAAGGGTGGATTGTGAATGTACGCCAAAGAATACGTCACTTATTTCCAATCTCATATTTCACTCTTGGCATATGAGTCATGTCGTGTTTTCACTGTGTGTCAATCTGTACGCTTCAGCATCTTTGATAATTTGTTCATATTAAAGATGCTATCAATACCATCATGGCCGCTTGCTCAATCCGAACGGGTTCATCTCCTTAACGAAGGATATCTTTTCCATCTTAAACAAACAACGTCGTTGCTATTTCCCGCACGGATTATCTGGCAAAGCGCTCTCTCTAAGTACTTGCGGCTCCAAATCCTGCCTGAAACAAAGCGCCTTTGCCACGAAGCAAAATGAAGTCGTAAATCGGTCGCTTTTGCTCGCTCGACGGTACCTTCACGCGGGCGGTTGCTTCGCGCTCTAATCATTGGCAAAATATGATTCCGACCGCTGCGCTTCAAGTGCAGACGACCGCCGCTGGTACAAAGAAAGGAAAGTCTACCACGATTTCGCCGGCAAAACGAAGAACAAAGTATTTGCTCCCATCTCCGGCACGGCCACGCCAAAACGGTGCGGATGAACTGTATCGAGCGGATCGTAGAACCGCGCTGACAACCCACCGAAAGAGGACCCAACCTGTTCCCTCACTTACCACCACCACCACATGCGTCACCCAGTTCGGGCAGCAATAATAATCCATTGAGCGAAATCAGTCAGCTGTAATGATCCCTAGGAATGAATGTGAAGTTTTGCTATCTACACAATGCATCGCTTTTCTCGGACCATTTTTTTTTCTCTCTCTCTACCCATTCTTTTCTTCTCTTGGAGCGGTATCTGCTTTCACCTTGCTTTCATCTTCGTTTGCTCTCTTTTCCGACTCGGCTGCAAATCGGTTCCGGTGGTTTTTCCCTTCTCCATGTTTTTTTTTGTTAATTTTTATGCGCTTCCTGCTCCTCCTCACGAGCGCTGCTTGTCAGCATTCGTTTTGAAAACGGCCAGTATGATAGGATAAAATATTTTTTAATCTCTTCTCCGCCCCTTTTATCCCTTTGGGCGCTGCTTCGATCAGAACAGTACACCGGCAAGAAAGCGCATACATTTCTAAGTAAGCGTATTGTTAAGAGTTTTCGGTTGCCCGAGAATGTCAGCCGCAACACAATTTTATAATCTCTCACGGCTCTTTTTGCTGATCCTTTGAATATCCCTTTTGCGGAAGCTGATGTTATCCGAAGCAGTCTGCGTGATATCGTTTTGTACTTTTGCTGGCAGTACAACTGGTCACGATAAGCATTAAAATATGAGATACGTTACGGTTTGGCGATGAATGTACCGTGGATTTTGCTTTGTACTGCAAAAAATCTTCAATTTTATTACATAATTGCTGGGAGAGTAAGTGCGATATTTAATTCATTTCGCAAGCAAATTTCAAGCGGGAAAGCTTCACCAATACCACAGCCGTCACTATTACCGTCTCGAAATGCGTACTAAAATGCACATGAAGTGAAAATTAAATCGCAATCCATTCATTTAAACCACCGTGCAAAATTGGTCCAATCACACAGGAGAGCGCAAAAGCCTCATAAAATTAAATTACACGCTTTCCCGCAAAAATCGGCTCACAGGTTAATAAACCACTGCCAGCAAAAACCCCATCAAACATCCCTTTGCCGTTCAGCTCCATCGAAAATAGCCTTTCAAACAGGTGTGTATCAAATTTATTGCCCTTTTGGCACGGCAAGGAAATTTTCGCACATAAAACGACCTCGATTTTAACAAATCACGAAGCGCACAGAAGATCACGTACAATTTAATGTACATGCAGCTCGCCGGGGTCGGCTGGCTGCAAAGTAGACAAATGGGTGATTTCCTTGTACACACATACACCTCCGTTCTGCTACAGTTGCGAACAATTTATGTTCGCTTTAAAACACACGGAATAAAAAACATTCTCACACACACACCCGACATGACCATCAAAATTAGTAGCCCGATGGGGAATTCAAATGGTGCGCTATTAACTTCGTACTTGGCAGTACGGCAGCACGATAACCCAGAGCGCTCTCCAATCTCACCACACTGCTACACCTCCGAGAGTTGGCCGTGGTCGCCCAGCCGTCTCCGTATGGTAGCGGAATTCGAAAACCTCTAAATTTATCACTTCCTTCGAGGCGGGCGACAATTGAGCGTAATAAATCTAGCAATTCTAGCGCCGGTTCCACAGCATAAGCGATCCAAAGGTCCCGCGAGAAAACGCTTCTTTCCGTCACCTTCCCCACCAAGACTGGGGAGTACTGGTAGCTTAGTGGATTGTCAATAAATCAACGCTATCGATTCTTTTCCTCACCGCCACCTTCGTCCCGATCATGCACGCGGTTTTCCTTCGTTCAGTACGAGCCGACACAACTTTCCCACAGCAGATTAACCGGAAGGAGAGAGAGAATGAGAGAGAGAGAGCAAGCGTAAAAATGGATAAACGCTTACTTCCCGCACTGAACGGTGGTTTTGTCGATGTGGCGTAAGATGGTGGTAAGTCACACTCACAAAAAACGCCCATACGAGTTTTCGCCGGGAAGAAGGCAACATCTGAGAGAAGACGCAGCAACTCCTTCACTTCGGCTCAGGTCCCTTCGGGCATGACGGTGGCAATCTTCAAATATGATTAAGCTCACTTATGTGCGACATTTAACGCTTCATTAATTATACATAATTCCTTCATTCGTCGCGTTTGTCAGCGGCAAGATCATGTGTGAGAGTCGGAGTTAGTTTGGGAGTCATACTGGAAATAGAGCAGAGTTTGGAGCATGACAAACTCCGGCAAAGGTTCGCTTATACGTAAAGGTACGCTTCATACGATAAGATGTTAAAACTGCTAGATCATTCTACAACGAAGCATGTTTTTGTGATGATAAATTAGACAGAAATGTTTCATTATACGATTTACTTTCTTTTTTTTTCATCTTTCCAAACATGATGATTTTCAACCTTCCCATAATCAACTTTCATCTCAATTTTTGTATTCACTCTGTTGCATCGAACCACAACGTGTCTTCGGTTTTAAACGCTCGGCAAGCGCTAGATGAATCTTAAAATTCAACGGTTTCATTACCAGCACAACGGTAACTTCACGCAAGCTATCCGGCACGTACGGCATAAAACCCAGTACCTCAAAAATACAGAGCAATCACGGAACCAAACGGAGAGCCGATTTTTAGCCGCGTCGAAACACGTCGAACACGTCACGATCGCAAACACCGGCACAGAATAAGGCACGGAACGGAATCACGAGCTTCAATTTGATTATCTTCAACCGAAAGCTACCCACATTTGGGTGCTGCTGCTTCCATGCCACTGGAAAAACCATGCATGCAGCTCGTGCACTCAAGCTAAATCGGATTTATAGAAAAAAATTACAAACACACTCACAAACGCGGGCTCCACAGCCACGGTAGGCAGGCAGACGAAGATAACTTCATTTCCGGCAGCCGATTTGGCGTCGAAGTGACGCTGCTTTTGCGGGACTTAATGCCCATTCCCCATTTATGACTGTATGAGTGTGTACGGGTGTGGGTATTAATTTTTAACCTCGTTTAAATTCATCCTTTTCACCTTGCTAGTACAATTACTGGCAGGCTGGCATTACTGCTGTATAAAAATCAATTAGCAAATACAGCATAGCGGCTTTCGATACGCACAAACAAAGCTAAATTAGGGACGGAAAAGTGGGTAATTAATAATGTCAACACGCGGTGAGCATTACACTTTGAGATGCATTTGTGAGGCTTTTTACCATAAGCGTGTTGTGTTCTTTTTTTTTTCAAATACATGTTTTTGTGTCTTTGGTACCTCGAAATAGTATTCTAATAAATTCATCACTCCCAACAAAACGGATTGAATTAATTATTTGTCAATAAATTCACATCCACACGGAAGGTCGCACGCTTTCGTGATAGTTATCTAACAATTCCCCAGCCAGCCTGGCGCCATCTTTCGGCGCAACACGATCGAAACAAGCGTTCCGCATGCCTGTCGGGTCGATTGCTTCACCGGCACCTAGGCTCGACGGCGAAGGCGTAAATTTATGGACCGATTTAGTGCAATGGGCCCTCGCACGGCCTGCACGTTGCCCACAACAGATCCACTGATGCGGCCACGGTTGCACGTAAATCTACTAAATTATCTTTCACCAAAAACCGGGCGCGCCTCACATCGTTCGAATTGTTCCGGGCTTGATTTATGGCAAGCGTTGATCACTACGAGCATTATTACTGTTGCTAATTTTGTGCGTTGACCGTGTTCGGTGTCCTTCGGCGATGATGGGGACACAGGTTCCCACGCATCGGCTCGATCGAGCTGATCCTGATGGATCCGACTCACCTAGCGGCCCGAGACAAAGCGCCCTTAAATGATGGCTGAGCCCCTGGAGGGATTCAGCGCATTACAAGGCACGGGAAAAGACGGGTCCCACCGAAAAAGCACTCAGAAGCGCTCCTGCGCAAAATTGATGATTGGAAGCGTTATCAAAGTGGTCTGATTAATATGAAAATTGTGAAATGAGTTATTGCTTCGCTGTGAATACCGAACCTAGAGTTAACTCGGTTTCATGCACAAGCAGAACTCAACATGTTTTGCAAAGCATGTAGAGAACATGTTGTTAAGATAAGCAGAAATTTTTTATTGAATAATGTCTCTAATGCAAAACGTAAACAAACTTTCACAAATGTGTGATTTATTTTGCATGTAATGAAATCATAGAATTCACGCATTTGTTTTGCTAACAGTATTTGATACATAATTTCGGGAAGGTGACTTAAATTAATCACACGTTTCCATTGCTTGACGCATTTCATAATATTCTACTCATTCGTCATTTCCATAACATGCCGGGTTTGGCATTAAGAAGCGAAATCCTCAACTTGGAACTAAAATTCATGGGTCATATACACGGCAGAATCTAGTTAATAGTTATTAAAAAACTTAAATAACTTAAAATACAATAACTACTACAAAACTATGCAATACCTAACATAAAAAATATATAAATTTTACATGAAATAGAACAGATTTTAACGAAGGCAAGCCAAGTTCACCATCACATCACTAAAAAAAAACTGCATTCTTTCATGCACATAAATCAGTTCAACAATATCTTCGCTATTCCACCGTAACCATTTATCCATTCTTCAAAACCCTTCTGCCGGTTCCGGTCACACACCCTGGAACAGAGCTCCTACTTTGAGAATATTGCTGCAGCTCGTTAATGCCCGGGCAGTCGACACAATAGATAATAAAATTAATTGACGTTCCATTAAAAATTCATTAAACTGTTTCTGTGTAGTCGATAGAGCTTTTAGCGCGCTGCTGCCGCTGCTGCCACTGCTGAGACTTAGCGTGCATCTCGTGCCATATCCTTCGTTCTTACGATAACGTTCGTACGGCCAACTCGTTCGCTAGACCTTGGGCAAGCAGACTTACGAGCGGGAAATGAGTTGTGATTTTTACTCCATAACCACCGCCGAACGCGAAGGACCTTTCGCTCGAATTTTTTTTTTTCGGTCAGTGCTATCGCCCGCCAACTATCGCCATCGTGCTGTGATTTCATCTTGCGCGTTTTTTCTTGCTGCTCCAAGCTGCCACTGCCATTGGGAAATCGTGTTGTTCATTTTCTCACCACGTTCGGTGGCCCGAGCCACAGTGAAAGTTTAATGGCGATAAAGTCTCAGCTCATTAAGGAGCGCCGAAGAAAGTAATCAGCTTATGTTTAAGCGCTAAGCCGTTGCTTCAGCTGCATTATTGGTACGGTTTTGGTTTCTCGATAACTGCACTCTCAGAACGTACGATTATTGGATGCGAAAACATGCGTCATCGGTACTGTATTAGATATCAAATGCAAGTATTGGGGTCTTAAATTGTTATCAAACATTTTAATTTAAATTTCGAACATACACTTTGACACCTATGTACAGTAATTGATTTGCCATAAAAGACCCTTTATTAATAAATAAATTTCATCAACTCATCGGTTCACCATCACTGCACACAATCAGTTTTACGCAGACCCAATTTGATATTGAGTGCACAAAACACAAAGCCACAAAAACCAGCCATGCCCACCATCAAACGCTTTCCATATCTATCGCAAAACGCACCTAATCGAATCAAACCTCTCCCAAACAACCGTCCCGCCTTTGCGACTAGCTTCATCGGGACACTCCGGGTCAAGTACCAATTATCTCGCTCCACACCACTTGCCAAACGGTTTTGGAAACAAATTTTCTATTGAACATCGCGCAATAATAACAACAGAACAAACATCCACCAACCCAGCACAGCTCCTGTTGGTGAAAAAATGGCGACAGCTTCGTTAGTCGACGATTCAGTGCAACCGAAAAGCCGGTCTTGTTTCGTTGTTTTGGTGAGAAAGAGATAGGAAAATAAAGAAGAGAGAAAGGGAGAAAGAAACGAAAAAAAATCCCGGTTGTGAAGTAGCGCACGGACAATATTTACATAGAGCTCAGAGGCATCGACGGGCCCGTATTGCTCGATCGCTAAAAGTAATTAATTAATTTGTTACTCTAGAACAGACACGGGTTCGCGCAAGTGGAGTGAATAGCAATCGAGCTACATACTTCACAACATGCATATCGATTTCTAGGTCTATCGCATTGAACATCAGTCATCACTCCATGGAATAATGGAGATTGTAAACATTGCGTGATATGGAGCGCACAGATTGACAAAACGGATTATATTTCTGCTCATTTGCAGAAACTAATAGCTCAAGCACCATTCAAAAGAATGCAAACAAAGTCACAGACAAGTCAGGAAACGATTCATCAAAACAAAAGCAATGATATTTTCTCTGTCAAATTACAATATCATCATTTGATTTCCTTCATCTCAATATTCAAGCAGCTTTTGATTATCATTTTTCGTTTTCGGCAGGCACTTACGGTGAGCACTTTTTTTTTTGGTGAATGGGAAAAGTTAATCTCAGTGAATGAAAACACCCTTCAAAGTAGAGGCAAAACTACATCAATATCTGATGAATGAGACATTTGATTTTGACTACCTTCATTTGCCAGTCCGAAATCTCAATCTCGTAACTTCTCCAATCTGCCTAATGAAAGAATCAACCACAGGCCATTGATTAGGGCGACAGTGTTATGGCGAGGCTAACAATAAAGAATAATGCGAACAACTGCTCCCCGGTTTGTAACGCGTTCGTTCGTAGATGGAAGACGCCAAAGGTCCAGTACGGATCCAAACCGCTGATTGTACCAAATCTGGTTGATTTCCCTTTTTCTCCGTTTTATTTTTTATTTTTTGTCCCTTTTACTTTTTGTTATTTTGCCGTACGCACACATAGCCGCTGCCATTGACAACGTAAACTTGATAACTCACTTAATTAGGACACTTTTCCGATACTTCGACCATAAGTCGTGCTAAGGAAGTTCTTTCGATTCCCCCAAACGGTGACGCTAAAACAACCTTACCGATCCACGGTACGGGTGACACGATGAAATGCTTTATTAACCTCTCCCCTTTTCCTTCTCCCCAAAAGTATCTCATTTTCGGGCATCCACGTCCCTCGTGGACGGCCAGCGGTGGCAGAACGACAGTCCGCAAATCAAAATCTGCTTTCAGTATACACAAAAGTATTTATTGAGTTTCGAGCGTCAAAAGCTGACGAACACTGGCGTGGTGTGTGGGCAGGAAGGGGAGCGCGGATGCGATCGGGAAAAACTTTCCCCCCTCCCCCCTCCCCATTCCTGTTCAGGATGCCCTGCAGACGCAACTTACAAATTGAACGCGACCGAAACGGAACGCCACCGAGCAGGAAACCGAGGCAGCAAACTTTCATCCGATAAACCCTTGAACCCCTGCACTGGCGGACGTGGAGGGCATCTTGTGTCGCCGGTGATTTGATTTGGGAATTGTTAGCCAGAATTGACGGAACGGTCGCTATCTTTTGGCCGACTTCGTCACAGCGCTTGTGGACTCCGTGCCGATATTGGTTTGGATTGGTCCCGACCGGGTGAGTGAAAATTCCAGATCCAAACACGAACTGGAGCGGATTGATTGTGCTGGTTGACACCGGCTGTAGCACCGCATTCCGGGATCCTTAGGATCCGGATACCTCGAGCATGTTTACCTCCCGTACCTCCCGGTGGGCACGTGACAGTCGTTGTCTTGCTCTTTTAGTAACTTCCGAAAGAACTTCCCGTAGTAGCTGTCTCAATGCAGGGGAGGAATGTGCGCTAATCAGGGAGAAGGCTCGATGAAAAGATATGAATAAGAGCGCTGATTATGGGTACGCGTCCCACAACTCCGCTCACACACTGCTTTAACCTCACCGAACTTAGAGGGTTATCACACCGCTCATCATAACATATCATCTGTACGCAAGCATCGTCTTTCGATAAACTTCACAAATAAGCGCAAAAATAAAACACTTTGTAACATCAACCAAAACGCTTGAAATCGAAACCCGAGACGCTTCTCTTGCTGTTTGCTGGCAGATGTTACCCTACCAGATGCCCCCGTCCCCCGAAAGGCCCACCCAAACGATCCCCTTTCTCATCATAACTCGCACACTGTAATTCAAATCATCCACCAATCACTTTATCGCCAAACTCGTTCCAGCTCCGATGCGAAACGTTTGAAATCCATAGCACTCCAACCGCTAGTGCTGCTCCACGCTAGTGCTTCTTAGCTTTTGTACAGCTTCCGCTCCAGCCGCATACGCTTCGTGGTGGCTTTTCCCGTGATCAAATTAATTTTCCAAAGTTTACACAACTCTTCAGCCAACCGCGCGCTCGCACACACGAACATACTCACACAAATTCCTCAATTCACTGTGGCGGAGGAACAGGGGGAAGGGATCGTGGAATGTGTGGCTTAACCCAGGCCTTCCCTCGCACCCAACCCTTGCTTCATCACGGACCCGTCTTGCCGAAGGTAAACACGTGACCAAACATCCGCTCCGTAGGGTTTCACGACGCACCGATTGTAAACCGTGTGACGTTGTTAATCACGTTCACCATGTTCACAATCATCGGGTGTGGTTTGCCGCTGCCCCGTCATTTACACACACATACACACGAGCGTGCGAGCATACACCGCCTTCCTTTTGTCAAGCACATGTGGGGCGTGTTTCTCGCCGACTGCTAATGAGATGTGATTTCGTTTCATTTGTAATTTCAGAAACCACTTAATTTTTGCCGGGATTTTAGAAAGACGTTCGGTCGGTTGCTGCCGGGAAAGTTGCTTTTATTTATTTACATAAATCAGGCATTCGCGAGAAACGCACGAGATCGCCAGGGGGTGCGGGAGGAAGGGTATGGTATCGCGAACAGGGACGGCTGATTGTGTGAATGAGAAATTAACTTCCGAGCTGGCATCATGAACTGCTGGAAAATCTTTAGACAGAAATTATGCTAACAAGCACCACGATGGGTAAAGAGGAGCAATACGGTATCTTAAGAAAACATTCAGCCAACAGCCAATCAGCACGTTTTGGGTTTGATTTACGTGAGCTGACGGAGACGTTTCGGAGTGTTTCACGTTTGTCTAGCACAACTTTTGATTCACGAGCTGTAATGTTAAACTAATGCGATTATTTGAAGGTCGAGCTACTAATGTGCACCGTTGGCGGGCAATGTAGTAATCCTATACAAGCTGAACGGGGTTCTGATTTAATGACTAATGTTTGTTCAGAGTTTTAAACAATCATCAGCGCTTTATGCTTTTAGAAAGACATTGAATTTTCCTAAATATGATGAATAGAAAAATTGTGTGTTTGTCTAGTGATATCTAGTACAAAATTTTAAACATCATACATCATACAAACATTATTATTTAAAAATTTAAACTGTTAAATTTCTTCTCATTTAATATTTTTAAGTCATAGCCCAGATTAATCCAGATGGCATACAATGTACAGCTTTTTTAAACACTACAGCTTTTTTAAAAAAAGTATGTGCGATCTATCATAAATATATAACTAAGCAGCTGATTTCTGCGAAAAGGACAGGACATCATTTCAGACAGACTACACATGTGGAACCGTACGTAACAAACCATAGGCTTCTAGGTATAAAACATATAAAAATTTGCAACACTGAACTCATTGGAACAATGAGTCAATGTGAATTTTTAAATATATTTACAGAATACCATAAATTACTAACTATCTGGCATCATTACTTTTTATTTGTAATACTTGTTTCTATTAATCTCTAAAGTTAATTTATACAATACACGTTAAATGAAAACCTAGAATTCTGAAAAGCAAATTTCCGATTCAATATAGAAATGATTCAAATTGTTCGAATTTTAAATTGGTTCTTGAAGAATCTAATTCCAACACTCACCACATTACATCGTCTCACGATGAGGTTTTTACCGTAAGCCCTTAAGCACCGTCAAATTTCAAGCCAATGTTCGATGAAGCTCATTATCGCCCGAATCGATAGCTACATCTTTATTGTACTAGTAATTGAAAGGAAAAAAGAAAGCATTCAAATGAATTCACACACACACACACACACACACACACACACACACACACACACACACACATATTGGGTAACTCCTTCATCGGTGCGCTTAAACCACTTACGAAAATTTGCCAACATTCCACCGAAAGCTCCCCTTAGTGATCACGCATTTCCAATAATTCGACACAATTTCACTTCGTATCAGCTTACCACATTCCAGTACCCCACGTCCTTCCGCCGACCTGCCTAAAGTAATTGCGAATACAAAACTACCGTGCCCCTCCGCCAACCCCAGAGCAGGGCGGTAAAGTGACTGGAAAAAATGATTTCAAAAGCTTCTCCAAATTTAATGAACCTCACCGCGGTGAAAAGGGTTTGCCATCCGGCTCTCGAGGCGTTCGAGGCAAACGCAATCACTGACTCGAGCTCCAACTCATTGGAATCGGAACCACATACCGAGAACGTGCAGCCGGTTATCTGCCAGCGTGTGGGTGTGTTTCCCCAGTTTTTAACGTTTTTTTTTTGTTTTTGTTTTCCTCAATTCAGCTCGGTTCTTACAGCGCAGCCAAGTAACCGCACGCCTGTACATGTTTGATTTTCCCGAAAAACAGATAACACGTACCCACTTCAATTTTCCGGTCCCGGGCAAGGCGATGGGTAATTTTCCGATCCAGATTTTTTTCTCTCCTCTACGTCTTTCATTTAGCTCCGTACCCGCCCTTCACTTGCTCTTCAGTTGTCACTCAAGGTGGCCTAGCAATCGGAGCAAGGAAGGCTTACCGCAACCGAACCCAACCCGGTTTGCTCTAAGCCATTTCTTCTGTTTCATTTCGTTAAAATCACCCAACCGCACGTAGCTACGCGTCCCCAGCCATCCTCCGGCTGGATCCGGTTTGGTCGCAACGGTCGCTTAAAAACCTTCTGCCGGAAAACTGCCGGATGTTTGCTGATTTGACGGAATTGCATCACGAACTCGGGGTCGTGAGTGTGATGAAGTCGGAAGTGCTTCAGCCCCCCACGGTAGGCAATCTTCTTTTTATATTTGCAAAAGCGGCCTTCCCCTGCATGCCACAGAGAAACCGGCCTTCTCATATGAAAGGCATGAAAATCACACCATCCTCGTGATAAAAACAGCCCCTGCGCTTATAGCATCTCGCATGATGTTTGCACGCTCCCGGAACTCCAATGTGGCGCGGTGAAAAGAAACGATACACCGTTTATGCCACAAAACCTCGCAATGCAATCGCTTGCACGGAGGCAGCGGAGATGCCAAAGGAAAACGCGTCCGGGTCGTGTAGCTTAAAACATATTAAATTCAATTTCCCGTCTTTCTCAACAGCGGCCCCAACATAAGCTGGTGGTAACCTGGAACCAACTGCACAATTTTTTGGAACCCTCATTTTCCCAGCGGTATGTTTTTGGTTGAGAGAATTGAGTGGTGTTTTTTTTTTAAGGACCTTTCCTGGATATCTTCTTTTTCGTAACTTGGTTTCATTTACGATCGATGACTCAGACCTGCAACCAATTTCACACGTACGACTATGTGGAATCTAAGAAAAAAACTGTTTGCATTAACAAATAGTTTTACAATTATAGACCTCTAGAGATGCAAAGATTTAGTACAAAATATTTTTAAACCACTGCAGAATATTAACTTAAATTAAGGTTTTGTCAGCAATAAGATAATCCTGATGACATCTTCACGAGTGATTTATGTTATTAAATTTAAAAACTATAACGTGTTTTTGATGCGATGGAGATAGCATAATTTATAGAAAAGTTTATTTGCAATTCAGTATCTGTCTTAAATTATCATTAAAATAGCTACATATGCAGTTATTTAAACCCATTCAGGCCACTCATTAAATAAAAATATAAATTTAATTTATTAGAGCATTACAAATTAATGTGTTTTTAAAAGATTTAGAAACTTTAAAAAATTTGAATTGCTGTGGTAAAAATTTAAGTTTTTTTATTAAGTAATATATGTCTCAGTACATTCGTACCATCATAAAAACTGAACAAAGAAAAATAATTTTACAGCTTAAACCCACAATATTCAAAAATGATAATAAAGTGTCATTGCCACGTGATGATTTTCTGACGTCAAGTTTTGTTTTTGTTTTTTTTTTGTTATAGAACTTGCTGGCTTCGTTCCATGATATCCACCCCTGTAGGAAAAACGCACGTTGAAGTACACGTTGCGGTGCGATATCCCACCCCAAGGCTCGGTTCACCTCACGTGGCACACGTTGACACAGCAAAGAATCCGCGTGGCATCATTTAGAAAATGCGACGCGAGGCTGCAGAAAAAAAGGCAACACCCGCCGTCGTGATCGCCTTATCAAAGATGCTGCATCCAAACAAGTCGCACAGTAGCGAGCGGTACCAAGCAAACCTGGAGCTGGTTGGAGCTGGTGAGAACATACTGCGCGCAGATTGAAATCGGTTTCCATCTTCCGACGCCACCTTCGCCTTTGGTGCGCACAACCGAACCGTGCTAATGATGATGGTAAATGAGAATCGACACCGCACCGAGCACAATAAAGAACGTCGCGGTGGCTTAAAGAACGTCACCCGCACCAGCGCCGGGCTGGATGGAATGCTCAAATTGAACAAATTACCGAAACGAATTGAATTTTATCTTCCAATGATTGCGAACGGCACTCGACGGTTTCAACACGTTCTCGATTGCGTGCCAGGTATCGCGTCGCTAGATGAGTTCGACGAAAATCGGCTTAGCCGGTCCTTATGTTACCGATCCCTTCCACACCGATCCGCGGACGATTCATCCGTATCGTCATCATCTCATCTCATCGGCGCTTCATTATAGCCCATGCGCTACTCCGTTCGATATCGATTGGAAGGATTTGCCACCAATTTAGCGTTACAAACTGCGAATGGATGCGTGTTCGGCGAACGCTTTTCCCAATCGAAAGTGTAAATGAGAGAGACAATAAGAGCGTGTGAGAAAAAGAGCAACAACATTTTGTGTTTCACCTGACGCTGTTACTGCTTTTGATGTGGTTGCCAGGTATTAGCATTTCAGTCTGCGAGCGCGTCAAATGTTTCCTAAGACGCACCACAAACAGCGCAACACTGGAATCAGCGATTAAGATTCTTCAAACGATTGGCCTGATTGGCTGCGGGAATTCAAGTGAACGGTCATGTTTAGCGAGCTGGTGGTCTTCTATTATTGGCTCGATTCGCTTGTGGCTTACCAGCATAGTTTATCGGGGTGTCATATGGTAAGCTGTTGGACAAAGGAGGATAAATGAATTCAACCCAATGCTCAATGAGCGTATGAGTCATATTTTTAAAGCATGCCATAGTAAATCTTTCCATAGTTCTAGTTACAACAACTACATTAATTTCAATTCTTCAACAAAATAACTTTTCCTATGCCATAGATGTAAAAATGTAAGGAATTATTGTACCTATTTGTGTTCTGCTTTTTTCGCAATAAACAATATGATGGAAATTGTACATTTTTTTCGAATCTCATAAGTGTTCACGAAAATAAATTATATTTACTAGAAATTTACGTATCAATAAAAATGTCTTAAGCCATCAATCTAGATTCAGTTTTTAATCAAATCGATTAAATATAAAACTAACAATAAAACGTTCACACCAAAGAACACCTTCTATTTTAAAAAGGATACGATTTTAAGTTTTCAACAGTTTTTAAATATTCTTAAGATGAAAATTGCCCAGATTTCAATTTCTTCATTAAAACCAATCACCACAAAACAATCCTTACAGCACTATTTTTTCCTCGCGACGCTATGCTAAAGACCATCTGAGCTCTAGTGTGGCTTTTTCCACCTTTGCTATCCAGGCGGCGTTCAGTCTCTGGCGTACGCTGCTAAACTGTTAACATACTGAATAAAAGTTTCATGATTTTTTTTCCCTTTCACCCAACCCATAACCCGTACGAAACAAAAATCCCGCTCCCCACAGTGCGGGCGAGCCGTCGCATCGCTCCAAATATTTAATTTTAAGTTCGCGTGTTCCCTTCACCACCGGTACGCCGTATATGCCTTTTATCAAAACTCGGCACACCGGCGGCACTGAGGATGCAACGCTTAAGCTGTAGCACACGAAGCACAAGGATCGAGTCTCGCTGGGAGTAGGTTTATGCAATAAGTTTCCATCCATGCCAGCGCCAACGCGAAGCCTTTCGAAGAAAGGGAGCAGCCAAAAACCCATGGCGGGCAAGCGTTCTCTATTGGGCGGATAATTGAAAAGAACGAAGGAAGGAAAAAAATTGTGCTCGGTGCCCAACTCTATCGTTTTATATTAATTTCTCAACTGCTCCCTAATCGACTGCCGGGCGCAAGGTTGAAATTAAGGCCGAACCAGGACCATCCTGTCAAAGGAAAACGTAGCCAAAAAAAATGAAGCTACCGCTGAAAAATGCGTTGCCCAAGACGTTTTGACAGTGAGGAGCACCCGGTTCGGAAAAGCATAAGATGCAACCATTAGACGGTAGGTCTACGAAAGAGAAAAAAAAACCACACACATCCACTAGACCCAACAGTTGGGAAGCCGCACGGGCGTGAAGAAAATATTGGTGACGGAAAATAAATTCGATAAGAAAGATAATTTATCACTCGCCAACTACCACCAACACCGGAAACCGGTCACGGGGTGGCCCGGTGCGGGAACGTAGGTGAGTATACCCTTTCATTATCGCCGTATCGCTATATCCGTCATGCTACATCCGCACCTGTTCGCCGTCGGTTCACCGTTTCGCAAGCGCAAGGGTTTATTCAAAATGGCTTTCACCTTCTCCCACCCGCCCATACACACACACACACACACACACACACACTCCAGCCACTTGACATCCGACAGCCGCCGTAATGATCGTCCTCACCGCCATCCAAGACCGGAAGACGATGAACGACAAAAACCATCCGCAACCGTCAAGCTCAGCCTCCCGCCACCCTCGGAAGTGAATGGAGTTCTCTGTTTTCCTTCCTTCCTCGGGGTTTTCTTTTCTCTTCATTTGCTTGAATGTTGCCTGCTACTCCTTCTCCTTCTCCGACTGACACGGCCTCGCCCGAGCTGGTGCGACTTTTTGCGGAAAGTGTGCATGTATTTTCTCCACTCGCCGTAGCGGCACAGTTTTACGTTCGGCACGTCCGCAAGGATGAGCAACAAACAGCGGATCCTTCGGCGGAAATCCTTGCCAAAGGAAGCGAGAAAAAACACCTCACCTGCAAACCGAGCACCAACCTATCTAATGAGATGATAAATTGTTTTATGTTATTTTTCCCTCTCTCTTGCCGCTTGCTGCCTCAGCTGCGTAAAACGGTGAGAAAAAAAGCTCTCCAACACTCTAGTCAAGGTGTAAAATAGGTTAATTGACTATCTGCCTCAAGTGATTTCTTTATGCCAGAGGACAGGACCGTCGATCGGGATTTTGTTTCCCGCGTTGGCAGGTATCGGAAGTGCTTCAGAATGACCCGGCCGGTTCGGTGTGGTGTGATCGACCAGACAAACACACGCCGAGATGAAGAGGAAACACGCACCTTCGAAAAGAAACGAGATAAACTCGCAAATAATAAAGGAATCATCGGTCGGTTGATCTTCCCTCATTTCGCTGCCCACCGCAATCAGCCCTGCTGGAAGGGAGGAAAAGCAAAACCAACGAACGTGATGCACACACAAACACACATAGCCACACTCACAGTCGGGCAGAAACAGCAAACGAAACGGGTGGTTCCCCTCATTGGGTCAGTTTCCGGTCGTTACGGTCGGTTCGAAGTGATGAAAGAAGCAAACGAGCTTTCTTTATGCGCCACTCGCATTTCGCTCGAATCGGAAAAATATTCCAGACACAATCTTACGCGAGTGTGTTTGTGTATGTTTTCCCTCATCTTCATTCTGTTTGTTGCTTCTTCGGTGCAGAACGTTCGGTGTATTTTGCGAACAAAAAAAATACCCATACTCGACCAGAATATTGAACTGTCCGTTCCCGATGCCGGAGGAGGAGGGAAAAATCAATGAATATGAATAAAATTGCTCCCACCCACCCGGTTTGCCACCCGCGGCGGTCCGCGAAAAGTTTGCCCTGGGACGGGCGGTGAAGGCCGCACCGAAAATAGGCTTACGGCTTAGGACCGTGGCGCACCGGAAATGAGCTCAAACGAACCCGACCGCCCCACTCCCCGAAGAAGAAACAATTTTCTTCGACGTGCTCGCTCGAGCGTGAAATAGTGGAGACCGTCCCAGTGTGTATGCGTGTGTGTCGGTGGAGAGGTTGAAAAATCGTTCAAACATTCGACCGGAAACGAGCCTTTGCTGACACAGCCACATGGAGAGGGTCAGTCACTACCGGTGCAGCAGGCGGAACTCGCTACCACCGGTCAACCCACCATTTGCATGACGCTGCCGACCGTACGCTGCCGAAAGGCTGCAAAGCCATTTGCATGTGTGTGTTTTGTTCCTTCCGGCGAAGGTACAGGTAGGCTGGGACAACGTGTTATGAGAGCTTTTTGCTCCAAATCAATGCCAATGTTATCTTGCAGCCAAGTTTCTCCCATGGGAGGACGTGTATCTGTGTGTATGTATCTTTGGCTGCTTTCAAAGGACAGGACCGGTAATATCGACCCGGCCCGATGGACTGGAAAAGATTTTCAACTTTATTGGTTAATAAACCAAGATTGAATACATCAACCAAACGCGAGCAGGTGGGGCCAAATACGGTAGGGACGGAAGGAACGGAAGGAACGTCTAAGAAAAACCAATCACTAAGCAGAATCCACCACCGCACTGTAAACCACAACCAAGCGACCAGGGCCAATTTGTGAGTGGTTATTTTTGAGCTGTTCGAGCCACCCGTGCCGGCTACGTTTGGCGTAGTTTATGGATTTTCCAGTTTCTTTTGCAAATTTTCATTGAACAGTAAAGAATGCAAACTCCCGGGAGGTGGAACGCCGGGCTGAACCGTAAATGTTACTACTGCCATCAGTATTTCTTGCGGCTGGAAGAGAAGCTGTTTTCATAAAAATAGCATGGTTCTTTTCATTTTCTGCAGTAGGTAGAGCCAAATTACTTCTCTTCGGTACGAGATTTACGAGTGGCCGTGGTCACGGAGGTGGAGGAGGGAAGGATAAGAGCCTTTATGCGGTTCTTGTGATGCTGTTCCCACAAGTCAATTGTGGTGGAATCTTTTATGAATGCATTCTTTGCCACTCGAACCCTAGCTTGGCTCGAAATAATTCCACCGGAACATTATTAGTATGAGAATCGATTATATTTTGGATGAAAAAAATAAAATTTGAACGTAAACCAAAGTTTTTTTTTTTTTAATTTGCAAACCAAACAACTTGCACTTCCTGCCTGAATGTTGAAGAATGTGCTGAACAAAACTTACACTACCTACTGAGTGGAGCTGGTTAACGTCACCACCGAATTGACTGGAAATAACGTCCACCGGAACACGACATCAAATAAACCCCACGCGCGTCACCCAATCCTCGAGGGGACCAACAGGATAATCCACTTCGGAAAGGGATCGATCGATCGCGTGATGAAAAGCATGCCGCAATGCACTAAATAAGAAGCCTTGCCGAGCACTACACGGCAAGGACTCAGGCTCGAAACAAAAACCAAAACGAGTGCGCTACTACTATAAAACAAAAAAAACCTTCGCCCCAAAGCATAAAGAGCAATCCGATGGGAAGTCGGGTGGCCGGCAGCGGCAATTCGGTCCCGGACCATATTTCTGCTTTTAACCATTTTAAACTCTTAATCCAAATTTATGGCTGACCTAAATCTGGGCAACACTGCATAACTTGTCCGGGAGGGGAAGATGGTGGGACGATTGCTGGGGACGGGTTTTCGGCTGTTTTCTCCACCGAACTAGCGGACCAGAGAATCGATCGAGCGGCGAAATGGACGGTCAACGTACATACTTCAACTGTATTATCCATTATCCACTCGGTGCTGCGTGTTAAGGAAACTGTCAGGAGTAAACGGCTTTAAGCTGCTGCTATTGTGTATATGTGCCGTTCGATTTATTGTTTGGCGCTGGTGTCGCTGTGGTGCCGGTCGTATGTTTGCCGAATGGCGAATATTTGCTCACGCTTACAGCGTCCGCACGTTTGGCTGTAACGAAGCACATGTCAAGTAGTAGCGATGCTACATTTTTCTCTCGTGCGTGCAAGAAGCGAACCTCTTACTTACAACCGAAAAATAACAACGTGTCTTGTGTTGCTTGCATCGACGTTTCGTTCGTTTGATTTTTCCTACACAGTTTTTCGCTGCGCGGCGCCGGGAAGACACGCCTTACAACGTGTCGATTGCGTTACGCTAGAATAGTTGCCGCTGGAAAACTATCGACGAAGAAGTTGCTCTTGTAAGGACACGTTCCTTTTCCGGTATGAGTGGTACAGTCTGACAAATTGTCTTCATCATCCTAAACGAAACATTGGGCGTGTTTCTTACAAGCATCTGAGGATTAAATTATGAGTTGATGAACGAAAAAAGAACTATATTACTATATTACGTGTAAAAATGATCACAAAATTCCATATACGTAGTTGATGATTGCACAATATTCTACCACAGCGATTTTAGATTACTCATCAAAATACTCAATTACTCAAAGGCTCTAGGTCCTTCATTTGTATTCAAAGCTCCAAACAACCACACAACTCACATGGTCAGCGAAACTCCGCACTAACTACCCAAAACACTGCCACAGTGGGGAGATGATTTTCCAACCCAATAAATCCACATCTAAATAATGAATCAGCATCATTAGAATACACCTCATGCAACGCTTCGGTCCACTCGGAGCCAAACCCAACACAGTAGTTAGTTTGTGCTAGTGAGTAAATCATTTTAATAACTCATCGTACCCAGGCAAGGGCTGAGAAAAACCGCCACATTACACGTTCCAAATCAGTGCACCCGCCGTGCGCATTGATTTTTGATAAAATGAAGACCGCCACACCTGCAGGTTGATCAACTGACCTGCCCTAGCTGCACTGCCCTAGGACGGTACCGGTTGCACCGGCTATTTTATGCTGACGCTGACGAGCAACATCAATCAAACACGTGGAGGACGCACGGAACGTAGTAGGGAAGGTTTTCCTGCGCAGTGGCCCATAAACCGTTGGCAAACATAAACCCATATGCTGCTGAGTCGAACGCTTCGCCAAATCGAATGGAAAATATTAGCTGTACTAAACAGTTTACACTTCCCATAACAACCATCGACGTTTTTGAATGCGTCCCGGGGAGGAACAGAGTATGAAAGTGGAAGTGAGCCTGCAATATGGTGATGGGAATGATTTCACAGGGCCAGTGCTACCAACACATGATCTATTCTCCTATGAAAACGGATCGATGTTTTGATTACATGTATTTGTTGTGAAACCACGAACAAAAGTTGCTCGTTTACATTCTCATAAAACTTTCAAACAGCATCCGCAGCATCTTTTCAATTGTTCAAACAAACAGGCAGATTGGTGCACAACCCGTTTTGTGAAGGTTCTCTGTTGCTTTCAGGTACCTTTCGTTCTAAAAACGGAGAACCGCAAAAAAAATCATACGCCCTTTATGAGAGTATACTACCAATAGTGAGCAATCCTAGCAAAACGAGCCGGGCCCTAGTCGCATCAACATGGAACTACGAAATTAAATCAAATTATACCCCATTTGCCGGTCCGCTCGTGGTTTGTCCATTACGCACCGTGCCATGCAAACGCTATCCAAGTTGCAGTGCATCTCGCGTCTGGCACAATCCATTCGCTCAATGCTGTCCCCGAAATTCGACCCAGATGTGCGTTTTGTCGAATCTGGGTGAACGGCCAGTCCTGTCTGGATCGTTTCGGTATAGTGTACGAAACCCGCAATAAATCGATGTGCTTGCAATCATGATTTGAAATGAAAGTGGCTTTCATTCTTCCACCACGCATCGTACGTAGCAACACAGAATTGCATCTCGAATGCGCCGGCGAGACTCACTGGTTTTATCCCTACCTGGGACCGGTTCCGTCTGCTGTCTCTCCAATCAACGAAAGGCTCCACATTTGCCTGGCTGCCAGTACTGCATCGAGGTCAAAGCTTGGCTGATTGCGAACTAAAAAAAGGGATCCTTGAAAAAAATATCTTTGGTATGATGTTGAAAAAATATTTAACAAAAAAAACGCACACACAGGTAGTATAGAGAGAAAAAACTGGTCAAACATCAGTCCCGTCTACTAGCAACAAGGCCAGGTGCATGTGAATGTGTGTGGCGGAATCGCAAATGAAAACTCATCCACAACAAAAGGTGCAGCGGTACAGATAGAAAGGTGCAAACAAAAAATCACGCACCGTGAGAGAGTGTGCCTGTAAAACAAACCAGACTAGACGAAAAGACGCACTCATGTGATCCCCGCTCGAGGCAAGGTTTCCGAACCGAAAGGATGCAACGCAAACCGGCGATCCTCGGCAAGGTGCGAGGCACGTGTACTCATTTGCGTGCGGTTTCATTCAACGAACAAGCGAAAATGCACTTCGGATTTTTGAAACCGTGAACGAGAATTGAAAAAATCACTAAAACATGCTTTTACGGTAGCTTGCGTGTGCGGGATGCACGGCTTCTGGTGCAGGAAAAGATTCATCGGTGAAAAAATACAACCCATTTCTCTACTACTGTTGAACCACCAGTTTGGTTAATTTGCTACACTCGGTGAATCGAAAGTAATTCGTGAAAAATACGGTGTATGGTAATTTTTATTTTAATAGAGCGCGGTTGAAGTAAAAGGGTCGGAAAAGCGATCATGAAACGAAAAGAACTTATTGATAATTCACTTTGATGATGAGGGTGCATCGGAAACACGTCAGGTTTTTACTATGGCATTATTTATTACTTTCATTCTGGTAACACTTTTATTTTATATTTTGGAAAACGGAATGATAGCTTTCAAAGGGTTTGGATGTTTAAACCCATAAGTGATGATGAGCACTAGAAAGACAAGCAATTTTTTTATAAGGAAAGCGAATTAAATAAAACTTTTATTCGTCCTAGCCCGCACACCTTCAAGTGTCAATCCGTTAAACTAAATATTGAAATACTCACTAAAATAAATCTTTTTGGCCTTAGTTAAAATAATAAACTGCCATATTTTCATCTATAACTTTGAAATTTAACTCCCCCGTAAACGATTTCAATATCAATTGTACGCAAACGCCGACGAAGCGTTCGCCTGGTGCGTCACACTGCTTCTTGGCCAAATCGAAAAGTTTTATGAGCTATATCAGCGTTAGTGGATTTGTTGTCCCGTTTTCACTACTCCAAAGCCATCCTTATATCGTTAGCCCCTTTTTTATGCCCGCGTATGCCATTTCATCCGCGACATTATGATCCGTCGGGGCCAATGGCGGGCGTGTGTCAAACGTGCGTTTATCATTTAATTCCGAACAAACAACATGGTGCTTAGATCAAATAGCAGCAGATAGGCAAGTTTTACGAGTCCAAGAGACCAGGCAAACCCAGACGAGTCGTCGCTCAATGCATGGAAGCTCCGTTGCTTCCCATTCAACCGTCATGCATAATCAGAACTTTTTACAACTTTTTTTTTCGTCTCCACCATGAATCACTCTCGAAAGTTGGTGCGCTCGGGCGCAGTGTTCGAGTGTGATCGCAAACAAGGTGGAAACACCGAAAAGCCATCAGAAACGCACGGAAGGAATGGGCTGGAAGACGCCCGCTGTCTATTTCTTATGTTGATTTGCTTGCTCCGCTTATCTGCGTCGCTCCACCCGTATAAACAACATTGAAAACAGCACAGCAGCGGCGGAAAGCATTCACGGAGTTTTGTTTTCCTTGTTACGCCGAGCGCCTTAGTGCCCGTTTTATGTGTGTGTATTCGTCCAAATGAGGTAGCTTTGGAGCGAGTGCAAAAAGTTTCCTCGTCACAAAAAGATAAAACGCCGTCTAAGATTGTCTTACGAGCGGGCAGCTGCGAAACGAAAAGAAATACCAAAATCATATCACGCGTATGCATGCATGCAAACATAAATTAGAATTTGAATGCTTCCGGTTGAACTTTTGCATCTTTTGCCGAGACGAAACGGAACAGCCAGCTGTCACGTGAGGGAAGTCGATACAGAAGGCGTGCAAAACTTTCGTGCAGAAGCGAGGTACGTAAAATTGGAAAATTTTTAAACATCTCTCATCTGCATCTGCAGAAGGAATATTTTGGTGCATTGGGAAGAGCCTAACTTGGTTATAGCATATTTTACTTATAATAACTTTTTCCAGGTACACGTTTATTTGATCATCAAATTGATGAAGTGCACTTTACACCTGATCGAACATCATTTCAAACTCACAAATCATTTCAACTCAAACACATAATTTCAACAAGCTTTCCAATCAAAGCAACAAAATTTTAAATGATAGAAAGTTTAATAAATGTGTTTATAAAAATTTTAAACATGCGAAAGCTGAAATAGTGGAACAATACAAGTTATAATACCATTCTACAATGATACCTTTCCTAGCAAATTGGTTCTTTATAATAAATAAAAAAAAAATCCTAGAACCTTCCGGATTTACGTGCTGTCAAGCATCCCTGAGAACCAAACAATAAACTTTTTACAGCGCATTTTTCAACTATGGAACACACTACCTTACAAAACTCAATCAAAAATAAACGCTTCAATGAATGGCAAAATATCGATCATCCGATTTACTTCTCCCACAACAAACGGACATGAGAATCTAAAAACTCCCCAGAAACCCAACGCCGATAATAACACCAAGCAGTAGACGAAACCAAAAAAACCTACAGCTTCTTTTGTGCAACAGTAGCAGGAGCAACTTCGTCGACAGGATTTCTGCTTTTTGTTTCACTAAATATCAATCACAAGTACAGCGAAGCATAAAATTCTATCCATCATCAACGCACCGCCTTGCAACGGAACCCGCTCAGATCCCACGATATACAACCCACACCAACTCAAAGCTCAAAAGATTTTCTTATAGCGCTTCAGTGAGACGAAATCATGCCACCTGCCGAAGGTGGTGCCACACCACCCGTGCAGTAGCGCTGGCAGCAGAAACACAACCGAAATAGGAAAACTTTCCCGAGAAGAATTTTAATGCGAAACTAATTTAAATTAAAAACTTTTACCTTTTGCCGTTTGCCGAACAGGCAAACGTGACCTGCCGCAATCACACCGAATCTCATCGCCATGCGCTGTTGTTTCTTTTGTGTGCGGAAAAACCAGCCCGCACTGGCACCGCACAGCACGCAGGTGATGGCGAAAAGCAACACAAAAAAGTCGCCACCAAAATCACAACAACATCAGGGCGCATGAAGAAAGTGCACTTTCATGCTCGCCCGCTGTGCTACCTGAGTGCCATTGATTTGAAGCGGGTGAATGAGTGTGTGTACCCGGGCAAATGTGTTTAGCAAAACTGACGAAATTTTCCGTACACCGACATTGCTGCCACTGCCAGTCAGCCAAAAAGTTTTAACGATGGACTTTCACGGGAAATTCCTGTCCTTCAAGAGAGAGAGTGAGCAGCCGGAAACGGGATGGTGTTAAAAGACGCTTTTGTTCCCACGAACGAACATAATGAATGAGCGTTCGTTTTTCTTACCCATGTTTACTCTTCTGGCAGTAATCTGGAAAAAATCTCGTCGTCTCACTCACTCTAGCCATCCAGCTCCGTTGAATTGGAAACGTGCGGAGAAAATATGATAACATTTAAAATCGTATTTAAATCAATGTTTCGAAATTTTGCAAATTGATTTCCACCGCATGCTTCCGGTATTTGTACCAGCGGGGCCCAAAGTTTGATAGTGAGGTTTGCGGCAGTAGTAACAAAACATGGCTACGATCAACCCGCCGCGACAGATCATTCTCATGAAAGCCTCATGAAATATTCATCAATGTATTTGGGCCTACAGGAGCGGGTTTTTCTCTTTTTTTGCGTTTTTTGGGCATCGTGATTGTTTTCGCAGCCCTTCTGTTCTGCTCAGATTTGTGGGCATTTTAATTCCGCAACTCTATATCAACCCTTTTGGGAAAGCGCCGTACCCACCCCTTTCCTTCCCTCTCTAGTGGCATCCTTGCTCGTCTGGATTCTTTTCGGCCTATCTTCATGAGCATGTTTCATTTTTAATTCCATCAATGAGCGCCGCACCAACTGAATGAAACCACAACCATGCCATACAACCGGGACGTGCACTTTGCATCCGAAGCTTTTTTCTGAATTTAATTCCCATTAACTCACGTTTTTTAGTACTATTTTCGTACTTTCATTATAATAATATTTTGAGCCTTACCAATAATTTTTCAAACCATGCTCACCATAAATTACGACTTACGGGCACTCGTTGACGATGGACCCGGAAACAGGGGCCAGCACCAGCCACGCGAACCGATCCTCCACCACGCACAAAATATCTGCATTTGCAGCGGCAAAATAAGCGTGAAAATTTTTGCCCATTTTTCATAATGTTATTATTTTACGGTCACCTGGACAAATTAGTTTGGAGTTCGGAAAGAGGCGGTGACATGGAATCATTTTGTTGCTTTTTTTCTTGATTTTACTCTCCATCACACTCCAATATTGGTCAGCAAAAGCACGCAGGCGGGCACGATCGCACATGCTCACCGGTGCCAACCGGTTCGAAAAGATTCGCCTGTGAGCGCGAAGGTAAAAATGGAAGTGTAGCGTAAATTAAAAACACAGACGTAGCCCTCCGTTGGGCAAAACATGTACACAAAAAAGCATCCACACGTACCGATTCCCGTTCGGGGCGAAATTAAAGCCCGTTCTGATATTATTAATTTATATCGGCATGATTGATTAATCGTACACCTCGATTGCACCGCGAATTAAGCATGTCATTCGATAACTTTTATCTACCGACGCGCTGAAAGTATTGGGGCGTGCATAGTCGATGTGCAATATGCTGTATAATTTATATGCTTTATAAAATACAGAATTTGTAGTACCGAACAGCAATTCCAGTAGGATCTGAGGTACAACATTCAGAACAATTTTGAACTTGTTTTCTCTCTGTTACCAATCTAAAAAGGTTACCATTAAGCTATTTTTTTCTGAATATTTATAAATATTTTCTTTAGCGCAGGGAAAATTAGCTCTCGCAATATCTTAGTCACTAAAACCACACTCTTGCAGACGAGTATTTAAATAGATTTACACTACACCACCTAACATTGGATCGATTGATGTTGTTCACATCTGAAGGGCTTTCGAGCCACCATTCCGAACAAAGCTTCACGAGTGGATTGTCAGCGATGAAGGATCTAAGGGATGAATTGAATGGGTACGAAACGGCTACACACATAATATCCGAATTGCTCGCCATCTATTTTGCATACCATTATTTTCTCAAGAAAACCCTTTCCGACACGCGACAGAATGACCACAATGATGTGCACAATGGAAATTGACCGTACACACAGTCACACACGCACACGAGCCACCCTCCACACACACACACATTTATCCCGTTTGTTTGGGTTCGGTTCCAATTTCGCAAGCGACAAAAGAAATTACTTCCACCGGAACCGGAGCACCAGCGCATTACTCTTCCCACCCGAAACCCATCAATCCTTCCGTTCGGCGGGGACTATCGCGCCGGACCGGAATTGAATGAAAAACTTTGAAGATAAATACACTACGCTCGAGTGTGAGACGCTGTCCCTTAATGTTTCAGCGATTTCACGCTTCGTTGCGTATTTGGGTTCCGGTCCGCTCGAAAAACGGGGAAGCAGCAACAAGGAACATTACCGGTCAGCGCTCAATTCGTGACACGGTTGACCGCAAACAATATTATCCTTCTATTATGTGAGCTGAGTTGATGAGTTTTAATATTGCTCTTATTGATTTTTTTTCCTTACCAGCCAGGATGGCTCATTTACCGATCCAAGCGATCTGTTGGTTTGACCCTTAACCAACCGTTCACGCATCATTTAAAGGTTTAACTCTAGCAAACACGGCATTTTATGAAGATTTGTTCAAGCGCTATAACTACAATTCTTTTGCTGATTGCCACTGGAAAATGGTAAAATAAATTGTTAAATTTAATTGCCGTTCAAAGCAATTAAAATACCATCAAAATAGTAAAGGTTCATGCCATTTATGCCATGTAGCTAAGGATTTGTTATCCCTACAAGTTTGTTGAAAGCAATAATGTTTAGATAGATAAAATTCAAATCTGGTTTTAAATAATATCAAATGTTTGAAAAAATAAAAATTAGTTCAAAATTTATTCGACACCTATTATAATAACGATAAAACTATATGAGTACACCTTAACATTTAAAAGGTGCCTTTAAATGTTAAAAACATGCCCTATATACGACAGTGACATGATGTTTGAAATAATCAACATTCCTTCGTGACTGCTGTCTAGTCAGAAATATGCAAAACACCCCACACACCACCTTCTTGCAGCACATGACTTGTTTATTGACTTTGGAAAAATAGTTAGTATTGCCATTTTGGTTGAAAACGGCTCATAGAATGGATTGCATGTTTTTTTTTTTCTTTTCAATTGTGGAACTACTTACTGCATGCTTTGCACAAGCGCGTTCAAAAACTGACTGGACGCTTCGGTACACAGCAGACGGTAAAGCCTCGGTGCGCCTGCGAAAGCAAACAGAAGAAAACCCTGCCCAAGACCACAACAACCGCCATCGAAACAATCGCAACCGACAGTTTTCCCACCAAACGTGCTGGGACACGGCAATGGCAATTCTCCACCCGACCAAAAACAGCGCTGAAACACTCCACAATCACCGGGGCAAAGGGAAATGTTTCCCTACAGGCATCATCGTCGTCATCATCATCATCCCCACCAACATCGTTTTTCCATTGCGTTGTGAACTGGGAATACTAACCAAAAAACGAGAAAAAACACACACACCATTACGCCACGCGACAGGCCCTTTCCGAAGCCAACCATTTGGTTCCGGTTTCATTTTTGTATTTCAATTAAATTCACTTTTAATCTGCATAACAAAAACACTCATTCTTTGCCTGTGCGGCGACGACAACACGAGCAGCGGCCGCACTCACGCAGCGACACAAAAAAATATGCGAGAAGTAAAAAACTATGCACGACACAATCACAATATCGGGAAGAAGGTGCCGACGCTGTAGGTATGTTTTCTGCGGCGCTTTTCCCCACACGCTTAGTGGCTTGCTGAAAATTCACGCCCCTCTTGCGACGGCCTGAGCTTGGTGTTCGTCGTGGAAAAGTGGGTGGATTAATTTCTGAAAATATTCTGGGGTTGTTGTAGAACAACCATTGCAGATAAATATGGCACTGGTGATGATGATGATGATGATGGTCTGTGCGATGATGGTAATGTTCAACCGAGCGGGAAGCAACTGCCACTGAACGAGATGAGATTATGAAACGGTTTACAAAGAGCTTTATAAAACAACAACCGAACCAGTCGCACCAGACCTGGTCGCAAGGACGCTTTTGTAGGGAGCGCAAACCATTATGTCGGTTGGGAAGATTGAAACCTGCCAAGGGCTTTTTGCTTGTATGACAGATGCGAAGGCCCTTTCAGACACATTACGTCCAAATGTCGTAGAAAATATTATTTTATGTTTAAGCATTTATGAAAAATAACAGGTTATGTACTTACACCATTGGTTGTGGTTTAAATAATAGGATGCCTTACCTGTGATGGGGAAGAAACAAACAATAATACATTATCACATGATGTTCATAACTCAGTACACGACATTGAAGAACACTCTTGATCAATAAAAGAAGTATAAACACTGCGGTTGAAAACGCTACATTATCGATTTTTCATAGATTAACAATTTAAAATCAATCTACTGTTAGGAAGCCCTTCTATCCTGTTCTCAAACATTAAAAAACGAGAGATACTTATATGCTATAGCGTAAATAAATGATCTCCCAAACTGTCCCCAATACAATACTTCATTATCGAATTGAACACATCTGTAATAACACGCATAAATAACGATGAAGTTTAAGTTAACTAAACAATAAAAACGATCTTATTTGGGATTACAGTTTCAAAAATATCTGCTTCAAGAGGTTCAACAAGTACGACAATATTATTTATCACCATTTATGAAATTCTTAACGACATAACTCAACTAGGTTGAGTACCGAATCCTAAAAACATAATCTTAGTATTCCATTGCCAAAACAAATCGAAAGTAGAAGCTAATAACTGTTGCTGCCAAATATGTCGATCATATAAAGACACTATCACAATAACACGTACTGTTAGGATAAACTACACACTCTCATTCCGAAACCTTTATGTTAACGTTCATAATCGTTGTCGCCTTGCCATCATTACACTTCTTTGCATTGCTCAATGTCATTACAGTCAGTTCAATGTGCACGAGGCTTCGCAATTACAGCCTCAGCTTTAGCTGCTGCCTATCGAAAGGAAATGTGCACCGTACATTATCGCGTGTAAGGGCACGGGTAAAGCTAACCTTGTACACGGAAGATAAGACGTATTCACACAAACCAGCAACTGTCATCACAACCACCACCACCACCAACAACAACACCACGATAATCCCTTTCCCTACAACCAACCACGGACTAAGTGTTCAACCACATGCATCCTCCCGTGCCCGGCCGAAAACTTCCTACAGCTTCCACGTGTAAAACGGTGAACAATTCTACCGTAGCGACAGTTGGGCCAGTTGGAGCACCCTTTCGCCCCTGGAAAAGGCTCGCATTCCTCCTGTCAGCTCACCTCATCGCCCAACCAGTTTTCCATTAACCGACAGCTTTCAACAAATTCGATCCCACTCAATTGCTCCCCATGCCTTCCGGCCGCCGGGCCGCAAAACTCACGGAGCGGATCGAGGAAAATGGATGAAAAGTGAAAGTGGATGCCTTCGCAACATGCCTTCCCGCGCTCTCCGCTCAGCGAAAGTGTGCACCGTAAAGGGCGAGCACCGCACCGAAGCGGGGCGGAAGTTTTCGGGCAAACTTTTGCGGTAATCCATATTAATAGCTAAGGGGATTACTATATTATTAAGTTTATCCGTTCGATATTTTGCATCAGCATGTTTTGTTTGACTTGCACGGTATGGTTACGGGAAAAGTTTCATCTCCCGCACCATCCCCGACGGCAGGCGCTCTGCACCGTACCTTCGTAATTGGTTGAAAAACCCTTCGCAACCTTCCCTGGAGACATTTGTTAAACACTGCTGCTGGCACACCGAAACGATCGGGTGCAGGGAAAAAAATCGTCACACTTCTCAAACACGCTGTTGAACATTTCCACCGTAACGAGGCTGGTGATGGTGATGAAGCACGAGTGCGCAGGAGGCTCTCTATCTTTCTCTGTCTCTCTTGTTCCATTCTCATCATGCCGCTTCATTTTATCAAGTAAATATGAATCGAAAAATTCTTATCGAATCATCTCCAGCTCCTTACGGGGGCCTGAAACCAAATGCAAATTGTCACCGCATGTGGCACGGGCGCAGGCGAACAAAGGGCGGTGGAGCAAATCGCAAAACAGAAACGACACTCTAATGCACTGAACAGGTTGAGTATCGTTCTTTCCTGGTTTTTCCTTTCCACCCCATTCGGTTCCATCACAGATGGCACGTTCTCTACACACACACAGGCTAAAAATATTCAGCTAAAAATACGAGCGCAACCCGAAAGCAAATAAAAAGGGCTGCGCAACATCCTGTGCCATACGGAGATAATGTTCGCTTTTTCACGGTTTTCAGTTGATTTCCCGGAAACGGCTCACCGAGCGGAAATGGGAGCAAAACTTTTCCTCCAAATCAATCCCTTCTGCTTCGATCGGGCCCGCTTAAACGTGTTCGCCGTTGTATTCTGCTCGCTGCAGCTTTTCATCTCAGCTGTAATCTTTTCTCTCCCACGTTTTGTCATTTATCACCACGTTCCCCGGTTTTCGGTTTTCGGTAGCGTGGCAAACTTTTCCACAACAACGGTTCGTGTTCGAACGCACCAAGGGCTCTTAAAGATGTATTTTAATAAAGCGAAGCCTGTCTCAAGGGTGTCGCCGGTCAGGGTGAACGAATTCTTAGGCCACGATCGAAAGATACCGAAGCCGAGTGTACAATACAGGATGTCGAAACACATCCCACACATCCACCCACCCCACCATTAGCACACCGTACAGGCGCGCAAACGAACGCCAGACCCAAACCACAACCAGCTTAAGGTTGGCCTGTGAGACATACGGAAGCCCCGCGTAACGAACGGCCCCAAACTCCCTGGGAGACGGTGTTTATTGAAATTTATTGAAAATTGAGTTTCTTTCCATCGCCCCCGCACACCGCACCCTGTGCGAACCCCCTGCAGCGGACACCTGCATACGCAAAAACCAACAATTTCCCCAAACGGCCGCCCGGCAAAAGCAACAGCAAACAAGGGACTCACCAACGGCGACGGGACGATGCGTTGACTGTATTCGAATTCGATGCGTATGCGTGCCTCAACTCGGGGCCCGGTGTAGGCCGGAGTGGGTTCGCTTAAAAAATGTCCCAAAAAAAAGGCAACTAGAAACCAGCCACCGGAACGGAACAAAATATACATACCTACACAAACCTACCTCCGAAACCCATTCCGGCACGGGAAATTCGAAAACGCCCACGGGAACGGCACGAAAACGAAAATGATGAGAAAAAGAAAAGCACACCACGAAAGAAACCGCCTTTCGCTGCTTCCCCTCCATCCTGGTCGCCCGATATTCCATCCCCACCCCTCGGTCGAGGAATCCCTTGCTACACGCGCACCGGAAGCGGCGGCTCGACAAAATTCCTCCCCGGGGGCGATAGGGGTTTTCCGGGTTTGGGCGTTTGCGGATGTCTTGTCTTCATCAAAAACCACGATCCACTTTAAACGAACGAACGGGAGAGACCCGGTTCGTGGAAACAAAACGGTTTGCCCGCTGCCGCTGGAAGTAACCAACGCCGGCATGTAACGCACAACCCTTTTGTTGTTGATTTTGGTTGTAATATCCTGTTTCAGGCGATAAGTTTAAACGAAGCTGGGGCGCCGTGGGCCGGGTTTGCTGGCACTGCAAAGCGTATGCAAACGATGGCTGCTCAAAGGCTGATCCCGGAAGGATGTTATGTTAAGTGGGAAGCAAGGGACGACGCGAAGCGTGAGCATTTTCTTACATTCATTTGAGCACATGTGTAACGAGTGAGCGAGCGTAAAGAAACGTTTAAGTAAACATGCATCGAGCTCGCAGGCGCAAATTGACCACCAGTCGAAAAAAAACGCTGTACCCAAAACACCAAAAACAACCGACCGCAACCCAAACGCCGTTCACCGTCCGTGCTGATTAGCTCCACTTCGCATTCAATTGGTTCGGTAATTTTCAATTAGCAAAATTGTACCGAAATCAGCTTGGCAGAAAAATAATTTTCCAAATTGATGCTTCTTTCCGCCGTGCCGCTGTTACATCCAATTTACAAGATTTTCAATTCGACCTCGAACGTCGCCAACGTGTTGCTTGCTGTTTTGCTGGATTTTCCAGCATCTCTTTCTCTTCCCCCTCCCCTTCCCCCGTGTTACCCAACAGCCGCATCCTGTTGGAAGCTTAATCCGTTCGCCCGAGCAGCGGCGGATTATATCTATTAGAAGTTGATTGAAACGAAAATTTACTCTCGCTCACCCTTTCTCCGTGCGGCTTGCCTCAGCTGATGTTGGCAAAGAAGAAAGCTTTTAAAGTAAGTAGCCGCCCCCTCCACTCTCACCACCATCCCGGTACACTCGTCACAAAACCCCACCAGGCGCGCTTCTCGTACGCTTTGTTTGCAAATCGCGGATGCTCACACAAACTTTACTTATTAAACTTCTCGGATTGGTTATCAAAATTATTACTCCCCGAAACTTTGTCTGCGTTGTCCGGAGCAGGCCCGGAGATGTTGGTGGGTTCGCACCGCAGACATTCGCCGTGACCTCGGCTGCGAAAGCGGACCACAGACGCTGGCATCATCTTCATCCCTTAACCCGACTCCGTACGCCCGGGACGTGAACCACCCGTTGCTTCGCTGAGATACAGCTTTGCCGTGCCAGTGTGGATATTGGTCGCACCGATCGTCTGGTAAGACAATGTCCGACAAAGCTATCGGGACGGTGTTTGGGATGACTGCAAACTTTTGTCTCAAATTAAATTATTAACGTATTGCTGAGGATGTGATATCTGCCGAATTTGTGACTACAAGACTGTACCGCAGTTGAAATATGATATTTGAAGCAGTGCTGCCGTCTCATGTGCGTGTTTATTTGTCAAAACTTAGGTCAATGAAGGTAATGTTGCGATTAATTATGAAAACGATGAACCAAAACCAAATGGATCCAATACGTAACGAATACGTAATAGAATACACAAAAAATATTAGAAATGAATATTCAAGATATTTTTTGGAATTTCTGTCACTGATAGTCAACTCAAAGAAGAAATATTTCAAATGTGTGGTTATGAATTACTTAATATAACTTTACTTAATATCTTTCTCACAGTTATAATTTGTTTTTCATGGTTAAAAGTTGTTATACAAAATTGCATGTTTGTGTGTATTTTAAATTCAAAATAATTTATTTCAAAATACAATATTGTCGATAGAGCCTGCTTAGATTGAGACACTCGCGCACAATCTAGGTTCGTCTATCTAGATTTAATCTGTTTTAAAATCGATTGTGATCCTCTCATTGTTTGAGGACATGTTTGATTTGCTTCATAAAATTATTTAACGATAACTTCGTCCTTCTCAACCCTAAGCAGGGATATGAGATGAGTTCAGATATGTGGATTACATACAAAACAGTACGAATGAATAAAAAGTAGATGTTGTAGTTATGTGAGCAAGAGTTTATTATTTGTTATACAAAGACATCAAACCATATCTTTACAATTCAGCTATACTCTGTGCATCCTGCTTTAGAAATCCCGAAGAAGAGCTTATTCGAAACTGTTTGTTCAAAGCAGATGCATTAAGCTCGTTACATTTATCAATGTACCCGGACAACGTTGTGTAAAGTATCCAATCAATAAAAAATGATAATCAATCCATTTAGCTTGAATTAAACGGTTTTATTTTAACCAATTCACAAGATAAGTACCAACCGGGCACCCCCCGAACAGCGGTCCGAATGTGCTTAAGCTATTACCGGAACCGATTCAAGAAGCACCTAAAAGGCACCTCGTCAAAGCCGATCAGCAAACAGAAATTAAAAATTTCCACCTCAACAACCGAACCAACGCCGCAGAAGATGCACGTACGCTGCGTTAGCCAGGCATAGGCCAACGCGTACGATGAGGTAGAAAGTGTTTGCCACATCTCTTTTTAGAGTCCCATCGTTCACCGTTGCTTATCCATCGGCACTGCTGCCCGCTCGTTATCGAGACACGATTCACTTCCCAACCTGAAACGATAAGCTAACGATAACCGGGCACCACCGTACGTGTGCCGGTGGAGTTAGACTTGGGTGGCTGGTTAGGCGAACCCCTGATACCCGCAACGAGCGAACCAGCCCCGGGACGATGAGCAAAAAAAAAGGATCGCCATAATTCATAGAAATCGAACCATAAACCATGCTTGTTGTCGAAGGATTTATCATCCACCAGTCCCCCCGAGCCGGAAAGAAGTTGCAAGCGTGGATAAAATTATAATTTATCGATTTTTAAACATCATAATGGTCTAATGACCATATGGAATTGATGGTACGTAAACAGTGGCGCAACTGTTTTATAGATGAATAAAGGAAACGCGCATCCCCCGCACGACCAGCCTCGATTCGGTGTTTGGGTGCGGCAAGCAGACCGGCTGCAAATAAGCGACCATCTCATCCTGTTCCATTCAATTTGTTTCTTCCCGCCTGGGACGAGCAGCTATCGTTCTTTCTCCGGGCACAACCCCGGGCCCGCATGTAAATTATCGCTAAAGTCAGAAGCATATGAACTGGGTTGCGAAACTAAGCGAGGCAAAACACGGGGCAGCAAATTATGGCAGCAAGCAATTACTGCTTGAATGTGTTCTGTTGTTGTTGCTGCTACAGTTTTGAGGTTTTGTTTGAGAAATTCATTTTCTTCCTCAGCCGGCTTCGGCTAAAGCGAACCGGAAGTTGCCTCGCAAAACGATCCACCCTACGTTCCGGCAGGCGTACATTTCGCTCCGTGATCGTACCGCTGGGAGTACGACCATAGGACCGTCTGCTCCACCGTCCCGAACTCGAACGCCGACGATACGAGCGGCATCCGTTAACGAGTGTCCGTGAAAGGCATACAGTCGCTATCACTCATCACTCATTCCACTTCCACCCTCCGTTTACCGACGCGCCGCTTTCTCTTTCTCTCTCAACTGCTTGGTCTCGACTACTCAGCCCGTTGCACATTGTGGTGATGCAATTATCATTCTCGTTATGTTACATAATGAATACGACACACAACCAGACACACTCACACATCGGTGCTCCTTCCGTGTGGATGCTTAAGATGAAAGATTGGACTCTTAAGACCGTACTCTGGTGAACTCTGGTGCAACACGACAGCGAACCTAGTTAGTCGGTTCCTGAATGAGGAAGCTCAATTCCTTTCCCGTACCGTCGTTCACCGCACAGCCTTTGAACTGCCACCCGGTTATTATCACCTTTTCGCAACGTCGTTACCAGGGCCAAGGCACTACCGCACTGATAGCTCCGCAAACGCTAAACCAAGCATGTGAAAATTGTTTCAACGCAACGTCATATCTCTCCTCCAATCATACTACAAAGTTTTGCCTGGCACGGTTTGGTGGAAGATTCGCGCAATGAACGGAATGAAATTAAAGTAGTTTCTTCGAACGAAAACAGTGCGTGGAACAGGAGCAATGCTGTGCAGTATAAATTAATTCATATTTATCCAATTATTTTGTATAAACATTTCAATTCCGTAACACTAATCCGTAAGGTTTATTAAATACTATATTTACGTAAGATGATATGACTACGGAATTCTTAATTTAAAAAAACTCCCGTGGATCTTCTTGTGGAATACAAGCTATTAATTTTTTTCTAAAATAAATATAAAAAATAACCCTCAATTTTCAATTTCCTCCGCTGCTTTTTTGCGTCATCCAAAGCATAAACAGTAATTATGCACGACCACGAAATGCTGATCCGTTTATTGATTCGAGACCTCGATTAATATTCCCGGTGGTAAAGGCGCATATACGGGGCTTAATTTATATTTCAACCATCTCCCCATCGAATGGCTTACTCAATCGACGGCACCGAAATTTTCATCGGAAAGTGTCCCCTCGTACATCTCAGCAATCGGATAATCCACGCTTTCAACAACCGGGCACCAGGCGCCTCCATCCGTCGTACATCCACACACTCTCACAGTACAGCAATCATCGATGGCGTCTAATATCCGGCCACCCGTTCCGCTTCCATCCTCCAAGGAAACCACTTTACCACTTCAAGCAACATTCGCCTCTCGCTCGCAGTTGAAGATGCTTCGCTCGGCAAATCTACTTTAGAAGGATGAAAATCGATCAAAACCCCTGGCAGTGGCGGAGAAGGCAACACACGGCCGTAAGGAATGCATCCAGCGGCTTGCCCTAATGAATGTTTCTAACATTCAAACGATGCTTGATGCCGAGAAGATGCCACCGGCGAGCATCGCTCCCAGCGGAATCTCCAAGACTTTCCATCTTCATCCGTCGCGCCGCTGCCACGCTATTGTTAATGACACCGACGATGGCGCCTGATGATTGCGCCACCAGCCAAACGTCAAGGTCTTCGAAGCACCTTAAAGCACTGTCGAATAATAATGAATAATTTATGCTCATGCTGGCAGCATTTTCCATTCCTTCCAACCTTCCCTCCCTTCTCCCCTTCATTGCTTACGTATGCTGCGGGCGTAGAACGTCCGCCAGACGGCGACCTCGTTTGGATAGCTCGGTGGCATGTGTGCAACGGTGAGCTAAAAGCGACTTGTTCGATTGGTGCTCGGTAACCACACCCGCATGCACCGAAAGCTGCTCAGTTTACCGGTTCGATGCGAAAGCGTGTGCCGAAGAGCGGGTGATGATTGAACGCTTCCTTCCCGCCCTGCCATGCATGATCCCCGGCCGCACGAAGGAGTACAAACATACTTGAGACTCACTTAACCTACGCCCCCCCCCCCCGCGCACCCATCATCCCATGCAGCAATTGTGCATTGGTGCAACGTGCTGCTGTGGCACATGCAGTACGATCCATCCACCATAAGCCACCCTAGAGGAAGGGATGGAGTAAATATGAACGATAAATCGAACCCCTCTAGTGTCGAGCACCTTCTGGTCCACCTCATCACTCCCTCCCTCCCCCACTCCCCCACCCCCCTCTTTCAAGGAAAGTGGTTTCAAAGGAAGATTGGATAAAAGATTCTACGCTAGATGTGTACCACGTGCTCTTTTGAAATGAACCGCAGCCTCCGGGTTCGGTCTTGAGGGAAGCATTAAATCTACATTTCGTTCGGTTGGTCCCTTATCTACGGGCGTCTTATTTTCTGCCCTCTCCGGCTGCAGGCGCCTTTCTATCCACACAGTTCTCATTGAACCGGCAAGGTAAGCGCTACGATATGAATAGGCTGGCAGAAGGTGTAGTCGATAGGAACTCCGAACAAACCGTGCATACCGAACGCGTAGTCAGTTAACGCTTCCGCTGGCACATCCTGCCCACCGACATCGTTTTATAATCAACGGATGGTGAAGAAAATGCAAGCTGAAGACTGATGCAGTTGCAGCTGCGAAATGATCAATAAGACATTATTAGCCATCGCAGCGTTTATAATACAAGAACTAACACAGTTGAACCTACCGCGATTTCTTTCAAAAAGAAGAAGTGTTTTAAATAATTTTAAATATTATACAACTCTCTCAAACCTGGGCGAGACCAGCAAATAAATCCCAAAGTAACTCATGACTCTTTCATCATGTTCTAAAAGCTCTTTTTAAAGTCTCACTTGTTCATTCCTTCGACCAGCCCACCGTTGTAAACCAGCATCATTTTAATCTAGAGCATCACAACCGGTGCACATCAAACGCATCAAAACCACCGTGACATGCATTATTAATTAAGTCGAGTACCGCGGGCTGCAACGCACGCGAATAATGCACGCGCCCAAACCGACTCGTGAATAAATAAACCTACTAAATGTAGAAGAGTTAAGCGGCACAAACACACCGGCGCGATCAGTAAACGAAGGACCTGTGCTACATGAATGCAAATCGATTCTCCGATTGATTTCCGATTCGTTCCGCACCTTCGCAGTGCAACAATTTTCACGTAGACGCCTCGAGGGTAGGGAATGGTGCGACCGTTCGTGACACCATTTTCACGTTTCGCGTGTCACGATCGAATGAAATCTCGTCAAGGTTAGAGAACGAAACGGGATGGTCCCTTTTTTGTGCTGTTTTCTTCGTTCCCTGTTTCTCCCGTCCAGGACGATTGGAACATCAATTGAAATCATTAATAATTCATCATAACTTCCGTGTATACGTTTCACCGTTCCCCGAAGCAAACCACCATAATCTCTGGCACGTGTCAATGCGGTCGGCTCGCGGCATCATCACCGACAGCCGTGCGGCTTTCAGGGCGGGCGGCGTTAATGGCAGTGGATCACTTTACGGGTACTGGCTCAAGTAACGCATCCGTCGCCTGGCTGACATTTTTCTGCCCTACTTCGCTCGTCAATCGCATGAAAAATACATGCACCCCAATTGATTGACAGTTCAAACCGCTCCGATGACAGATCGGTGTCACGCGTGTAGGGGCAACAGTTTCGCACGCGCTCGCGGTTTCAGCTCACCCAACACACGACAACTGCCGACGAATGAAGGAATAAAAAATATAGCCACCAAACTGGAGACATTAATTTAGTTGCCAGTTTATCGACTGATCACAACTGCACCGTCCGCGCACACGCGCTGCATTATTCAGCGAGAAACTTTCAATCTCATCTGCACTCAGTAAGTTTGCGTGCGGAAACTGGAAAACCGGTGAGAAAATTCAAACTGCCACATGCACGGTGGGCAAGTTTCTCATAGCGCCCTCCCGTACCAACACGTGCGACAAAGTTGTCCCATCGCTCGGCAAGTGAACATGCATTCAACGCACACCGACGGCGGGAACGAAACCGGAGATAGTGCAGAAGTTTTCGGAATGAATGTCCCCGCTAAACTGCAGCTAAGTAAGCATCAAAATTTGATTACGTTCCTTCAAGACTTGTGTGTGAGTGTGTGCTTTTGCCTGGGCTATAAAGAGCGGAGTCAGGCACGTCGACATATCCTTCTTGAGCGTCCGTTTGGACGTGGTGAGACAGCGCGTCGCGTGCAGCTCTTCTATTTGCCTACGTGACACCCGTTCGACTACTCCGCCCGTAGACCACTTGCATACACAAACACCCATCGATGAAGGTTGATCGATGAGAATCGAACACGAGCGCAAGTGCGACGGTTGTGATACATGCTTTCATCAAAGTTTCATCGCTCGCGTAAAGTTTGCAACGATGTCGTGGATTATATGCACTGCAGGACAGTTTTTTCCCACTCGATTGACAGACGAGACACTTAGTACGTCTTTTGCAATAAAAAAAAAAACAAAACTAACCGTGTTGAGAAGAACTAACACGACCGTGCAAGAAGTTCGGCAACATCTCGCCTTCCTGATTCAAACTGCTCGGACCATATTGCAACGTTCAAATAATCCTCCATAACGACGCCTGCAAATGTTGAGACTCCCTACCGCACGGACTCTTTCAAATCGTCCACTTTCCGTATTAAATTACCGTTTCGTTTCATCCACATGCACACGCACCGGCGACGTGCTCGGAAAATCTTTCGCCAAAATCCTTCATCGTTTCATACATGTCACGCCGATGGACACGCCGACACTGGCGGCGTCTCCAGTTTCGTCTTCGACCAGTGCCACCTAATACCAAATAATACCATTCCAGCCCATACTTATTTATTCATTAGCTTCTGTAGATTTTTCCGCATTTTATTATTCATAGGATCTCATGTGGAAATGTGCGCTGCCATTTTCCGGTTTTGATTCGTATCCCGCCACCCGTCTCCGGGCGCACACCGCACGCCCTCCGTCCGCATATTGAACGGCGGCTGTGGCTTAAGCTCTCCTCTAATTCATTTGCTGGATAATTTTGGGGATTCCGTCCCCGTTTCGTTTCGTCATTGTTTCGTCGACGGGCCGAAACGCAGGTTTCTTGTGCTGTTGCACACGAAGACTGCGGGCTTCATTATAGCGTACGTTTGAAATCCCTGCGTGATTGAGTGAAGAACCCGAGCGTTCGTCGCGCTCCGGCCTAATGGTCTTGGCCGTTCGCTTTGCGCTTTAGCAGCGCCTGCCGAAACATTTTTTTTTTTGCCGCTCCGTAGGAAAAAAGTCGTACTTTAAGCAGGGCTGACAATCCGAAGGCGAACACGGATTTGCTAAGCCATCCGGTAGCCGGCGCCGGTGACCGGTACGACAGGTTGGCTACGGTGAGAGTGAAGTTGTTGCTTGATGAAAGTCCATTCCATCCGTCGGCTTCGTCCCGGTGAAATTATGGCGAGGGCCGGTACCACCACCAGAACCAGCCCGGTTTCGAAGCGCCCGGCCGCTAAAAGCCCGCTTAATCTCCTGGGAATGTTCGCCCTGCGGCACGGCACACCAGAACCAGCCGGAACGGAATCTCCTTCCTTCCGGCCGACGTTCTTTTTCTTTTGTTTTTTGTGTTGTTTTTCTAGACTTTTCCTTCACATTTATCCCGCAGTTTTTTGTGCAAAACTGTAGCATTCTTCTCCGGCTTTAGATAGGCAAGAAGGATGGGCTCCGACCGTTTAAAGGTGATGGTGTTATGCTCATGTTTTTGATAAGAGAATTTTCAACACAAAAACAAGATTAAATTTATCTTAACCGATTATGATCTGGCACTTATCGTGCACGGTAACGCTTTCGGCTCGGAAGAAAAATGTTTACGGTTTCGCTAGCGCTTTGGCTTAAAGTTGTGAGCCCATACAGTTGCTATATCTATCTATAAATATCTAGTTGAAAAGAAAATTTGTTTTCCAAATTCGTTAGATTCTGCTTCTGCTGCTTAAAAATCAAATTTTATCATAAACCAATACCCTCATCCGTATCTGTGCTACCATCGCTCACTGCACCGATGATCGGCGTCTCCACAGCGCTTATCAACGCGTAACTCAATACGGATGTTTCCAAATCAAACAAATACCATTTTAATTAAGCACACCGAAGCACAACCACTTACGGATGCTCCATTTCCATTTCCAACAAACAAACGCCGAAATCAGATCACCGGATCAGGTTCCTGTTCCAATTTCCCAGCGAAACTCAAGCACTCACCCATTCGGTATTCACACAGATTTAGCCCAGATCGCTGCAACCGATACGACCAGCACTTGCCCGTACTGCAACGCTCACAATCATCAACTATTAACCCGTTGGAAAACCCACCCCTTCCTGGCTGTACAAGTCTATTCAGCACCGGTACGGTGAACCGTATTTCAAATGTAATTATCAAGATGAAGGCTTTAATTGCGCACGATGCACACACGCTCACGGTAGCCATATTACCTGTAATGCACTCCAAAGCAGTAAGGTCAGCGTTACAAAACCCACCATACAGTCCCGACCACCGGGATGCACAATCGCGCACGTAACGTGTAGCGCTGAGTGAAAATCGCAATTCCGATTGCAGTGCCGCTTTCCCATCACCCTCCCACCCTTTCCACCTTTGCCCCCCAGGGGCAAATACCGATTGACGCACACTCCCAGTTTTCCGGCAACCGAAAAATCGAACCAATCGACCGAACAACCGGCTAACCAACCGTACAAACACGCTCTACCGCGCACTGCTGCTGCACTCGAGCACGATTCCGTGTTCCGGCGGTCAAGTTGTTGCATTCGGTGCGCATACTAATGCACAAAGCGATCGTGCCCCCGTCGACTGCGGGTGGGAGGCTAAACATATTTCCGGCTAAAATTGTACGAGCGAAAAAGCACAAAAAAAATAATGCACATCCAGACACTCATACACATTGCAAACCGCGGCTGTGAATTGAATCGATTGCGTTTTATAATTTCGTCTTTTTCGAACTGCAGTTGATTACGATAGGTTCATCCGGGTGAGTTCGAAAGAGGTACGAACGAATTCAGCATTTCGATAAGCATCGGATGACGCTGTGCTGTGTCCGTTGAAACAAATAAATTTGCGTACGGTGTGTGACCAGTTACAAGTGGAACCCTTGATAATGGAAAGGTCAACGGCGCTACGTGCTCTTTTCAAAATAATAACGAGGAGGTTATTAAATCTGTAAAAATAACCTAATGGTACACAAAAACGAGCATGTATGCAGTAAAAGGCAATTTTTAAATTGGTACGATTAAAAGAAACAAAGAAAGTGAAACTTTTATTTACTTATCTGCATTAAGAAATCTAAAGTGATCGGCGCTTTGAAAACATGTCAGTTAAAGCAATTGTTTGATATTTTCCTATGCTTAATTTATATTTAACTTTTGTTTATCGAATAGGACCTATTATTTCATTAAAACAGATGTACAAATTACAGTACAAAAAGAGTTGCAAGCCGTAATTACAGAACAAAACAAGCCTAAAAATTTTATTATTCCTCTTTATTATATAATTATCTCGACATAATTATGATCCTCTAGTGGTGGTCAATTTATTTCTCAGTGTTATGTTTATGGTTTCATAGCAAGACTATCCAAACGATAAATTAATTAAATTATTTAAATCAATTAATGGTAGAAACAATAATTACATTAGAAAAATTGTATAATAATTTCTATAATTAAAATAGTAACTGTCTTTGAAAACACCATATCGAGAAACGCAGACTAAGTACATATAAACAAGACCAGTGAGAAAATGTTTAAGAGATATATAGTAAAGAAATGCACGCTTTACATAATGCCATGCGTCTTTCACCATTTGATAGAACAAAAATTCTATAAATCATATCGTGTGAAGTTCTCGTTTCTACGACGGCTTTTGTTTCAATCATTATTCGAGACACGTTGGAATTTTAACCGTGTTAAACAGCATGCTTAACCATGTTAACTCGCAGTCCATTAAAAATGCATTCCTTTTGCGTACTAATTATGCATGCCAACGCATTATTTAATCGAACACCTATTTTGCATCCACGAAACGAAAATTCAATCCCTCCCCAGCTGAGGCGAAGTTACAGCTGCCTTTTCCAGGAAGTGCACCCATTAACGGTACTTATTCCACTCAATTACTCACCCTAATAAACGGAACCAAGGACTACACCATGCTGTGCAGTATCTATCGATTATTCCATGTTTCAAATATCACCTTTCTCTCTCTTTCGGCCCCAGGGTAAGCCAGTAGAATGTTGTACCCCACGGGGCAAATTCTGGCCGAGCACGAATCGAAGCAGAAGCCACATTTTCAATTAAAAACGCAAAACTTTCACTGCATAATTACGGCTCTAATAGACGACCAGCGCGTACAGCGTGGAATGGTGCCAAGATGGCTCACTTCCTCCACTGCTCTTCCTTTCTCAGTTTTCTCTCCCCTCGGCTCTAACGCGCAACGAAACAACGAGTGTAAATGAATGTATCAATTTCACCCCCGAGGACGGCCGGGAGAGAAAACACGGATGCACTTCAAGTGGTAAATGTAATATAACAATAGCTTCCCAATTATCTATTCGGAAAACTCTATGTGGAGTTCTTGTTTCGGCGCGTTTTTTTTTTCTCCCATTTCGCTCTTATTTTCACCCATCATAGCTTTACGAATTTTCCGAACCGTTCAGCGTTGGCGTTGGCAACAAAAAAAAACAAAAACCCTTCTCCAAACACTTCTTCATCTTCTCACCCCCGAACGTACTGGCTCTGACCACGCAACACACTTTTCACACACGGCAGAGTGTTGCTTCCGGAAGCTTGCACCATAAGGGACTCGTGTGTGAGTGTGTTGCACATGGTTGAACTTTGAAGTGTGCTTGAACGTTTGTGGTTATTCGGCAACCAGAAGCGGGTTTCGACACTCCAGGTCGGCATTAGAATTTGCTTCGGCCCGGGGGGCGCTGTAGGGTAACGGTGGGTTGGGTTGAGGGATTGTGAGAAAGTATGGTACTGCATTTTTCGGAGCACTGCTACTATCGGAACCGATTCGGAGCGATTACACACCGCTCGCAAAACCACGGAAGCAAAGGGTGTAGGCTTCGGTGATGAGGAAAGGGAAGGGAGGAGACCCTCTGAATGCGAGTGAAAGGATGCAACATAAAATTATGCCACACATGGTGAACCTTCCCTCTGTGTATGGATGTGTGTGCGTGTATGGATTCGCACGCGCGCTCCGCTTTCGGAATGTAGTGCAAACATACAAGAGAAAGTTATTTTAGTTGCAAATATATTCAACACATACTCTGTGCTTCGTTGCGGGGTGCGGCGTTCGGTGCAAGCACCAAGACAGTATAAAGCGGAAGTGCTGGACAGCTACCCTGTGCAAACCGCCCGCACCGCTCCAAAAAACCCCGTTGGAGGGCAGGATTTCCGCTTGGCAAAATTCGAATTTGCGTTTCAGCAAAATTTTCCTACACTTTGAAAGCATGTGTGTTTGTGTGTATGTGTGTGTGTGTAAGCCGACACTAAATTATGAGCTCAAAATCGCACCAAAAGCAACCACCTCCTGCTTGTTGGGGGCAAAAAATCCGGTCCAAACTGGTAGAAAAAAAAAGTTGAACACATTCAGCGGTTGGTCGGTTAGGTGCGGGCTTTTAAACATGGACCGTCGAGGCCAAATGGGACACAATTTTATGAAAAAGAGCTCGTTACCTCCGTATTTTCGGTGCAATCAAAAGCGCCGACGCTGAAAGATCAAGAGGTGAGAGTGCTGTCCTAGCTCCGAGGCAAGGCACTTCTGACATGTGCAATGTCTCATGCCGGCAGAAACTTAATCGTGGCTCGACAGAGAGCTACAAAAATATTACTACAGCAAATTTTTGCCATTTGAAGTTCTAGGTATATTCATTTATAAAGAGACTTGATGGAATACATTGGTAAGCTTACCATGTAAGAAAAGTCTAATCGCACCAATAGCAAATGTCAGTATTCGTAGTCGCTAAATTTAGCACGGCTTCGTTGCGTACCAACAACCGGTCCATTGTTAAACCATATGCGTCAGTGAATGCAACTTTAGACGAAATTAAACACACCTACAGCACCAAACGCACGCTGTGATACAAGTGACCGAAACCATCAATCATTCCATCAATCAGTCGACCGATCAATCAAACCCTGGTTGCACAAATGTTGCCATCGACGTTTGCGGTAATGCGTCCCTCGACTGCAGGTGAGCGTTTCTTCCGTTGAAACTTTTGAGCGTATTCACCTATGAAACTGTTCACTTTCTAAGTTTCAGCATTACTCTTTTCAAATCAAAGCTTGATTGAGCTCAGTTGTTATTGCTAACTTAGACGCGTTCGTTGTGTACAAACTAATTATAGTTTTTAAAAACATATTTTACCATTCCTAACATTTTTATACTTCTTTCGAAAGACCTCACGAGTAGTACGTTGATTGCAATGAAAGCAAAATCAAATACACCCATCCCATTATGTTGACAAAGACAGTTCAGCTTAGCGTTCTAAAGAATAACTTAAATTGCACCTCCCCGGTCGTAAGCGTCATTTTTTATTTTGCTGTTCGGTAGTCTTCCCCGCTTGGCATTTCTTCCATTCCAGCAATCCAACTGCAGCCACTAATGAAACAGATCCTGCAAATGGAAGCATACTTTTCCCGACCCTACCGACAAGACAAACGATGATCCATCCCTTAATTGTGCACCATTGCGGGACCAGTACAACAGCAAAACCAAAAGCGACTGGGCGCCTCCATCGAGTGGTGGAGCTGAAGAAACACAAATGAATATTTCATAACCACTAATGAAAGAAGATGCCGACGAAGAAAGGATGATGCTAACCGATCTCCCGTTTCGTTGCCATCATTTAACAATCCAAAATTTTACAAACCATTACTGTAGCAAATTTGGATTAATATTTCGAAGAAGTGAGGAGTCCTTTAATTCCGAAATCGCTCAATTTTATTCATCGAAAACATATCGTTTCTACGAAAACAGTTAGAAAATATATTCTCATACGGAGTACAAATTTCACATCCATTTCCCGATAATGATCTATCGTTTGATACAATGTCACCGAACAAATCATTCACATTCCCGTAACTTCCTTGTTCCATCAGACAGCAAAAGACGAAACTGAAATATCGACCATTGTCCGGCGAATCTACTATGTTTGGTATTTCCCGGAAATCGTCTCATGAAAAATGTTATTCTTCAACTCGGAAGCTTCGCATTACGGCACCGCACCGGTGCAAAATCACTTATTCAAATATTTTCTCCCGCTCCTCCCCCGGGGCTCCTCGAGAGCGGAAGCGAAAGGAAAACAAAATTTGAATAACAATTTCACCGCCATCGGCTCACCGAAGTGCCCGGGTGGATCCGTTTCAGCTATTTCGCACAATCGAACCGCTCTCATTTGCCGTCCCATTATACGTCCAAATGGCGCCAAGTAGGTCGAGTATCCGCTGCGCCGTATGCAAACGGCATCATTATCATCATCTTATGATTGGAATCATCGTCTTCAGCCAATGTTTCGTCGCTTCGGTACCATCGCAGCTGGCGCACCGGTATCAACCTGCCGTGGGATGGGCAGGTGGCACCAAGAAAGCGTGAGAAGATTATGCTTTTGAAGAAGCAACGAACAGAAAAAAAAGCACGGAAAACCATTCAAAATCCTGCAAATCAACTCAGATTTCCGGTGGCCGGATTATGACGAGCTTGCCGCACCGTTCCCAACAGACTCGTGCAGTTAACACAATTTCGTCGACATTGGAAGGGGCAAAATTCGATAAATCCGGTCAATCAATGGCGCAACGAAAACCGGAGCGTTTCGTCACCATCGGGACGATCAGTTCTCGTTCCAAAATTAAGGCCACGTAATGAGTTGATCGTTGAGGGAAATAAGTTGATTTATTCAGTTCAGGCTGTGGTGTATCCCCGAAGGAGGAATAAAACCTGAACGTGTACGATGTTTTCCTTTGTCACGGTTGACCATTTTTCGATACAACGTTCCGTCCATCGTGCCCCAGAACTGTCCATTCCTTTGAAAGATTAATCATGAGTCAAGCAATCAATCAATTTGAAGCCATGAAATAATAGACGCTAAAAATAAAGAGGAAGAACAAATTCATTCCAATAACTTAAGCCATCTTAATCTCGCCGCCTAATCGATATCCGATCGCCCCCGCGGTGCGGCTTTTAAAGGGTCAATTTAATTTAATTACTCCAGTTCCGTAAAACGGTCGCTTCTTCGAGCTATTCGTTTTGCTTCCCGAAAACCTCCAGCTGATGGATCGGAAAAGATAAATTTATTCACAACACCACAGACACCTGCAAACACACAGGTCACTGATTGATGAAAGGGACGGACCTTGATGAGCTGCAAATTAGTCGTAAGAAATAACACCGGCAAACATTGGATATCGATTTCCGGTTACGGTTTCCGTGCGGCTAGAAGCCACTCGTTCGAATTCGGTCACTGGTTCACTTCGAGAGTATCTTAGAAAAGGATTGCCTAGAAATCAATTGCCTTCTTTGGGTATGAGATGCTTTGCAGGGTTGTTAAGCAAAGAAAGGTATTTATCTTTTTCACTCGACCAGTTTCACCCTATCGTGCAAACATTTGCAAAAAGGATCACCTTGCCAGTTACTTGATCTCAAGCTGCACGCGTGTGTGACGGTTGTATCATAGCGTAACGAGCTCATAAAATCAATCATACGACGAGGGGGCAGGAAATGATTTATCGACGTAACTGTACCACTTGTGGTGAAGCAAAACTATTCGTATACAACAAAATTCAATATATCCACTCACGTTCCGCGCGACGGGCCAGTTCCTTTGAGGGTTGAAACCACCAACACCCGACAGGTGCCACTCGGATGAGCATCCCATCCGAACGGCTCACCAGTCTCGCATTAGTCTGTGTGATGAACCGTAAATGAGACGAAGTGAAATAAGATGATGTTTCTAAGACGCTATTGCTGCTGTTGGCACGTTTCGACGATGCTCCTGGACCACCTTCCCCAACAGGCGGCAAGCTACACACACGGTACACGTTCGGTGACTTCATTCCGTGCGCTTCAGCTGCTCCAACTCCTGGGCGGGCAACAGAAGCACACTCGCCACGAAACAACTGGCATAAAAAATAACGTTATGCTGCTCGATGAGCTACCCTCGTGAATGCTGATCGTGACCGCTTCGTCCGCTCGACAGGGCGGACCAGCACACCTCTCGGTTTATAGAGTACCTGCCACCGGGCGGCAAAATAAAGATGAAGAAACACTCACACGACGCGGAATGGAAGTTAATGGCGTCCTCTTTCACTCGAGCCCGTTTGCAAAGCTCGTCACGAAAGCTCATCAATTGATGAGTGGAATCAAACCCGGTGAAGCGCATCGCCACCTTCGGCTGCGGATCGGTTTTACGATGCATCCCGTGGTCTGGAAAGGATGATGTTTTCCTTTCTTCCGAGCGCACCATTTGCGCCGCACCGAAAGTGAAAAGTGATGGCGTTGCCCATTTGCGAACAGGGTGTATTTGCGGTGGGGAGGGATGAGATTTCATTTTCTACCGACCGGTACGTCGGCGGGCAAACATTCCAGTGGCGCCCAATCAAGTGTGCTCGATGGAAACGCGCTGCCTTGCGGAACCAGTTATCGCCGGTATTCGATTTCACGTGCAATCGAGTTTTGGCCAATCTCACCGAGCTTTATGCTAGCCGTGAGTACTTTTGCAAAGTTTATTAGCAACGTGTCTTTTTGTTTCTATTTATTTTCTTTTTGAGTGATTATTTTATGTACGAACGCACGCAAAGTGCAGCGAATCGATAACGTGTGGGAATTTTCATGGCGAGATCTTTCGTCTCACCACTTTATTTCATTCTCAAAATATGCGTTCCACTACCGTTTCACAGGAACAAATGTTTTTACGATGAAAAATCACGCTTATGACAATATAAATGGCTGTTCTTGCCGTAACCCACCTACTTATGCTTCACAAAAGCACAAACTCCAAGCGGCGACCGCACAAATGCACTCACGCACACACACACACACACACATACCCACACCGGCGACAGCTCACTTTCTTTAACAGTAACAAAGTACTTTCTTTCTTCCCGAAAGCCGCTCCCAAAGCGCACCGCATAGCTCACTCACTTAGTGGATTACGTACGTAATATGCGCGGGACACCCAGCAGGGAATATCCCGCGACCGGAGGTATCCATTTTTAAACCGACAAAAAAAATAACATTCCCTACGCTCCCAGCTCGGGAAACACCATGAACCATCAACACGACGAAGGGACCGCAGCGTACGACTACAATAATGTACGCAACGATTCGCTCGGATATGCCGAGACCACCGGTGTACACCGATACCCCTTAATGTTCTGCCAGTCTGGTTCCCACACAGATTTTATGCCACTGTTGGGCGAACGAACCATCCTACTATCCTACACCACCCTGAAAACGAAAAAAAAAATCTTAAAAAAAACGAACACCAACACCGGCACGAGTAAACGACATAAAATCTCCCAGGGATCCGATCTGGCGGTGCTTCACGCATGAAAAATTCATGCTGTGTGTCCTTTTTTTTTGTTTTGTGCAGTGTCCCCAGGTACCGACGGGCCTAAATATCGAATGGCGTCTGTAAGAGACAATTGTTTTGCAACGCTCGGCTGGACTACCCATTTGGCTTGGCCTGGTCGGAGCAAGCAATAGAAAGAAAAACTTCTCACCAAAGCCCCGCGAGCGGTCTCGGAGAAATGGAACCTACAGGCTCATTGTACTGTTTACAGGCACACACATACACACATACGCTTTAGTTTTAATAGACCCGAAGAAACGTGCAGCAGAAAGTTTCGTGACGGTAAGTTTATCAATGTTTCCCGGGAAAGAAATGGGCTCAAGTTTTCTTATTATTGTGAGATACGAAACACGAAACATACGATAAAAAAAAAACGCGAGGACACATCTGCCGTGCGAGTTGCAAAACAGTGCCCTTTTAGGAAAGCGCGTTGGTTCGATGCAGCCGCCAAGGAAATTTAAAACACAAGAACAGCATCGTAGCGCAACTATATGACCTGTGACCGATTGGGAAATAGCACCAACACCAGATGGTACAGCGGAAAACCTTATTTCGCTCGTTCGTTCGCTTAGCTTTCTTCTTCTCCATTCGGAACAACCCGCTCGGACATTTCAATTGGACGACGATGATTGTGGATGCTAAACAACGTGTATGTCAACAACCAGAAACAAAGATATCGATAAAAAATCTTCTTCGCCCACGATTGTGCCCGCTTCCGATCTTTCCATGCTCGTTCCGATACAAACGTACACATAAAAAGCCTTTATCCTTTTCGGCAACAGTCGACCGAACAGTCCGGGTTAATCGAACCGTATCGGAAAACCAATTGCTCGGTGTGGAAAAGTGTCGAAGTACAGAAATCCTCTACGCCGCTGCAAACCCACACCCATTGGCTGCGGAAGTTTATGAAGATCGCTTTCAAGTGTTTTTAAGAGCGGAACAACTTAAAGCAAAAACCAAGCGTAAATAAATCCCTCCACCGCGGGGCTGCATTTCCGCGCTATTTATATAGCGCCACGCGTTTCGCTTCACTTTATGAAAGTGTCCCAAGACGCGAAACGCCACGGACTCCATTAGTTCTTGTTGTCGTTTCGTTTGCTTCGCCGCTGTTATTATTATTATTATTATTATTGTCACCCCAAGCCAGATCGCAAAACCAGACACAGAAGTGCCAGAAACGGTGTCACGGTGGATCTGAAATTCAATTTAAAACAAACATATCAATTTCCCGGCCAACCTTTTGCTGGCGTTCGGGCACCGTTTCGAGCCCGGTTTTTATGTGGTTCGCTTTGGAGCGTCTCGCGACTGCTGCTGTGCCCACCGCTGCTTCCAGCCAGGAAGGTCATCGTGGTGTTTTTTTTTGTTGGTGTTGGTGCCGACGACGACGACGGGTTTATGTTGTACCCGTAAACGGCCTCCTTTGCTCTTTTTCTCCCCACTCCCCCGATCGAAACATGAAACGCGCACAAGAAACGATACCAAAGGAGTGGAGTTTTTCTCGTTTTTTTCCGTTCCATCGTTTCCCCATTTTACATTTCTCCATCAGATCTCATATCCACGTATCGTTTGTGCTTTCACCATTTAGATGACTATCTCTCTCTCTCTCACTCTCTCTGGCTCTGTTTTCTTCTCTATCACTTCCTCCCTATATCGGATAATCCTTTCGACAACATTTCAACCCAGAGGTTTTTGAACTGCACTTCAAATAAAGGATGTTGCTGTTGCTCGGCGACGACTACAAATACGACGGGGAAATGACCCTTCCGATGGGTAGCCTCGGTAGGCAATAAATCAAGCTTTTCACGCTTTAAGCTCTTCGGCTCCCCATCTGATCGGCAATCCCGTGTAGTGTGTATAGCGCGCAGCATAAAAAGTAAATTAAATTTAATTGTGTAATTAATGATGAGTGAATAAAATTGTACTTTAAAGGTTCTATGGGTCAATAAAAAATTACCGACTTACCGAACCCTGCTAAGTGGTGGAGTTAAAACGGTTATTGCACGCAGTCATTTGGCTCATTAAGAGTCGTGCAGTGGGTAAAACTATGCTGAACCTTGCTTTGTACATTTCTTTTCATATTAAATAACGCATAACATTACTGAAAGCAAATCCTAAAACGGACGACTATAAGCACACACGCACATGCGATTTAGAGTCCGAAAAGTTTAAACGACGCTCATGCTTACGCTCAAATGTTGGCCATCGCAAGCGCACGTACACACATACACACACAGTAAAACAATGCTCCCAAATCGAACAAAGTTTCTCAAAGAGGCCCGACCAAGAACTTTCCCCGGGCAACCGGGAAGCTTTTTTTCTGTTGGGGTTTTGTTTGTGCCCGGTGCTGCCTTTTCGGAGGAACCGCACAAATCTCCACCGTTGCAAACATTCCAAAACATAAATCCCGGCAAACCGGCTGGAAATGATGATGACGACGATGATGATGCTTGCCTTGGCTGAGGGGCGTTTGCATGCGTTTGTAAAGTTCCCACGAGCGCACCGTAGCGATGTGGGTCACCCGTAAGGTGGCCGAGCAGTGGGGAGCAGCTTTTTAATGCTATTTTTAAAGCTATCCCGTAGAATAAATTAGGTTGGAAAAATGCCCCGGAGGTGGTTAATGTAAGGAGAACGGTGGGAAGAGGTGGAGTAATGGAGGAAGAGGTGGGGGAGGAGAAGAAAAAACCCAACAGCGCAATTATTCACCTGCTGAAGCCGGATTTGAGGTGAAGGTTACATTTAAATTTTAAATATTAAGCATCGCGACCGGATGATAGAGGAGCTTACTGTTCTGCATGTTCGGTGTTGTTCGGTGGCAGGTGTTTGATATCATTTTTGCTGTTTTTTAGTGCTGAATTTCATTTACGCCAAACAAAGGAAACATTTTGCTGCTAGCAGTTGCTAGTGAATATCAAGGGAATCAAAAGAAACGGAAGATAGTAAACAAATTTTTTCAAAACGTTACACAAAACATTGCTTTCAAGTTGTTCCTGGTAACCTCTTCAAGGAAACGCGTAGAAGATTAAATCGATTCCGACCTCAAAAGTGAAATTTTCTCCATCGCCCGATTCGGGGAATTAGAATTTTATCCTTCCACGCACTTTGTTGTGAAGCGGTTTTCAGTTTTTTTTACTGTTATTTTAATTACGCATGCCGAGGAAAATCGCCATCAGTTTGCTCGCCTCGACCCCGGGCGTGAAGTAAACCACAAACACAGCAAATTGCTGTTTAATCTGCCGTACCACCACCATCATCGAGCGCGCTAATGGATCAAGGATCGACAGGCGGCAAACGAACCGCAAAGTCATTTGCTACTTATCAATCGACGTTACCACCCGCCGTCGATGTCATCGTCTCCGTCACGGTGCCTTTACCAGCTTGGTCATGCCCAGCTCTAATTACAGTCCGCCCAGTTAATCCGCTGCCCATCCGCTCGCCGGCGAGCGGCAGACAGTGAGCCCGTGCGTTTAATTAGCTAAGCAAAGCCCGGCACAAAATCGACACATTTAAAGCCCCTCGAGGAGCTGGGTGCAGTAACCGAGCGGCTCGAGAAGGAAACCCACTTCCCACCCTGAGTCCCGCGCTGGGAACCGCCAAGCCACTGATGAAACAAAGGAGTGATTATGGCTTTACACAGCCACTACACCATCGTTGTCGTCGTCAGCACGTTGGCAAACAAAAGGCACGACGCTCTCGCAAGGCTCACGAACCGTTTCCTAGCGGCAGGTTCGCTAAATGAGCAGTGAAATGGTAGCGGTGTATCTCGCCGTAGCCTGGGCGCTTTCTCAGCCCAACTACAGGAGCAACAGCTGCCCCTAGAGCTAGGTGCCTAGATCCCAGCACACGGCAACACGGCCCCAAAGACCGAAAGGTCCCAAAGTTCGGATACTAATTCTGTGCATGCTTTTGACAAAAATGGCGTACCGAAAGGGGTTGCTTCTCGCGGCGGAGCGCAGCGAACGGGTGGGATTGGTTTTGAATAGCAAACTAAATAACAACGACCAAGGTGGAAAGCGTTTAAGACGGCTCCCGGGCTCCCTCAATGGGTAGAGGGGTGCATTAATCCTTTCGAGATGTCACAGCCGGTTGTTAGTCGCCAAACGTGGCCACCTAGGCGAGATACGGTGGCTTGCAGCGATCGAGTGTGTTACGAACGGGGAAACAAAAAAAAACTAGAATGAAATATGTTCTTCCCTCTCCCAACTAGCTGCATGGGATGGCAAGATGAAAAGAATGTTGATAAAAATAGCTGACCTAGTTCTGTGGCGCTGGTACCTCCGGTAAGTATTCGCAACTGTCGCTTTAAAGTAATGGCTGCGTCTCTGGATCGAGCTTGTACCGCCTTCGGTGGGATTTGTTTTTTTTTTATGCTTTTTCTCTCTCACACACTCTCTCTTTCTCTTTGCACTTTGCACCGTCGTCGGTACAGTGGCGAAAATTTACGCACTTGCACTCTCACACTAGCACTCTCATATGCACACGCACACTAAAACCACCACTCACAGCAACGCCTCCCACGGCCGTACACCGTGGGCTAGCTTTTCACGGCTAGATTGACATTCCAGATTTCAAGGCAAGAATCTTCCAACTCGTTGCAACCTGACACGACACAACAACAATACACAGAAGCACACTTGGCGGAGCGTTGGGTTATGGGGCCGCTACTGCCACTTCCTTTCTTCGGTACGCTTGGTGTTGTGTGAACTGCTTCGCGTAGCACAATAATCCCAGCGCACACACTTTTCCTCTTCACATCCGCCAGCGCTGGATCCGCGCTCACATTCGCTGCTGCGCCGGATTCGCTAGAATCTTTCGCTGAATTATGGTTTATCTGCGACGAGAATTTCCTCGAATGAAACACCCAGCGTCCTGGAAAACATAGGATTTCAACAGCAACAAAATAGGTTTTATAATTGGGAAAACACGAATGACGTTTCGCATCGCTTAGTATGTCATGGCCTGCTTTTGTGTGTCATGCATTGAACAGTGTTTTAGCATGTTTCGCTCTAAACAATTCGTTCGAACCCTTCTCCCTTACACGTCAAATTGTAAGGATGTTTACCAAATTTCCTTACTTTTCTTCTTGAACATTAAAGCTTCTGAGCTTTGATGCTAACTCTCACACTTTAAAATAACCCAGCGCTCCCGAAGCCTTTCAATGCGAAGACCTCCCGCAGCCACGAAAGGAATCGCGTTTCTCGCAACAAAAGGAAAGTCATTTCACTGCTCGAAAAACGAACCTCCAAAAACCCATCGGCCAGCATTAACAATGCCTGGCATACCGGTAGTCGTCTTTTTCGGCGGGCACAGAAATTGTAAGAATTCTTGCCAGCTGCGTTAACGATGTGATGCTGCCTCGGCAGGCCCAACCTAGCCCGGAGGGCCCGCGGAGCCGGTGATCCGGTGTGATTATTTTTATTTTATCTGCTCGGCTCGCGGCCCGGGGCAGGGCATCGTTCGATTACGGCCGTATCGGGCTCCCGATCCGGGTTTATGGTTTATTTCTTTTCGGTGGGAAGCAAGTTCTGATAACAGCGCTACGTAATGGCATCGGAGCTGGTAATGATAATAGAAGCTCGCGGGGAGGATCCATCCACGTCGTGCTGATGGTAGTGGTATTGATTTCAAATTTCAAACAACATCCTCACGCCACCAAGCTTATTCAATTATCCCGAGCTGTGTTTATTACAAAAGAACGAACGGCAACGCGATACCGCGTGGATAGTTCTCAACAGACCGGAGGATGCTTACATTACGCAACGACTTTCGCTACGAAGCCCTCAAACCGTTCAACCGTCAGTAATCTCGACGAAGTGAAGTTTACACCCTGGCGTTGCCTTTTGTCGCGGCCGCTACGTTCTCACTGATGTAAAACTCGACTTTGCCTGCCAATCACTCAAACTCAAGCCAGTGACAGACGGTACGGAAGTGATCGGTCTTGATTTAGTTTACCCCGCATGGGTACAGTAAAGACCGCATTGACTCGCACTACACAGTCTCCCCATCACGATGTTCGACATCCGTTGAACCTAATAAATCTTTTCCCACGGCCCCGACAGGTGCCTACATTTGTATCCAACTTCCTCACAGCCTGTCTCACCTCACCGTGTATTGAGCGGTTGTGTTTGTGTACGTTTGTTTTCTATTCTTGTATGTTTCGTCTTTCACTTGAACCATTAAATCCAACCCCACTACATGACACGGAGGATTTTCGCTTCGACGCGAGCCAAAAATGTTGCGACAGAGCACCACGTCAACCGAGATAACGAACCGATCACGATACTCCGGCACCGACGGCAAGCTGTTACACCATCGCGGGATGTTGCCAAACTAGCGCTCGGATGCTTCCAGCATCCGTGCCGAACGTTTTTCGCTCGGTTCATCCGAACCATTTCTGCGAGCAGATACCGAGTTTGCCGCTCGTATCGTTCACGGTCGGTAAAATATTTTTCTCGAGTCGTGAGAAAAGTGAGATGTGTTCTCGCGCTTGTGAGAGGTATTGGATGCTAAATATTGGAAAAAACGCTAGCTTGTGAGTAGCTGGTGCTACCTATTGGGATGATGTGAGTACGATTCCTACTAAAACTGGTGTTGGTTCCACGATCAGAAATTTCAATGATTTAAAAAGAAGAGAAAATTCATCACTTTACTTTTTTTCAGAGATTTATAAAAGCTTACAGCTCAATTCTAGTTTCTTGAGCATTCTCATTTTTAATGATAGAAAGCAAAAGCAGATTTTTCTATGACTTAAATGTTTTATCATTCATCTGATTTTTAAGACCTTTAAAAGCATTATTAAACATGGTGACAAAACATCGTTTTGCTTCTCATCGATTCTCATTTGAACAATAATTTAATGAGTTAGCAAAACTATCCAGTTGCTAAAATATTTCCAGAGTTTTTCCAACGTTAATTATATGAGAAAAACATCAACAAAGCTTAACGTACAAACGTCTCATCATTGCTGATTCCTCAAACATCTTCTCTTACATATGCATTTACACGCTGCAAACGAAAACATAAACAAGAATCAACGTTGCTCGCGGCTCGCTATCATCCTCCAGCATCTCACCCACGGGGCGTAAATGAGAGAAACGTGATAAAGCCAAAACTCATCGTGAGATAAAGCACTCGTTTCATCTCACCGATTTACCATGCCCTGTGTCTGTCAACCGTTCTCCGTTTCAGCTCTTGCATTTCTTCCTTAAGGAGGAAAAGTTCATCCAATGTTCCCGAAACACGCGAACGGAACACGGTACGGTGAATCGAGGCACGGAAGATAAACAAATGCCGACCCGACCGATGTGTCGACCTAACACGGCCGAACCGACCATGCGCACTGCGTTCGGTCCGGGAAAACCATCATCTTTCAGCGGCAACGATTTTGGCAAAAGCGGAACCGAAAACGCCTCGCGGGAGCTGTTCGGTTACGTTGGGGTTTTTTGTTGTGTTTCAGTGTACTATTTTCTGTTTTTTTACACCACGATCACGAGGAGAAATAAAACAAGTCGCATGAGTGAACATTGTCGAACAGATTGTCAGTGAAATTTGTTGATGTTTCTATTTAGCACGAACGGCTTTGTTGGCACTTTAACTACTCACAACGTTACATTTGGTAGTATATTTTACAATTCTAGTAAAGCTATCCCGTTTGTTATGTTGCCAACAACAGATAATCGTTTCATCTAGTATTATTGATACCTTTGGTGCGATGCAATTTACTGCCAAGCACTTGCCATAACATTGGATGAACTTCGCTTTCCCGAGAGCGGTTCGTTGACAACACGTTGTCGGGAAATTTAGCGAGAGAATGGATTGAGACTGGCTGAGAAAGGTTGAGAGCGGCAGGTGTCTACGATGAATGCGGACAAATGACAACTCAATAGAGGCAGGTCATGAAAAGAAGGCTAGTAACTGTTGTTGCAGAGATCAACAACACTAAATGGTTGGATATGGATTTGAAACGCTCAATTTTTCACTATTTATTTGAGTATCCTATCATGCATTTATCATCGCCTCATGTTCTTCCAATGAATGATTTGTCAAAAGTTTAATAACCGTATTTGTTAATACTGTAAATCAACACCACCACGTTACCAACGAAGACCATTGTCGCGAAGACATCGATAAACAATTTACGATGAACTCTAATCACAGACTCATTTCCAATCACCACCCGGAAGTGGAGCAATCTGCTCCTAAAGCGCCCATACGATACTACAGGTGACACCGCTTTACAAAAGATCCACATACAATCGCGTGCCTCCTATGACGTTTCACCATTCCGGCCTCGAGTCAATCTCTAATCCTTACGCCGCATGCCACACTCCCCCTCGACAAACTCCTGTACCAACTGGCCAAGTGAAAACAACGAGTAAGAGAGCGTACGCGCTCGAGAACAACCGATGGAACGACAAAAATTGCCCTCAAGCTCAACCGCATTTGACCCACCCGATCGTCCGATAGGAAGTAACCAATTATGACGTGAAGAAAAAGTCTGTTAGTCAGCTGAACCAGGACACAAAAGGACCTTCGGCGCTAGGCGACGCGGATGGTGGCCGGCCGCGTGCGGCTCGGAAAGATTGTACGGGTGAAACTTTGCAAAAAAGGACAAAAAGAAGAGGATTTCGATGCAGCAATGGCAACAACAACAACAGAAGGAGAAAAAAAAGCACACAGAGTTTGCGTTAAGTGGTGAGTTAATGGGTTTTCCGCAGAGTGGTTTTCAAACCGAACGTAAAACGAACGTTGCGTGACGGTGGTAGCGGGTTTCCGGTGGGCTTAGAAAAGGGCCATCCTGTTCCGGCGGGCGCTGGGGAACCGGAATCGAACGGACGAACCTGAGTCAACCGAGTCAAACACGAAAAAAAACCAACCGTCGATTCCAGTGGCTTGCCCCGAACGGCAGCGAAAGGTTTTGCGAGTTTTCCACCCCATCACGCGAACGCGTGGGAAATATTGAGCGATGTGCCAATTGCTACAAGGTAGCGTGTGTTTTTTGTCATTCTTTCTATTGTTTTGCTTGCCACCGACACGTGCCCGAGCGCAAAAACTAGTTCGAGCCAAGTTTTCCCATTTTTTTTTTTCTGTTGGTTAGGTACGGCTGAATGAAGAAACGCCGGACGATGGTGAAATTAAAAATGATGAAATTATATCGTAGACCGCAAACCGTTACCGTCTTGATGGGCGAATGGGCAAAAGGGTCCATGCCACGTCAACTGCGAACGGTGAAATATTGAATTGAATCATTCGGTAAGTGAAGTCACTAAAATTTGCAGCTGTTGAGAGTAAAAAGCATTTACCACCCACTTAGCGCACGGTTGGCAGTGGACGAAGAAAATTGTGTTTCTCGAGAATATAATTACGTTAGGCCATGGGCACATCCATTTATTTAGAATTCGAAATAATTTCTTCCAGGTATTTCAACAAATTGGTTCTCAAAATTGTGCATAATTTTCAGTAGTTATTGAACCAAATGTTAAACATTGCAGAACAATAATAGCAAAGAATTATTCTTCAAAATCATTTGCTTTATCGTTTTAAACGTTTGTGATTAAATTCTGGTGACTTAATGTGATTTAAACGAAACTTAACTTAATGTGATTGATAAAAAATAATAATAAATAAACAATATATTAAGGGCTAGCTGGAACATTTTATTAATATTCTAATTTAGCAAACGATTGCTTAACCTTTTAACATTTATCCTCTAAAATTCTACAGATGAAGGTTCTTCCTCAAAGGTTTTCTCACTTGATTCTAATGGATGTTCATAGATAATTGAAAAAAGTATGAAAATAATTTCATTTCCTCCCACAGAGCCTAGACCAACGATGCCACGCTGAAGACATGCAACTGGCACACCCTTCCATGTCCATACCATTCGGAAAAACCAAAACAAGCCTACGCCAGTCCGTTGGGATTCATTCCATTGCCATCCTGAAGAGGAATCTACTAGAATGCACCACAATACGATGCTCCCTCGCTCATCGACATGCAATCGTACACGTATCATTATGCCTAGGATTTACTGCTTAAAACCGAAACGGCCGTATAATTCATCCTCGTCCTACACACCCGTAACAAAAACCACTGGCAGGTTCTTCAGATGAACCGTGAGAGGAATAGAGACAGGGTACGAGAAAGAAAGAGAGAGAGCAAAAATCACTTTAAATCCTAAATCTCACTCCACGTCACTGTGCGACTAATGCTAATCCCACTTATCCGCTTTGCTCCCGGTGGGGAAGCCTCCGGTAGGTACGAGGCAAAAGTCAGAAATCTGAAACCCGGACTGACCGATGAAAACCGGCCACATGAGTGCCAGCCGGGCAGCGCACTGGTGAGCGGGAATTAAAATAGCAAATTTCTAAGCAATTGAAAGGATTCACATCGGCTCAGAGCGGTAGGCACCGCCGGCTAAAATGTTCCGATGCGTAGAATAAAACTCGAAACCAGTTGTCTCCATTTCCGGTTCGCATTAGAGTTTGGCCGAGCGCTTGCGACCAGGCACACCCGAGAGGGAGATTATTGCTCGCAAAAGGAAGACAAATTTGGGATCTATGTCTGCGGAGTGTTAATATTTTCCATTTCCGCTGTCGAAAAATGGAGGGCAGAGGGCTTGTTGGCCGGTGAAGGTTATTCGTGCAGCCAAGCAGAGCCAGGCAGCAACGAGAAAAAATATGCGAGGGTTTCCGATTGCCTCGGTAGCTTCGGACAAAGTCGTTCGGTCAATTGGTGGCCACATGCACCCCCGCGGGGCAAGAGTGTGACGGCATCCAACATGCATCGCTTTCGTTGTCCGACCAAAACGCTCAAGGCTCCGGGCAAAGTGAAACTAATTTCTGAACAAGCTCCTCCGTTTTTTTTTTTTACGATCCCACACACGACTCATCCGGCTCGCAGGCGGTCAAGCTTATCCTCTTACGAAGGACTACTTTAATTATTGAAGTCATTAGAATACGTAAAAGTGCATATGTTTTTAGCTAGGATTACAACTTGGGAAAGCGAACAGGGAAGCCAACGATGCTTGCGAAAATACTCCCATGCTGCCTTGATAGTTGAAACCGGCGTGTTTCCCGGCGTTGCACACCCAGAAGCACACACGCTTGACCCCAACGAAACCCATGTCGACAGCTTCCGGCACATCCTACCTTCCCTGTAAGCAGCATTTAGCAGCTCAGCATCGACCGTGAGGGTGTCTTGTTTCTAACTTTGATTTAAATACCACTGCACTTTTATCTCCGATTTCCGGCAACCGAGCGTACCGAGAGGGCTGAGCCTGCTGACCGAAAACGAACCCCCTGTAGTCGAACCGATCCTCAGACCTTTCGGCTCCATGATTGCGTGCGGTTGGGTTATTTGGAGGAAGGTAAAACTCCTATTTTTACTGTCGCACAGGGGAGTCACCGTTGCGACCATAGCCCACGTAAAGAGGATTTTATTTACCAGAAAAAATACACAGTCTGCATTCGTTTTTAAGTGCAGATTTTAAATCAGTTTGCTGGACATTTTCCAGAAACATGGTATACCCGGAGCTTCACGCACTTTTACATCAGCACCATAAGAGCGGGGAAAAATAACAAGGTGAAAGTGGAGAAATTCTCGTTACTGCATGATTGATTTGGCTAGGAATTAATTCTCGCTGAGTGTCGTTCAAAGTATTACTGTTTTGCCGCACCCAAACCTAATTCACTAAATAAAACATTAACAGGTGCCATCTTTAGCTTAAGGCTAAAGGAGGAGCCACCGCTCGCAACACAAAACGATGAATAAGTGATAAGAGCGATCATTGCAGATAAAGAATCCTTTTCCCAACACCCACCCATCCATTGCAGCCATCAGATAGCAAAAGGTTTACGGAAATCCGAAGCTTTTATGTTTCCAAATTCCAACACCGCCACCAACCGGAGCTTCCGGCAACCGGAAGCGACAATTGAAGGTAATTGTTGATTTCAAAGCAATTAATTTCCAACAACAGCACCAGTTGTTAATTATTCATTAGGAGAAGCCATTTTTCAAATTTAATGTCCCGCGCGGCTCCACCGGTACTGCCAACCTGATCCGCAGCAGATGGTGCCGTCCTGTGTCCTGGGGCTGGGTGAATTGTGAAACCGTTTTGTGAAGAAATGGCGTGTTCACGCAACAGATCCGGTGAGGAGCGTTGCCGCGGACGAGCACGAGACGGCTGGAGCACGTGGAGTGCACGTGCACTTACTTATTGTCTCGTTAATTTCCGGCCAGAGAACTCGATACCTTAGCCCCCTCCCACCCAGCTTCCCGGGTGAAAACTTCTGCCAGTCACTTGAGGAAATTTGGAAAAGAGGAAAAAAACAACCATCCCGTGTTATGATTAATGCTAGCGCATAATGGAAATCGGGCGGGGGCAATGTTTCACGAAAGCGCACGATTTTGGACTGTCGAAAATATTGTTTAGACGCTGGATGATTGTTGATGGGTGAAGCGTGTCGTTCCACGGTCGGTCCGGCGCCGGTGTCGGTGGTTGATTAATCAACTCCACGCTATCTGGCCGTCGTACCCCGTGCGGAAACGAATCGCAACATGCCGACTTGCCACCTAACCGGAACCATTAGGCGACAATTAAATGCAGCCTGGCCAGGGGGTAGCTATTTTGTAGACAAACTTTTCAAAACTCACTGATAATGAAGATAATGAAGTTTCGCTTCAGAGAAGATCGGTTTTAGCATAAATCAATTTTATTTCTCACAATTTTGCTCCTCCTCACCCCACTGGATTCTTATCGTCAGGAAGCAATTGATGGCGCTTTTCAGTCGCAGATAAATAAATAAAGATGGCATCAGCCCCGTGGTTGGGGCCGCCAATATTCTACGCTGCACGAACCACGCAACAGGTAGACAAACGTAATCCCGTCTGCGAATGTGCGTCTGAAGGTTTATTAATATTGATAACACAATCGATAAAGAGCCGTTTGCTGCAAACGTATTGCATTCTCATTCACGATAAATAAGTACACAGGGTAGGGAAATTTTATCGGCTAGTGCACCAAATAATGAAACACATTTATTATTCAACAGCTCGGATGGAAACAACATTTGTATTATTAAATTCTTATTCACATTCCGCGGGAGCGTATTGGTGGAATTAAATTTAATAATTACCTCCCTCACTCGTTTTCTGTTTCAGCGGGAAACAAACCGGTTACCATTAACCATTACAAGTAGCGAATATGAATGTCCATTATTAGTTATCAATTATCTGATAAAGATGGCATTTTTCATTGCATTTCTGAATACGTGGATTTCATGTGATTTTTCCCACATTGCTACACATTACGTAATGAAAATACCCGTTCGGAACTGAGAAGCGTTTCCCTCTTCTGAGGGAACAACCTCACCACCATCTTTATGAACGGTATACACACGCATTCCAATTCAATCTAATCGCAAAGCCGTAACGTTCTAAGAGACATTTAACCCACCGGCTGAAGGATGCCATCGCTGAATGGAGTACGTTGCTCACGGCTTCCAGTGCATCCTTTCTGGTGTTTATTGTATTGAAATTTCCGCAATAATGATATTCCCACGACGCATCGCCTCGCCCGCAGCTCTGATCAAACGAGTTCGCGTGCCGTTTCTTGTCTGCTCGCACTCGTTGTCCGCAACCCGAAACATGGCCTGCATCTGGCGCACGTTTCACAGCTTTCACAATTGGGTCAGTTTGCAAACGATGCGCTCGCCATGCCACCACGCGTTGAACCACCAGATAAACGAACAACGAAAGACGCATGGTGGTACGGGGTTTCGTGGGCGGAAATTTCGATTAATCGAGCACAAACAACGAAAGCAAAAGCACAACTGTACTACACAACGGGCCGGCCCGTTGCGCCAGGCGTGTCATTGCAAGCTGCGATTGATTTGTCTTCTCAATTTCTGACGTGCGCATTCTCACCCGGTAACGAGCGGCCCGGTTTGCAGGCTTCTATGACGCGACCACCTACACGGCAGCACCCGGTAGCGCACTCGATACTCGCATACTCACAACTCCGCGCGGTGAAATCGGATACAGGGATATTAAATAGACGCGATATAAAGTGACAGGCGACTGTCACCAAATAAATATGCCGGCATGTATCGGTACGCGGCGGACGGCACATGGACGCAACTCCTTGCCGTACGTGTGCGAATTTCCACGTAGCGCTACGTGTTGTCACACCAATCACGAAATCGGGACGTACATCACGCAGCCAGACCATCCATCCATCCATCCATCCAAACCGAGAAGATCAATCGATTACATCCGGCCCAATGAATGCCAGGTGCTGTCGCTGTTCGTCCCGTCCTTTACGCTTACGGCTGGCCCGGTTGTGTTGGAGGGTTTGGTTTACTTACGATGCTCGAATCTGATTATCTGCTTGCGTTCAATATAGTTGGCGGTTCTGGTTCGTTCCCGGTGTCTCAATTATGCAAGATCAAAACCAACGCGGAAGATGATGTATCATGTGGTGTCGATTGCGTGCTTGTGTTATGCTGTTACATAAAATACCTGGTAGTAAGAACCGGAAATATAGTGCGAATTTAAGTGTTGCATAATTCACTATGAGTGCTCAAAAGCGTTGAGTATTTTAAAAGTTTAATTGAAGCATAAATAGAGCTCATACATATGATTACACGACGACATCGAATTAAATTTATTTGTTTACAAAGGCTCCGGCAATTGTCAAAAGAAATTGATACTTATCAAAAGTAAGAACCCCAAAATAGTGGTTTCTTATATTGTTAATACGTAAATATGCAAAAATAGAATGTAAATTTATATGAAAAAATATACTCGTCAAATAATTTTTTTTATTTATTTTTTTAACACATTTTTCAAGTAATATTGCAAACGTTTCAAGTAAATTGAAACTACTAGTAAATCATGGTACAAGGAAAACAACTAGATAATTTGTAAAAATATATATTAACTAAAACTAGCACAGCTCGTGTTTAATAATACAATTAATAAAATAAACACATTTTGTACTAAGCTTTCTAAACAAAGCTATTTAAACGTTACGTTTGACTTGGTTTCATTTTATCACAATTTTTAATCAAAGTGTACATGATTTTACGATCTCACTTAATTTCATTGTATCAAAATTCAAAACCGCTTGCAGCATCTCAAATATTTGTGCTTTAAACGGGAGCTTTAATTTCAACATTAATTTTCCAAGTTCTTTAGAGTAAAATTGTCTATAAAAATGAGCTATGAAACAATTTTCAGCATTAGAAAATAGATCGTATTCCCGGCGTTTTAACTTCCACTAAACTAAAATTCAAACGCTGAGATATCAAGTTCTATCGTGTCAGATTGCGTCTAGGCAAAATTTTTGCCATCTCAGACAACCACGGCGAACGGATTGAGTGTAGAGCACGTCCAAAACGGTCAGTTGCCAGTGCGGAAACGAGTAACGTCATTCAACCAGCAATGTTGCAAAATATATTCCACCACTAGCACCACTACCTCCACCATCATCACTCGATAATTATGACGGCTATGGTACGGAGAAGGTATCTTCGGCAAATTGAGGCGGCAACTATTTTACGCTTCACAGCGATAGCGTGTGTGGTGGTCCCATCGGTGGCGCAGATACGCACCGGCATGCCCCGAGAGCGTATCAAACATTTCCAACACGTGCGTGCTCCAATTGAGCGAAACGAACAAACGAACGACACAGGATGTTTCGCTTTCGGACGTGCCAATGTCGCAGAACGTACGAATTCCTACCCTCCTTCCTCAACCTCCCCCCCTCCCCCACGTGGGTCAGAAACACGATCGCCACGAATTGTTGTGTGAAACTCGCCGTAGTGCCGCGGTACCAGCTGCAGCAAATCGCTCAACGACCAGCCGCAGCCGCAGCAACAGCAACAGCTCGTCGAACGACGTTTGAGACTTTCCGACGAAAAATCAGCTCCCGATGCACTTTTCCACCCCGTGCGGGCCACGGTGGGTTTGATTTGCAAATTTATTCATTTGCATGTCGCCACGCTCTTCACATGCAAGAGCCGCGCGCGTTGACAACGCGATCGATTTATGATCGTGTCCCGTTCGGCAGGACCGCGAAGACTGATGTCGAGTTGATTGGCTAGTGCCGGAGTGGCGCAAAAGAGGGTGAAAAAAATACATATTAAAAGCACAACATTGTACATCGTCCTGCGCTAGCGTTTGCTGCTGCAACCACCATGCAGCTGGTCGATCTAGAGTGCGCTGCATAAATTGTTATCCGGATCAGGAGTGTCACTGGAAAAATTATGGGTTTGAAAATTCTACCTTCTCCTCGAATGTCGCAGCCTGCCGGAACCTCATGCTCCCGGGCGCGGTGCATGTGTGGAGTGATTGAGTAGGGATATTTCCGTACTCCCGTTTGCTGAACGACTCTATCGATGGGCCAGCCGTATAGATGTAGCAAAGTGCAGCACTTGGGTGTGATCTTCCTTAAGTTGATACAAGAGTGTATAGGCATCTTTGCAGTGGCACTCGTTTATGTACGCCCGGGCAGGTTCTGCAGAAACCGTTCTTGCCGCCTGCCTCGTTACGGAATGCAATAATCTTTATCCCTCTCCCCTTTCTGCGCCGCCCTTTTGCGTGCTCAGCGTTCGACTCCATCGCAACCGATTATTGTTACACACTCACACACGACCGACGGGCTGATACGCTCGCCTTGCACCGGTTGCTGTTCACCTTCTTCCGAGCTGCAGCAACAGCAGCACCACTGATTCAATTACAATCACTTACCGATGTTTCCAAGTAATCGACTTTTTAAGAATGCTTATATTTTTAAGTGTTCTTAAGCTGCCGTGCAGCACCGCACTGCACCAGGTGGCAAGCTGCTGACTCAGCCGGTGTGTGGGGTAGGAATTTCCCCGATTGCTGGTATTAACCTGCCACATTCGGATCGAATCGTACGTTGATGGTGCGGCGCAAACACAGCTTTCGGGTTTTAAGAAATGATTAAACTAATCAAAGCAACTTCACCCGGAAGCAATACTTTTCGATTTCTCAAGTACGTTCGGGTTGGAGTCTGCGGTGTAGTAGCCAGAGTTGGAGATTTTTAAACGAGCTCTTGAGTCCGTCTCATACATGTTTCAGAATATATCTTTACACACCCCGTTCACAGCATTGCAAACACATGCCGTAAGTCTGAAAGTGATTTGGACGATGATTTAAATTGTGTTTATCGAGTGTGTATCTGAAGCGAGCAAACTCATTATTTTCAAAATTAAGCGTAAACACACTTCACATGTATCCGATTTGAGTCGAGATAACATGATTTATTTATTTTAATGTTTTTGATTTTTAACAACTCTATCACACATTTCATTTTTTCAGAATTATTTTAACAACTATGTATATCATGTATAAAACGGTGGGAAAGATTTCGTCAAGTTTGAAAGATTTCGAATCCAATGATAACTGTAGCAGATACAATCCCTATTGTGATTGATGATGGAAGGGAATGGAAACTGACTACAATGCTTGAAATTAACTTTACAATATAATAGATTCGATCAGTCGTTGGAAAAGTGCCACTTTCAGACATGAACGCCAGCGGACATTATTTTTCATCACTAAAGGTACCTTTTTCCGGGTAAAATCAATCGTTACCCATCATGTTTTACTCGCTTTACCCATGTTTTACTTTAAGATGAATTCCACTTGTCGTTCCACAAACGTTCTTGCAATGGAATGTTTTTCATCGAAAGTGGTTAACTGTTCGGCAGTAAGTGTAACGAATTTTCTCAATGTTCGATTCAACACTCAACACGGTTCGATGGAATGTTTAAAGCCTACTCGTGAAACAATAAACGCTCCACCTATCAAAATCTCATTATCTACATAGAAGCAGCCCAACGATCGCTTCCGTTCCATTTGCTCGGCCGTCATTTGGATGTCGTTTGTACGCAAAACCTACAACCCACATCTCGTACCATTTGTGCCACTACATTTTGCTGAAAACGCATTCGCGCGTCTCACATATCGTTCCATGGCTGAGTGCATCGTGCAACACTCGCCACGCTGGAAGTACATACCTGCGGAATAGCTTCTACCTTTATTTGTTTTCCATTCGATTTGGTCGCGTTTGCATCCGGCGTGGGTACGAAACAAAACGCCCACATGATAAGGCAACTCGACAGTGGAAGTGCATCAAAATTTAACGAACAACGGAGATAACGACAAACATGGCAGTAGAAAGAAATCGACAAACCTACAGCCAAGACGACAAACGTAACAAGCAATCAGTGTGTTTCGTGTTGAAGGTTGATAGGCGTCACTGGAGGCGGTCGCGCTGCGAGTGCATCAAAGCGGAAGAACTGAAAATAGCGACGGAATCAAGCACCTTCACGCTGACGCACAGCGACGTCCGCCCGTCAGTCGGCATGATGCGCGTCCAAGAAATGTTAAAACAAAAAGAAATAATTTCGCTAAAATATAAATCATCAATTATGTCATAATTTATTTTAACCCTCCCAAGCTAGTAGATCGGTACAAAATCTTACCGTCTCTTCATAAGAACTGGAAAAAACTTGTCCTTCCGGCACAAAAAGTTTGCCTCACTGTTCACGTTCTCGTTGTAAGCAAAGGTGCCACACCGGCAACATAAATCCTGCGCGGCAGCACGGAAACAACCAAACGCTGCACAACAAAACGCTAAGCACCTTTCGACAGAAAAATCCATATTTTATGCATTCCGGCATTAGTCAATTTTCGTCCTTTCGGCGAACCGGGGTCCGTTTTTTATTAAGCCCGCGAGAAATACATTCCTGGCGACGAGAAACGAAAGCTGGCGTTTGTTTTTTGGCAGATTTTTTTTATGTGTATTGTTATTATGTTCTTGTGCCTTTTTTTTTGCACCTACACGCCCTACTCACTGGGTGGTAGTAAATTTCCGCTCTCAAAATAAGAACAAAAAACGCATTCCCACATCCGTTTGTTACCTCTTGCAGCTGGTGATGGACGGAACAGAAAAATACACCGTATGCAACATGCAGTACGATAAAGCGCATTCACACCGCTTAAGAATGGCAATAAATACCACCGTCGGAAGCGACCGCTCCGGAGACCGTGCGAAGGTCGCGAAGATCAGTTTGCGTGCCGGTGCTCGCCGCGGAACACTGTTTGCAAAATACATCCCGAAAGTCCTGAGCGAATCGCGAAGGATTACCTTCACTGCTTGCGCACGGAACGACCAGCACATGTGAAAATGTGCTCGCGGGAAGGTAAACTGAATCGAAAAAGTGTCATCACCACGTCGGTTGGTGTTGTTGGTTGTTGCTGTGTGCCAGTGCCAAACGGTTGCTCTCATCGAACGACAAGTCCCGAATCCTTGGGTGCCAATAAATTCTCACACACCCACGGGTCGGCGGTGGTGCGTGGCTGCCCTTTTTTCATACAATGTTCCATGCCTTTGCGGTAAAGAATATTGTCTCATTTCTGTTTCCGGGAGACTATTGCTTCCTATTGCGCACTGGGCACCTACAAATGAACCCATAACGACACTTCCGGCGTGAGCATACACACGAGCAGAGGAGCAATTCTTAATTTTAAATCCAGCACCAGACAAGTAGAACCCGACACACTGCTCCCCTAGCGGAAGGTCCTGTCCCTTCCCAACTGCGACAATAAGCCATGCCCAAAAAGCACCAGCCAAACAAACACCAATACACACGAGCACCACCTTACAAGCCTCCCCACCCAGCGGCAAAACAACGATGAATCTGGCTAAAGTGGAGAATAAACGTGTCATTTTATGTATGCATATCGGAGCATAAACATGATGCATGGCGCGTCATAGCCCGGGCCCGGGTGCAGCGACGGAAAATATAACCTTCAGCTCGTTTCGGCCAATACTCCAACGGCTCCATGGAGAACGGAAAGACGGAGGGTTTGTCAAGCAACCGAAAATCGCATTCCTATTCACAAACGATTTTTTTTGTTGTTGTTTCTTTCGTTTTCTCCGGTGTGTTGTGTTTTCTTTTTTTTTCAAACATATACACCTCACACCCTCACACCGTATACCCTCCCGGGTTGTTTGGCAAACAGAGCGGACAAACCCGCAGACTCCATTGCGTTCGTGCCGGGCGCATTGCTGCACATGGTTCTGGCACTGCCTAAATGCTACCAACGACAGTAACAGGCACGCTGCAGCCCGCACAACAAATACAACCGAGTTCTCCTCCGCACGGTTCCGTTCGTGTCGTTTGCAAAAATCATACAACTCAACAGCAGGAAAAGCAATGCGGTAGGGAAATGTACTCTCGGTACGGGGCTTTCGTTCGGTAACGCGCGTCGTCGTGGGGCGAATGAATGGCCGATGGAGAAAAAAATCAGCCCCGGAACGTCGCATCAGAGTGCCGCGTGAGGTGGCGGAACGAAACACTCGGGCGACCGGGCATTTTTATATTTATTTTCCATGCATAAAATAAATATATTTCTAAAACTTAGTTTTCATAATTTCAACCCGAGCGATGGTGAGAAAGGGGCGTGGAAAAAAGGGATTTATTTTTTTTGCATGCGTTACAGGGTTTACGAATTTGATGTGAAGTTTTCTCATTTTTTGTGACAAATGCATTGACAGATGGTTTTATTGATTAAAAGAAACAAGATACAAGCAAACAAACAAAGCGACAATTGAAAAGCAAATTATACCATCAAATTTAACAAACAATTAACAGATAGATAAAAAATAGTATTTACAGAAATTCACATACCTCTAACCGTTGACAGCGATTTTGTGAATTGTAATTACCAAGTTCATCTTGAATTATTATTACTAAAAAATAAATCAGAAAAAATATGATATTAACGTTAAAAATATTACCGTCTCAATTTGTCAAGTTTTGTTGATATGTAATATTTATGATAAAATGTTTGTTAAACCGAGTTAATTATATTTTTGTTTCGAGCCGAGAAAATATAATGATGGATGATTCAAAAGGAATATTATGGTTGATTATGTTAAGTTAATGCCCCATGATCTATTGATTAATGTACTTCTCATACTTTCTTTATTGTTTAAAGATTCTATCTCCATAGTTTTAGCCGAAAAAGCCATATATTCTGAATCTCTGTTCCAATCATACCGAAAGTATATTTCCAGTATGAGTATATAAAATACTCATCTTTTTTTATATTCAATCTTTGTATGGCTGAGAAAACAACGAAATCTGAAAAATAAATGGATTGTAAATTTAAAACATTGAATGCACAATTTAAAAAAAATATTGTCACAATCGACCATGAAACTATCAAATTATGCACATATTATAAAAAAAAACATAAAATGATATATTTTATGGAATACAAGTTGTGTTTACATGTAGATTTCTGATCGTACATCTAAAATGTATTTTCGTACGTCCGCGCGTCTATAATTAGGCGTATTATACAAACCAAAAAACCAAAACAACCCCTGCATTTCCTATATGTTTCTTCAGCTTGCTCTCTCTTACTTATTCCATAGAATGAAACGATCGGGTGGTGAACTTGCATAAAGCATTGCCATGCACCATCGTCACTGTAATGGCCGTGCCGCTTGTTTATAGATTCCCCTGCCAGCCAACCAAACCTGTCCAACGTAGAAAAAAATCGCTAGATCACTTCTTCCTTCCTTCACTTCTTTCTCCGACACTAGTACGATCCGTCGGCCTCGAGTTCTGCCCACCCGGAAAGGGCAAACCCCGGGTTGGGCATCAATGTGCCAACGACGTCTCAATATTGCCACCAATTGATACCGGGTGCGATGGAGGAGTTGCATAGGAAATTGATTGCCAGCCCCATCGCGCTCGTACGGAACTGCTTGGCACGGCACGGAAGAAGGTGGACACAAATAAAACGTCCCACCCAAAAGCCAGAGAGCATTCGTTGCAAGGCCACCAGCGTGGCGAAAATGGTTGGCAAGAATGCATAACCTCTTCGGACCCACACCCGATCTGGGAATTCACTCCGGACGTAAGAAATAACGTACCGCCCAGGTGTCAGTAGCAGCGCGTTCGTTGCAGTTCCCGTTCGCCACAGAAATGCATACCGCAACAACGTACTTTATTGAATTTTCCAATCGCACAATGTATCGCCCTCGATTGTGGCTTTCCATTCACTAAACGAGAGGGCAAATGGGAAAAAAAACAAACAAAACAAACTGTGAATATAAATAAAAATCAGTCTGAATGCTACGGTTGCCACGTGGGAATATATTCGATAAGTTAGTACTGGTAAACAGAACGTGCAACGTGAGCGGAACGGATTTCACATGAGAAGATAATTTTGATAAAAGCATGCAAATAGACATTTATCCTAGTTTGTGTCAAGTGGCAAAGAGTAATTTTCTATGGTAATGAGTAGATAATATGCAACTCTTAATTGGAGAGAGACTGCACGTGTGTCGAGCTTCGAGTTAAACCAATTTTGGTTATAAAACACCTAACATAGTTTATTGCATTTCAGCAGTAGAAAACAGCCACATCCTGGAACAGTAAATTCGATGTAATTAGTAGTATAAGTCGTGTATCAACGATAAAACTTTTCCAGGAATATCTCAGTCCCCTCTGCGGATGGAATTTGTTACCGAATTTCTAACCAACCAGTACAGCCCAAATGCATGATTACCTTTTGCTACCCTCTGGTAAATTGCATAAAAAATGACATCAAAACACCAATATTAGTGCAGTACCCACTAATCCGTATAAATAATCCGACTATTCCCTTGTCACAACTACGCTACCTCCCCCGCTCATCCGCAGCAATGACAAACGAGTCAAAGGCACGCAGCGAAGCGAATTCTGTCAAATGTATGTTCACTTCAAAGCTTACCCGTTTCCGGGAGATTTGGATACCAGCAGTGCGAGTACAGTGGACTGTAACTTCCTCCTTCCTGCTCGGACGCGCTACATAGCAATGCTTGGAAGAAGCGCAAACGGAAATCGGAAGTTTTCGTACGTTCGCCGACGAGGCTAATGGAGATGGTATTTTGTACGAACATTTGCACTTCATGGACCGCGTTTTAGTCAAAAACTGTGCGAAAGCACTTTTCGGCATGTCTGCGACAGGGTTAACTGGCCCGAGCACCTCCTAAACATTGTTAATTAAATACAAATAGTTCACTGTCAGCTCCGTATGATGCGCCGACGCGCTGGGGCTCCTGGACGTTTGTGACAGGAGTGTTTTTTAACCCTTCCGTGTCCTCCGTTGCCTTTGTGGGTGAGTGTGTATGGGAGATTTTGTATGTTTTTTTTACATTTTTCTACATTACGAGGCACGTTGAGCGTTCACGGTAACCGAAAACTTCCGGCTTAAAATGTGGCGGAAGTCCACCGGTGTACACCGGTTGGCAGGATGTCGCTTTGCCCTTCGAGCCGGTCACAGATGGTCGTTTTTTCTGCAACGATCCTAGAATGTTTTTCGTGCGTGCATACTAGCGCGCGCTTAGTTCCGCAATCACCGAGAAAACTAATCTAAATCTCCTACCGGAAGCATCGGGTCAACGGATGACGTTTTCCACTGAAACTGGGGACAAAGCTGTAAATGTTCAAAGCAAATCAGACGTACGATAGGGAAGCCCATCACAGATACAATTCAAAAAAAATGTTTTTATTTTATTTTAAAAATAGGAATGTTGGGAGCATAATATAGCTTTGATCATTTAAAAATCTATTGAACTTCCGCTGTTTCTCGTCACTAGGTGAAAAATTCTGCCATAAAATGGGAAACATGTCAGATGAGTATCTTCCACGAAACACATTTTCCGATTTAGTTTGTAGTCTATATTAATTATTTCTGCAAAACGGATGGATTGGTTTATAAATCCATCTATGTTTCAATTTCAAATTATTCCCTTTTTTATTCAAAAAAAAAACTATTAAATTAACATCCTGGAACGATAAGAGCACTGTGTATTTTTGGTTTAATTGCATCAGTCGTAAACATTCGATAATACCTAGCTGCTTCTTAGCTCAGGTTAGATGCGGCTTCACGCATTTATGGTATTTTGAATCATCTAGATCATCTAGAAATCATCTAGATCTAGATCTGATTTTATTATATTGTATTGATTTTACACCTCGAGCCATTCCGAACTTATTTTCTTTATTTAGGCCAGTAAGGATGATTCGAAATGCCAAGTTACTTCCTGTTACATCCTTTTTTTCAAACCATTTTTGCTGTAGCAACAATCCAGATTTCCCAGGACAGCTCCAGTTTCATTAAATTTTAAAGATCCGTGCAATGCATGCCGTTGTGCAACTAATTTGCTACGATCAATTGCTCCCAGCATCAATAATTATTTGGTTCCCGTAACATTTCAAATCAACTTCTATGAGCAACAGACAGTTATTTGTGCACAGTACCCTATGCAAAAGAAACATCCACCGACATGTAAATCGGTAACGTCAATTGGAACTTCAGAATAGCGAATGTCGACACACGCCAAACAGTTGAGTACATTTAACAAGTGCGGCACCGGTGCAACTATCCGGTCGCCCATGTTGAACGTTGCACTCTCACATGCGAGTGGACAGGAGATTTGAAAAATTTCAAATTCATGAATACACCTCCTGTCGCACCACAAACTTCCCGCGCGTTCCCGCTTGCAATCACAATACCGAACAGATTGTTCACCAATACCGGAAGCGCTTCGCCAGACAAATCGATACACCAATCGATGGTTCGGAACAACATTTATTGAATACATTCATCGCCGCCAGCTGGAAGTACTCAATTTGCATGAAAACCGAAACCCCCCTGCACGGTCGCCGGGAGGGAAGGGGGCACCGGGAAACTACATCTAATCCGAAGCGAAATAGCAACCCTTGCCCCGGCTGGAACTATGAAACCAGTCGTGTGTGCGCATGGATGATTTTTTCCTGCCCGAAACCACGCGGGAAACGAAGAGGACGAGAGAGGGCGGTAGGCTTATGTTTTAAAATAAATGTTGAACCATTTTTCCATGCGAGTAGGCATGGAACCCGCCGCAGCTAAGGACGCGGCCAACGCAGAGTGGGAACGAAAGTTCGCGCGATTTCCATTTTACAACAGATTGTTTTTCTAATTTTAAACCATCGTCTAAATTTACTCTATTTTAATGGAATTTCCCTTTTCATTTCGGTCGTGCTGGTCTGTTGCGTACGGGTTTTTTTCCCCCACTAAGTTAAATAATTACTGCGGTGGATTACAAAAGCGCAGAATTTAAGATCGTTCACTTTTAATTCTAAATTCAGCCAGGAACAACATGAAGCAGTTTTTTCCATTTGTTTAACAATTTAAAAACCTATCTTACATATTTTGTATTTACTTATTCGCTCATTTATGTATCATTTTATCATTCTATCTATTATTTAGTTTGTTTATTATGGCGCTTTGAACTGATAAGTATTTATGAAGTGAGCCAATACAATGGTCACAATAAAATAACAGATCACAATAAAGCTTCTGGAATATTCTAAAGCACTCATATTATAACTTTTATATTATAACTTTTCGTTCCAATTTGCGAACCATTCTTATTTTATACAAAATTTCTAACAACAACATACATAGGCCTTAATGCATTCTAATGCATTTCGATGAACACACAAAACCCGAGTGTCAAAATGGTGACCATTTCCAGATACCCCTTTCGCACTCCACCTCCGTTGCCGTTTCAACGCGCCTTAAAAACCAAAAACCATATATCCAGATAATTGAATCTCCGATTGACCGAATCATACCGCAATCGACCTTCACCGCATTCACCGTGATGTGTTTTGCATGGTCTACACGAAGGATACAGGACGGAAACTCGTGGAGCCCGCGCGGGGTACCCCTTCACAACTCTACATTCCATCAGATGGAGCGGAGTTCGGTGATGGTTTTTACGGTGCGGTCTTCTAGCTTGGCCCAAAAAATAAAACAGCCTACCACACCAGCCAGATGCCTGTCACGCGTGTCATTTGTTCCACTCGCTTTCGGAATCGATTTTCATTTCACAAACACATGCAGCGCTGGTTACTGACACACCAGCGCAGCGCATGTCACACTAAGGGTTCACTTCCGAAGCGCAAGGACTGCGTAGGGTGGGTGCCCCCTACGGCACGGGGGCACGACGGGTGTTGAGAGTTTTGAAAACATAAATTTTATTTTGCCTAATGGTATGATTGCGGTTAACGAGTTGTGGCACCGTTGTCCATCGGAATGTCCGTCCCAGCTGATGGGTGCGACTGTTCAACGTTTTGTTTGTTTTTAAAACGCGTTACTTCTTCTTCTTCTTTTGTATGGCTCTCTATATCCTTCTAGCCAGCATACCATCATGATCGCCATGCAGTGGTTCCCGATTTCTGCCTGTTGAACAAATATATGCATTTGTAACGGGTTCACCTCACCCCCGGCGGCAATACCACCGCGGCCTACTCAGTCCGGTCCCATCACCATGTGGGAGAACGAGCACGTGGTCGGCTTTGGTGGTTTACCGCCACTGAGTTTATACGTTCGCACCCAGTTCTCGGGTCGGTTTTGTTTACTTTTGCCGTTTTGAAAGCGCTCTGTATTTTCACGCTTTTTGCTTTGATTTGCTGCGTAATTTTCTTTCTTTTTTTTTCGCCGGTGTTTGTTTATATTGCTTTTTTCCTGTCGATACTTCGTACGTTACGCCGGTATGTTTGTTTTACAGTCGGGCTGCGGACGATTTTCGGTTTGGTGGTTCGTCGCCTGTTGAATTGACGTTCGGTTTTAGTACGAACCCGTTTTATATGGTTTCTTTTGTTTTTGTTCTCATTTTTTAACGTGCAGCCTATCACAGCCCCTCACACCTCCCCGACCACCGTTTGCGCCTTCGGTCTACATTCTATCGACATCGTTGTTTTATCAACAACACGGTTACGGATCACTTGTTTGAGGGATTACCCACATAGCGCACTTTGACCATCTACCCCTTGATGTTCTCACACACACACACATATACGCAAGGGTGTAAGGTTTATGTTTCACGAAAGCCAATGTTATGCTACTGTTGCCCGTTACCAGGCTATTGCTGACTGCCGGCAATGACAAGGATGGTGCTGCTGATGACGAGCCTCCGGGCCGTTACTGGGGCGTTGATTTTGCATTCCGATATGTTATTGCGCCACTCCTTCGTACCCCGCTCTTTCCGTGCGGGAGTGTGGTTCCCAACAGGGGCACAGTTTTCCACCCCCGACCACCCATAAAAAGGATGGTGCAACAGGACAACACTAAAAGCACCCCGTTATCCCCATTCGGCAGGCGCACATTTTGTCAGCTTATTTGTAGCCGGTGTAATGATGATTGCTGATAACACGTGTGGTGTGACATGTGGTTTCACAGTCACGGGGGAGAGAGGTGGTGGCTGATGACAGAATCACGCCAAAAAAGACGCGCACGTACCTTTCAGCGAAGGGTTCGCCGGACCGGGGGCCGGGCTCGTAATCGATGGCTGACGGTACGAGGCTAGTGGGACAGTTTGTGGTTTAATTAGAATTTTCCGCATGCCTCCGCACTTTCCGGAAGGCCGATAATCGCTGCTCGTCTCTATGTAGCCTCGCCGGTGGTGTGTTTCGGTTGAATGGCATAATTTTTGATTGGTTTTATCTGAAGCGAACCACCAAATTGTATGTGTGCTGCAAAATAAAACACGCGGTACGTTACGTGCCTATACTTGGCATGATGATAGAAATTGCTTCACAAGTGAGGAGAAGATTTAATTTATGTATGGCTTAAATTTTGGAATATCTTACCATCACTAGAAAATTTCTTTTTTATCGTGATGACTGTTTTATACTCTGTATTAGACACAAAATAAAATTACGTGGTAAGCGATTCGCATTCCTGTTCAATTTATTCCTTAATTAAGCATGTAAATAATTTGAAAATCTGCCCAGTGCTCAATCTGCTCAGAGAGTTGATTGGCCTAATTAATTAATAAGCGATGCAATTCCAATCAAATAAGCCGTCAATTGCCCTTTTTGCGGTAGTTAAAGTAATTAGGTAACTGGCACATTACTTAAAAAAAATGAAAAATAGTAAAAAATGAATAGATCTTATTTTAAGTACATGAATAGTAAAATTTTTAAATTATGAAAGGCAAGCATCAAAAAATTATAAACCCGAAGATTAATAAGTGCATGTGTGTACAAAAAACGTTTCTCGGTGGAATAAGATCTTGTAGCCATTTCATAATAGTAATATTTATAGCTGATGCTCCATTTCAAATCTTATTTGATTCTAACATGTTTTTGATAAATGTGTAATCTTTTTTACACAAGAATACTTTTTACTTTAGTTCACCCCAATTATGTATACTATTAGTTGAATTTATTGTTGAAGACTATAAACTATACAAATTCCATTTTACTGTCGGAAAACAAAATATATCTAATTCACCGTCCATTTTGGAATCAAAACTCCCTACGATTCATTAGCTTGAGTGTTGCTATCGCCACATTACACCTACGCTCATCACCTCACCTTTCCCATCACACTTTCCACCACCACGCTGCTCACATTTTCAATCTCACCTGCTGCACGATTAATTGATCGGAAACGCGTGTCGCAATTAGGATGGATTCGCACCACACACACACACACACACACACACACACATACACACTATCACAATCTGCAGCCAACGCACCACCTGTGCGATTAAACTTACTTATCGCGACGCTCATGAGCTCTCTTCCCAACCCCGCTACAACTTTCCACTGGCCCCTCTCGAGAGGAATAACATTTTGCTTTTTTAGCCCACTCCATCCTGATCGACACCTTTCCCGTCGTCGCGGTGCTAGAACCCCCATCGCGCGGAGGACCCACTTCACCCAGAAGAGGCCCACTCTTCGTGAAGCTAATTACTCATCCACTCACCAACGCTCACTCGTCGTAGTCGTTGGGTGGGGCGGTGACTTGCTGTGTGCTTTAATTTATGATTGCTCCTTAATATTACACACCTATCTTATTTTACAAAATTTATTGCAAACATGGCGCTAAGGAGGAACATTTGCTTCCCATTCCTCGGTCGCTTCCGAACGACAGACGGATTCCGTCGTCGGTAAACCCGTCGTCTCGCGCGCTCAACCGTACGCGTGCGGAAGTTTATCCCGTGGCAATTCAATCTCTCGCCGTCCGTTTTGGGACGCGTCCCGGTGCGGATGGTAAAGGATGCGATTATGTTACCCGTCCACGCAACACCCGCCGTGGAAAGTGTAAATTGAGGTGCGGAGCCTTCCGTCCTGCCATCGTATGGAGGATATTAAATATACCCTAAACACTTTTATTTTCACTTACACATCCTCCGGCCCGGACGGTTTATTGTTCAGCGTGGTACCGCGGTCGATAAAGGACCCGTGGCGGGTGAAAAGATGATATCACCTGCCAGCCTGGTGGGAAACTGGGAAGCTGGGAAGCGGGGCTGGTAGTGGGAACGTGTCGACGTTCCGAGACGGCGCTTCACGCTGATTTATGTTCCACTGCTTAAGCTGCTGCTGATGGAAGGTGGATATTTATCGGTTGTATTAATTTAAAAACTTAATAACCGTTGAAAGGCCTCCGTGTTGGTAATAGAGCCATTATACATCAGGGAGCTAGACCACTACGCATGCGATAGGAAAGATCTGGCTTGATGAAGTTTGTCAGCAATTTAGTTATTGTTCATAGCTCTACTATAACTATTTTAAGACAGTTTTTAATATTTCAATATGATTTTCATCTTATAATGGATTTTCTTTATATGTTTTATAATCGCATGATTATTTTAAAACGATCACCTATAATTATATCCATTTTAATTAGAATTGAATTACCTTCCCATGAGATTCTGAATAATTCCGTTACAAACCCGTGTGATTCTAAGGTTGATCGTTTATCAATCTGTCAGTAACCAAGCATAAGAAACTTGTCATTGGAGAGAGTGATATCAAAATTAAATTTAACTGCTTCCCTTCAATATTAACATCAAACTCAGAAGGAAAATTATGAGACTTAATCCAAAAAGCTTTCATAAACATGTCGTTATTGCAAACTTTGGACGACAGTTTTCAATACAATATGTTGCAAAACAGGATCTATAATAACGGTCTGACAAAGTAAACGGATGGTATCACTAAGGAAATAAATCCCAAATCAAGCCCACATTTTGCCAATCGCACCTTCACATCGTGCAGATAAACCGTATTAATCTCTATTTCGGACAGATAACTTTATTGCCCGAGTGCTAGTATCCGTACCACAAGCCTGCTATCTTCCTAATTAATAACCTATTTCTTTCGAGACAAAGCATTAGCAGACGCTTTGATGCTATCTTGCTTCCGTATCCGTATCCGTGAAGTATCCGCCGACCAAGCATTTCCGATCGGATGCTTTGAAAAAGAAGGGGTACACAGAAATATTTACGCCATTATAATCCGTCACCGTCGGTTCCACCTTCCACGAACCGACCGGAAAAGGGAAAAGCGAACCAGTAGATAGCGCAAAAGCGAACGACTTCGTTGCGCGTTGCTTCGATCTAATAATCGCGATAAGACGGGAAACCCCCTGGCCGGGTTCGTAAGTAATGATATTCATTCTTTAGCTTCAAACTTCCCAAACCACAAACAATCGCATCGAAACGCTGCCGGCCAAGCGGTTGTGTATCTGCGCTCGCCCAAACTGGCACATAAATAGTGCGAGCGTGGGAAGAAAATATGAGACAAAAACGATCGACTTTGTTTTCCCTAGCTGGGCAAAACCGCCCGACCGTCCTGTTTGTGCCGGCGGGCAAATGGAGCTGACCGTAATCCCTTCAGCCACGCCAGCGTGTTCACTGAACATAGAGTGTTTTCCCTACAGTCCAGTCGAGCTTCACTCTATCTTGGCCAGACGATGTTTCAACGGCGCCGGGTTGTGTTCGATTATTTTATGCGATATAATATGCTTCGCTCGCTTTTCAACGGCCGGCGGATTTTCGTTCCGCACGAGCAGTGGCAGAAATACATGTAAATACGTACATAGTGGCAATTCCAGCACCTGGTGGGTCGGTGTCCTATGAACAATAAAATATTCAACCAATCAGCTAATGATTGGCACGATTGCGCAAGAAATCTTTGAGCACACGGGGAAGCAAATAAAAAAAATTAAAAAAAACACACACTCAACAGAATGTTTTGCAAGCAATGCCCGCCACTCTAATTATGCTTCACACCGGTTGAGAACGTTTCGCGGCTGGGGAATGTAATTTCAGGCACTTAAATGTTAACGTAAATTGCTTTTAACAGGTTTCCGGTTACCAGACATCGAAGATGCTACCGACGACGCCAGAAGGAACACCGAAGGAAGCTTCCCGGATGCCACGGTACAAAATGTTTACCGCGCATCGTGTGCAAGTGTGCTCGAAAAGCCACGTAATTTTGGCGATTGACGAAGAGCGAAAAGGAAAAATTCCATCGACCAAATTCGGAAGTGAACGATGCCGAACGGAATCAAGCGTAACGTGCAGGAGGCGCTGCTAGCTGATTTGGAAGGTAGGTATTTTATATCGCGCGCAAAAGGCTCCGGCAGTGGCGTGCTCCGTGCGCCTCGAACGGGATGATGGAAAGCTAAGAAAGTTGGAACCATTTCGGTAAGATTAAAAAGTAACGAACGGGTGCTCTTTTTCATGATTCGCGCCACGGGGTGCCGTTGCACCGACGAAACTTTCCGATGGAAACGAAATTTCCATCACATACCGGCGCTCACGGTCGATGGTCGTGCCGGGCAGGGCACACGAATCGATAATGTATTTATAGTTTCCCCTGCACGGCACCCCCCAACCAGTAAGGCTCGTCTTTTAGTGCAACGCTTTTATGATTATCTGCAGCAAACCATGGGAAAAGTCACGACAAAGAAAGCGGTGTGCTAAAGGCAGTATAAATATCTTATCCCTCACCGGAAGGATCCTTATGCAGGAGCTATATGCATAATAAATGATTGCTTATGTGTGTAAAAAATCGGACCTGTTTAAATGGAATGAAAGGTCGCGCTGCGCTTCATTTGCCCAATCCTCCACGCTTGGCAGCAGATTGTGGCCCAGCTATTGTATTTATTTATTTCTGTCCGATCTTTGCGTATGCGCTGCCTTATTACATCCTTCCAACGGCCCACCCCGTTACCGACGGGTGCAAGCATTTCGAAATATCGATCTTTTACCCCTTCGTTACTGCTGATACTAATGAAAAATAACTTTTCTTATTACCACCAGGCGTTCGAACAGAGAAAGATAGAGGAAATTGGTGCGGAATGTACGGCTAAGGAATTTATCCCATCCTGCTCCGTTGGAACGGAGAGTATAAAAAGTCGTTCCAATGCGAGCTCCCTCGCCCACTGTACCCTTTTGGGACGGGAGGCAGAGCGGGAGGCTGCAGTCGTAAGGAAATTATGCTACGCAAGTGCCGGCAGTGACCGGCGGGAGCAGCAGAAGGAGAAAGAAAAAATAAAATTCGATGCGATATCGATATAAAATATTTTACCACTGCCTTGCGGCATCGTTTTAATTGAAGAAATATTGCTTTGGTTGCGGGCGCGTGGCCACACACCCGCCCTACCCCTTCAGCTCGGGTATCACGTGTAACGCGGGTGAAAAGCAGGGAGATGAGATGACGGATCAGCTTGGCAGTGATAGCGTGTCAAACAATGAAGGGATGAACATTGGAATCCTTCAAGTTGATTTTTGCTAGGACACGAGTATGTGATGCAATTTTGCAGACTGTATAGCGATTAAGGCATTTTGAAATTCAACTTTCGCATTAATGAGTTTCTCCAACGATTTCCATTTATTTTTGCATTCATCAAATAATATCTATTCTTTTATTGCTTCTAATATACATCGAAGTACAAAACTAATAACTGTGTTAATAAGAGAAATGAAATAAGAGAAAATAATGACTTAACGAATTTAGTTTTCAACGTTATAGAAAAAAAAAACTAAATAAACTTATGAAACGAATCATCAGTATACATTTCCTAGCGTTCTACGTAGTGTATTAACATCAATGATGCCATTTCACTAGAATTTTTTTTTTATAAAATCAATGTTTATTTCTAAACATCTTAAAACTAGTCAACAATATCAGT
>KI915040.1:21519149-21537327 GCA_000473445.2 Anopheles farauti
GGGGGGGGGGGGGGGGGGGGGTCTGGCGGATCGGGAAAAGGGACACAATGGGAAAAGTTGCTGCACATCATGAACCCCTCCGCCCCTTCTCCCCTGCCACCTCCCCCTCCAGCGGGTCGTTGATGGGTTCGTTTGATGAAGCAAGCACTGTTTTGCTTTCTTCTAAAGAAAGAAGCCACTTTTTTAAAGCACATTGTCGCTCGTACACTACGGATTTATGTCTAACCTATCGACCTAAATGACGGTAGAGTTGAATAATGCACAACTTCTGCTACGCGTTCTGCCACCGGACAGGAGGGTGGCTGGCTGTCTTTCCACCTCTTCACCTCGCCCCGTTGCTTGCGCCCGTTCAAACATCAACGGAGACCACGTCACGACGCTTTTCTGTCTGTGGCGGTCCGTCCGTATTTGCGTGTTTAGAAAATCAACAGAACGTATCGCAGGCTTGGCCGAACCGAGCCTGGCTAGGCTGGGCTAAAACAAGGCCAATCATGGTGGTCCGGAAATTGGACCAATAAATTACGGTTCTTTACCAGAGGCGCTTCACCACCGTGTGCGCGCACACACACACACACACCGGGGTGTAGCGAATTCGAAAAACGAGGACACTCAATTATGAAATGCTCTGGTTGTCGTCGTGCGCGACGGGAAAGGATGGTTGTTGCATTTGGAGCGGTTTAAACCGGATTTGGCTTTTGTACTACGGTGTCGGTGAAGGACCTGAAAGGACTGCAAACGATACAGCTCTTGATGGCTTTAGAGTAAATTGGGCCGATTGTGTGATGTATGCACTAATACAGATACGTTCTATATCTGGGATGCCCTCGGCCATGCCTCGCCTCGCCGTTCATGCCACCTCCCGGCGATGGAATGGAAGCGAACAGAAGTGCACAGAAATCATCATCGCGACCGTTCGTGACGCGCTAATGGAAAGGACGAAAGGCGTTAGTTCTGTTTTTTTTTTCTTGTTTTGTTTTACATTCACACACTTTCAACCAAGAAATGGCGTGCACGTTCGTCGGTTTGGTTCGTGCTGCGAGGAAAGGGTCGTAGTTAAAATAATGGACCGTTTGCATGCACCGCAACGGCTGGCTGGTGTACAAGGTTGTGTGTCCTTTTCCTGTTGTAAGACAAGCCAAGGACGGTGACGACGCCTTACACGATGTATACAACCTTTTCCTGGTGGTTTGGAGGTCACCTGGTATGGGAGTCCGTCATGCGTTCCTGAGCTTTCAAATGTTTGTTTGTGTGTCCAGAAGGCCTCTCTGCTAGAAAAGGCATTAAATTTGTTAAGAAAAGTGAACTTAAATATGAAATGTGTCGTCCTTTAGCTATTATTCTTACTATATTCAATGGCTGTTTGCATAAGCAACTTTAAAATGACTGAAGAATATCCATAAAATGTAGCGAGAATTTCCGAACGGATTTGAATTGTTAACCTTAAAGTAAATTAGGTTAAATTTACCCACATTGGCAGCACAGAGAGTAGAAGTCGATTCCGACAGCATATGCAACAATTCACACCAACCAACGTGTCAGCATTATCTCACAACCATCTGGCCCATTTGTGAGCCATCAGTCGCCCATCACCATCACATGCGGGTCATGAAATCAATCCAGCACTAATGCGACCATTCACCGTTCTTACATTTGCAGCCGGAAATCGCGGTCCGCCATGGCTATCAGGCCGAATCGCACACACTCAAAACGGCCGACGGCTATCTGCTGACGCTGCACCGGCTGCCCTGCGGACGCATCGGCTGCCCGGCTCAGGGTGGCAAGGGAACCGGCCAGCCCGTATTCCTGCAGCACGGTCTACTGTCCAGCTCGGCCGACTGGTTGCTGAGCGGGCCGGACAAAGCACTGGCGTTCATTTTGGCCGACGCGGGCTACGACGTGTGGTTGGGAAATGCCCGTGGCAATACGTATTCCCGCAAGCACGTCAGCTTCAGCAGCGATGAGACGGCGTTCTGGGACTTTAGCTGGCACGAAATGGCCATGTACGACATACCGGCGGAGATTGACTATCTGTACAACATTCGTGGTGAGTAGCAGGAGGCAGTAAGCAGGTGGGAGACGGGGTGCAATTAGAACCGATTAACAAATCTGTCCCCGTTGCTGTCGTGCGCAGCTCAGGAACGGAACGATACGACGCGCAATCTGCTGTACGTGGGACATTCGATGGGCACGACGATGATCTTCGCCCTGCTGGCTAGCCGTCCGGAGTACAACGAACGCTTGGAGGCGGTTTTTGCGCTTGCTCCGGTTGCCTTTATGGGTCACGTGAAGAGTCCGATCCGGTTGCTGGCACCCTTTTCGCACGACATTGAGGTAAGAAATCATATCGTACCGTATGACCGTCTGCCTAGCCCAAATGGAGCGTTCTAAATTGGCGTACGTTGTACCGTTTACTACGCGTTCCTAGAGTCACCAAAAGATACGTCATTCCCAGTACTTCATTTCGTTTCATTTCTGGCGTTTGTTTTTGTTTCTTCATTTCTTCGGTACATGTGTATGGGTGTGTCGTTTTTGTCGTTTCTCCACCATATTATCCTTGCCATCGTGCCCGACGGCCCCCACCGTATCCGGTCGTCGTATCAGTAGATACCGCTAAACTATTTCGATAACCTTCGTGTTCCCCATTGGGTAGACGGTCTCGCGAATGATATTCTCAAGCGACTCTCGTTACGACTGCTGGTGAGTTCTGGTGTTCGCGGGTGCACACGCAGCGAACCGTGTTGTACCGTGAACATGCTCATTATTACATTCCTCCTCTCACCGGTGGCCGTTCCTCTTTCCTTTTTCTCGGTGTGAAAAGACTAGCTGTTGGTTTGGTTTGGTGGAACCGGATGGACATCCGGTTGAGTGTGTATGTGTGTGTGTTCTGCGTCCTATCTGTCTTCTTTCGGGTTGGTTTTATGCGGTTTTTTCTTCATCCAAGGATACTGGGACGCATATTTGAAATGGAGACTATTTGACTTTCCGCTATCCGCTCTCTCATTAAGCTAAAGCACATAAAGCTAATCCTATGTTTTGCTTGGTTTTGTCCTGTTTATCTGAACTCTATTTATCGGATTTTTTGTAAAGTAAACTGAAGCTTCTTAAGCCACAAAATTTGGTTACATACGTAACATTATGTAAATAGTTCAAACGCACCATTCTCGCTTGGAACTGTGGATTAATGCTGGATTAATTACTTCAAAATTAACTTCACTGCAACGCGGAGTCACAAGTGTGACTAGTTTCATGCAATATCTTGTACATTAGTTTTTACAAATGGTTTGCCTTTATGATGCGTATAAAGCTTATCACTCTTCTATTTTCTAATTTATAATATCCCATTTTCATTGCACACAGATGATACTAAAATTCTTCGGCGGCAACGAGTTTATGCCGCAGAACAAAATCATTCGCTATCTCGCCAAGTACGGTTGTGAACTGACCGAGGCGGAGAAGTACATCTGCGAGAACACGGTGTTCGTGTTGTGCGGTTTCGATAAGGAGCAGTACAACGCCACGCTGATGCCAGTCATATTCGGTCACACACCGGCCGGAACGTCAACCAAAACGGTCGTGCACTATGCGCAGGAGATTCACAACGAGGGCAACTTTCAGCTGTTTGATTATGGCGAGAGCGAAAACCAACGTCGCTACGGGCGGACGACGCCACCAGGTTACAATTTGGAAAACATATCGACTCCCATAGCGCTGTTCTACGCGAATAACGACTGGTTGGCGGGTCCGAAGGATGTGGCCAATCTATTCGATCAGCTGCATCGCACATCGATCGGTATGTTCAAGATACCGAACGATAACTTCAACCACGTTGACTTCCTTTGGGGTAACGACGCACCGGAGGTTGTCTACAAGCAGCTCCTGATGCTGATGCAACGATACAAGTAATCTAAACCAGGCCATAACTTGCTACAGTGGAACGGAAAATGTTTCTCCACGAAGAATCGTGTGAGCGAAACGATGACTGCATTTTCATGTTGAAAATTGATATTATTAACGCATTCAATAAACTGTGTGTTATATGTACAAATACATACGTGTAGTCCGTTTTATTATAGAAGATTTTTAAATTTCTAGTAATATTGTTGTTAACGACACAATCAATTGTTATACCAGTTTTCATGGTGTATGTATGAACCTTGAAATTATGTACCTCGAACAATGTCAAATTGTTTATAGTCGAAGATTGAATACGGCTAGCGTACATTCGCTCTGAACTGACAGGAAACTCATGCAGCTGATCACTCAACCCTACTTTATCAACGTATCGCCGGCTCTTAAAGTTGTTGCAAATCATTCGTCAAAACGCGTGAAACGAAAAAATATAATAAAAATCATCTCGCTGCTTGCACCTTGTTTCGCATATTTTTGTTGTTAAACTAAAGTAACCGACTTCGGTGCTCAAAAATGTCGAACGCAAACGTTGCAAGCTACCTGGCGGAACAGAAGAAAACCACCGATAAAGAACTAGCGGCCGAATGGACGGTTCTGGAGGAATTGTACAATGAAAAGTAAGCATCTCCGAAGCAAGCGAAGGAAAACAAACGAGTTTCCTTTTTTCATGTAATCTACAAACAGCACATAAAATTATCTTCCCATTTCCTGTGCAGGTTGTGGAACGAGCTTACCATAAAGTTGGACACATTCGTCAAGCATCCAGCGCTACAGAATGAGGAAGCGCTTCTTGCGCTGTACCACAATTTCATCGCTTCCTTCGAAACTAAGTACGTGGTCATTCTCTCTGTTTTAGCTAATGACATAAATCATTCTTTTCCTGTTGCTTTCCATCCAGAATCAACCCCTACGGTTTGGTGGAAATTCTGACCGTAGTTATATCGTACCTTTCGGATAAGAAGGAAGCGATCGCATTCCTCGAGAAGCTGAAGGACAAGGTGAAAATTTGTGACCAAGCCGTATGGATGTGCAAAGTACTGCAGGGACAGATTCACCTCGAACATCTGAATCAGCTGGATGAGACGAAAAAAATCATCGAAGATCTGAAGGACATCCTGGAAGAGGCGGGCAATGTTACGCCGGTGCATGGTAAATACTACATGCTTGCGGCCAACTACTACCGGTACGTGTAATCTCGAAACGATGAATGCTATTAGCCAAGAGTGCGTTTGCAGTAATGGTTTTAATGTTTGTTTCTACCCTGGTCGCCTTACAGCTTGGTCGGACAGCATAGCGACTACTACAGATGTGGCCTTCAGTTTCTGGGTTGTTCCATCGATACCTACCCGAAGGATCAATGGGCACAGCAAGCTTTCTGTCTAGGGTTGGCCGCACTTCTCGGCGAAGGCATCTACAACATTGGTGAATTGCTTGCTCATCCTATTCTGGAGTCTCTCAATGGCACGGAAAATGAATGGCTTGTGGAGCTGTTGCGTGCATTCAACTCCGGCGATATCGTCAAGTTTGAGGAGATGAAACCGAAATGGAGCGCGATCGCCGATCTGGCCGCCCAGGAGGTGAAACTGCGACAGAAGATTTCGCTCCTCTGCCTGATGGAGATGACGTTCAAGAGGCCGGCCAACAAACGCACCATCACGTTCGATGAGATCTCAAAGGAAGCCAAGCTGCCCATCAAGGAAGTTGAGATTCTCATCATGAAGGCTTTGGCGCAGGGGCTGGTGAAAGGAGCGATCGATGAGGTGGCCGGTGTTGTGAACATGACCTGGGTGCAGCCACGTGTGCTCGATCGTAAGCAGGTTGCCGGAATGGCCTCCACGCTCGACACATGGATGTCTTCGATCACCTCCATGGAGCAGCTGATCGAAAGCCGGGCCAGTGAAATTCTCACCAACTAAGCCCGCCGCCTGTGTAACAGCACTCTTTTGTTCAAGCTGAAGTATACACTTAAATAAATCATTAAGACTCTATATTTCATTAAAACTTAAAACAATTTGTAGTCAACTATTGTAGCGCGTTTCAGTGTTTTCTTAAAACTAGCGAGTAGGAGGTGGGCCGCGAGGTCAACCTCGCACAAGTGCACGTTGCACGTCCTTTTTTTGTTGTCTCTCTTCGTGCACGAACAAAAACGTTTCCAAAAGCGTGACAATAATGCGAAAAGCTAAATGGTTTTCAAAAGCGATATCTTCGAGGCCCGCACCGCAGGACACGAGATCCTCAGATGTGCAAACAACGGAGTTTGGTATCGGGCACGCGTGATGTGTACTCGAACGTGACGTGCCGTCGCACTTCCTCGTGCGTATCGCGTCGGATCCGGTGGGGTGTAACCGTACCGATCAACAGCAGTTCGAGGTTAATGTTCGCTTCCGCCACGAACCGACGCACAAGCCCCTCGAGCTCGAACAAATGCTCGTCGCAGGCGCCTGGCAGCTCATCCCGCATGAACATGGCCAACCGGACCAGATACTCGACGTTGTGGCCACTGGGTCCGCGGCATTCGACAATTTGGCGCGCGGTTACTAGCAGCGGCTCCTCGCCGATCCAGTGTTCGTTTTTGGGCGTTGCAATGTACACGAGCGCCGGGAATGCTTCACCGCTGATGCCGGACTGTTCGCTGGCGATGCGGGGGTAGAATTTGATGTACTCCGTCACGTACCCGCCGAGACTACATTCCCGCTGCTGAAGATAGTCCAGCGCGTGGGTTCCGGTCACCCTAAATGCACAACCCCATGTAATACCCTAGAAAGAGCGAGAGCGAGAGAGAGAGAGAGAGAGAGAGAGAGAATGAATTCGGTACGTCTATATTTAACACGCGCGCGAGTGACGACTGTTGTAGGGTTCTGTTTAACGTATCACTAGAACACAAACATTTTGCACTTTGTATAAAAGCATTTATTTCCACCCTGGGTCCATTACGGAGAGGCTGTGCCCGCAGTTCTATCTAGCTCAACTCTCGTGGTTCCATACGAGTTTATCATAACTCCTAATTAGCTTCGCATGAAGCATACCATGGGAAAAGTCCCCGGGTCACAGACAGAAAGTGTCAGGACTTGATTGGTCCCACTTGCACGCAGTCAGAAGTGAAAAACGATTCGCTTAGACAGGGTGCAAAATCGCCAGACGTAAACCTATAGTGATGTTGAGAATCATTGGGATTTGTGAAGAGAGGGGTCTTCCTCGCTCTTCCCCATCTCGCTTACACAATGGGGCTCACTCAGAGAGAACTGCTCCCTCTTCCTTTTTGTTATGCTACTGCTTTTGAAACTCTTATTTTAGTGCTCCCTTTTTACTTTGATCTTATCAATCGATGCAGATGCAAACAAAACAAAACTTAATCGATGCTTTTTCACACAGTGCAGTTTCTGAAATAAACATTGAACCATAACATACTTCTGCATAGTTTCATCCTTTGCGGTTACCTCTACTGATTTAGCTAGGAGATTTTATGTTTTAAAACTATAGTTGAAATAAAAATCGTATCAGCAAAATTACCAAACATCAAATAAATATCTACCCAACTTAATGAAGATTATTGAAAACTTTTGACCAAACGTTCTACAAATTTTTGTCAGTAAACAGATAGCAATTGTAAGCTTTAATCTGAAGAAAACTATTACTGCAGCAATACGAAGCACGGTTGTTCTGCATGAAAGCAGGGACCATTTCTTCCCTATTCTCGTGGTATCAAATCACCAAAGCATCACATATCACACACCTTCGTAATTCAATCACATTCACATTTAGCACCTACACTGTTCTCTAGCAAGCATCGTAATATTTGTGAGTCTCAGTACACCTGCTCGTCCGATCTACAAATACACTGCTTGAACTTACCTCTTTGTCCTCGATTAAGGTGGCCACGCGACCCGGCTAGTGCGCGCGCGACAGCACGGAGAGCATCACGGAACAGCAAGTAAACAAAAAGAAAGGAAGAAGAAGAAACGGAAACCGTACATTAGACACTTGGCAATGGTCTGCAGCGGGGTGGCAATGTGCCCATCGGAGCGAAGAGTATGCGTGTAACTATCCACCGTAAACTGCAGAAAAAGGGAAGTTGAAACAATGGGGGTAGGTGATTGGAGTTAGGAATCGAATAGTGTTCCGGTGACGCACATGGATGGTTCCGATGAATCACAACTTCGGATTCTACATGACTTATGTGTCAGCATGCAAGAGGTACCCAGCTTGATGTTTACTGTTTAAACTACATTGTTTGTTGCTTAAATCGGGATGTGCGCGGACGCACTTCCCGGCTATCAAAAATTGCGCATACGAGTTATCCACATGAGGGATAATCGCAGGGGTCAACCCGACCCAGAGTGCAATGGTCAGGCCTCGCCCTGGGGGAACCGCCTTCGTGATCACGGTAACCCCTATGCCAGGTAAGTATGCTTTCTGCTGGTCGCTCGCACCCTCCCTATCGCCGACCGGCATGCTGCGCTAGCGATGCCTCGAACAGATGCAGCTTCCAGGACAGGACATATTTTCGTTTTTTTTTCTATCTCTAACTCCCTCTCTTTCGAACAGCAGCTCCGGGGCAGCGTGGCTATTTTCACTCTACTTTCCCACATGAAAAAGTGTCCCATTATCATGTGCGATTTACAAAGGCGCGTTTATCAGCTCGCTAACAAGATTTGCAATCCGACTGATAAGCTGCCCCACGAGCTGCCGAAGTGGCGATAATTGTTCCATTCGATTATGTCATGTCAAACATACCGGGACAAATAGACGCACAGTCGGGGCCACTCTAGCGGACTGGAAACTAGTTTACATTGTAGCATTCGACATTCCACCCTGTCGTTGTGTGATATCGTGCCGCCCTTACCGCACGTGTTCGCAGCCGTTCGCTAAAATAAATAGCGGCAAACAAAAAGAACGACGAGCCCAAACGGCTAAAAAAAAACAACAAAATACTGGCAACACGTCGCGCAGTCGATACAGCGACACACACACACACACACATACAGGTGTCTTATATTATTTATGTTCTTCCTCACATCCCATCGAAGTAGGCGACTACGTCCAACAGCATCGTAGTAGGAGTAGTTGTTTTATTTCGCTACCATTTTTCTCCCCCTCTCTCTCTCCCCCTCAAACTCAAACATATGTAGTGGTCTGACGTGCCGAATGTTTGTGATACTGTTTACAAAACACACTCCCAATCCCTTCCCTCCCCTGCCCCGTTCCTTGGCCGCTGTGTTGTTGCGAACGCGCTATAGTGTAATAATCCGCGTTTTAATGTGAGAAGCGCGTGCACCAACACCGGTAGCGAACCGCGTCTAGGGAGGAAACTGGTGGCCGGGCAAGGGTCGGCACGAATCAGCAAATAAAAAAAACAGAAAAACAAAAAAAAAATCGATGTCCCCCAATGGCGTTTAAGGTTTGCCAATTTCGTGCCGTTGTGCGAAAGAGGAAAAAGAAGAAGGCGGCGGCTGATAAAAATAGATCCGCGCGCGGGGCCTTTGCGACGTTGCGCTACAAAGTTGCCCGTGTGGGTGGCCGGTGTGTGTGTGTGTGTAGCTAAACTTCATTCGACGGATTCGTTTCTAGTTCAGCCAGCTCAAGGCCTCGGCCAGGCCGTTCCCGCAAATTAAACTACCTGTTATCCTGGGCACACAGGGCACACGAGAATTGCACTTACCTTCTCCTTCGTCCCGCGGTGCGTCACGTTGCCCTGCCAAAAGCGGCGCACGTACCCGCGTATGTAGCCGGTAATGCAGTCGGTGTACTCGAAACCCGGATACCAGCAGAGGGAACCGTACCCGAAAACCCACACCGTGGGCGTTGTCGTCGCCGCAGCATCCCGTGCCTCCATTTCGTCGCTGATTCGTGTCACTGTGTCTTTCTCTCCCTCTCCCTTCCTCGCTGTTTCTGGTTTGTTTTGTAAACACGATCGTCCGCGAAGTGGCCACGAGGAAGTAATGGGGTCTAATTCCGCGCGCGCACAAGGTTAAAGAAAGTGGTGGCCACGCTCTCCCCCGTTTCGACGACGTTGCTCGACGCGGGGTTGGCTAGCTGCACCGATGATCTGTTGACTAGCGGCTACTGCTGCTGCTGCTGCTGCTGCTGCTGCTGTTGCTCAAACACACATACACCCACTGTGCGCGTGATCGTATGCACTTAACACGTAACACCCGCGTACTACTAGGATGCACAAATGGACGCCGTGTTCTTGTGGAGTGGTTCTTGTTTTTTTTTGCGTGTTATTGTGTTGTTGTTTTTCTTTTTTGTCTGTTTCTTTTCTTCCAGCCTGCGCTGCGTTCGACCCGGTCTCACCGGACACGGGCAGGAAATCAATTCTTTGGCCAATTTAAACCGCTCGCTAAAAGCTTCATTTGTTGTACCAGATGCGCGTCATTTGTTGCCGATGGATGATTCCGAACGCTCCTCGATGTGCGACGTTTGATTTGACGTGTTGTTGGAACGGAAAGGCTCTGCTGTCATTCTTTTCTCTCAGTAGCCAGCGCCTACTTGTTGTGCGTTTTCCACACTCGGCAGCCCGTCGTCGCCGTTACGCACTTCGCAATGCTGCACGCGTTTCACCTACGAAAACCATGGGCCACACACACACGCATGCGAAGTTCCGGAAGGGCCGCGAAGAAGCGAAGAGCGTTCTAAACACACCCGGCTATAGCTTCACTGTCGCAAAGCGGGGAGCGAATAGGTGCCTTCGATGTTGGCGATAGTAGGTGCGATGAGGTAGGTGCTGTTGCTTTGGATCCAGAGGCGCGACCGGATGTCGCACGGCTGCGGCCGCCACTGCTCGCTCTGTTGCCACTACTGCGGCGTACGTTCTTCGGAAGCTGATGGATACTGTCGCTAGTCGGCTGTCCGGTCTAGCGGCGGAAGGCTTCATATTCTGTGCGGGTGAAGGGAAGGAAGAGAGGAAACGAGCATGTAAGTAGGAACACACTACTGCCAGGCAGATGACACCATCACCATCACCATCACCATCGTATCGATCGGGTCGGGTGTGCGGGGGGGGGATCGGTGGTCGGGTTGTGTGGTGGGCCCCAGCCAGACAAAGCGCCATATCGCTTTGCGCGTGTTCCCCGACGGCGTGGCGACGGTGTGTGCGTGTACCCGTGCCTACGTTTGTGTGCGTCCGAGCGCACATGCACGCGCACACGCGGGCACGCTGAGCGTGTGTGCGCGTGCCTGTGCGCACGGCACGAACAAACCCCGAGATTCCGAGGGGGGAGACGAGGGCCTAAACCAATCGGATCTTTCCGCACGGATCGGCACGGTGTATTGGTGGCGCACACGAAACGAAAGCGGACCCCGCAGAGACACACGATCGCACGATCCTCGGATGCCCGATATCGGGGGTATCTCGTGCCAAAAGTCGTTTGATTGTGTGCGCAATCAGACCGCTTTACCAAATCGGGTTTGGCACGATCATTCCATGCGTCAGCTGTCAGTGCTAGTAGGCTGCTGCGAAAAAAAAAACGTTTGTTTATTTCGATCAAAGGAGGCCAGAACGAATATCCTTTCCTTCGCGCCAGCACAAACGCACAGGAACGGGAATACCGTTGCTGAAACCCATCCAATCCCGTTACAGACGGGCGCGATACCGCGAAACGAACTTTCTAAGTTGACGCAGAAAATAGCTTGCATGGGGCACCAGGGCAAGGGAGAGGAGGGACAAGCCGAGGAAGGAAGCTGCGGCGCGCGCATGTCCCGTAGTTCATTCGACGTGGATTCATTGGCGACGTGGATGTGACCTTCTGCTGCCAGTGTTGCATTTTTCCGCGTGTGTGGTTCAATGTTTTGCTTCGTAGTTTTAATTGATGCAAAACATACCTCGCTCGAGGTTTGTCAGTAGCGCCCACCACCGCCTCACCCTATCGGGGCGCGCCCCTGAACTTGACATCGAACCGACAACGGCAACCGGCCGTCCTTGTCGAATGCCCATGATGCCTATGTTAGTTGTGCACCAGATACGTTCGGAAAAAACGCAACTTTCCGGGACCCCCTCCGGATTGTTTTGTACTTACACTGTACCGATGCGCCACGCCACGCGTCTTCTGCATTGCTGCTGGTGCCATTGCCGCCAGAAAAACTTGTATGCCCACCCTTAGCACGAGAAACAACCGCAATCACCACACAGGGTCATGATTGGAAAAATACTGACGAAATTTGTGGTCGGGGAAAAACTTTCGTTACTGTTACGTGCCACACCGTATGGCACTTGGGGAGAGCTGCAGCCCGATACGCACGGCACTTTTCACACGATTTGTTTCTCGTTCTGCAGGCTGCAATCCGAACCACGAAGCTAAAGAATGCGACGAAAAGGGTGGGAAGTTTTTCTCGCGGCGGTCAACGACAGTGGCAGCGCAAATTGGTGGTTGGTGAAAACGGCGGCCCCGTATGTGCGCGCTACTGACGGTCTGTTCGCGGTCGAGGTGTGTGTTGTTTTCTACGTCGGGCAGACTCACAGCTCGCTCACTTTTCGGCGAAGATTAAGCGCGGATTGTACAACGGCGGTGAAGTTGAGTGGGAAACCAACGAATGATTTCGTTCTTACAATTTGGGAGGCCACAGAAGGTTGGGAATGTTTACGTCCAAAAAGCACACATACTTATGAAACGTGTCTAAAAAGGAAATTTCGAAGTGGTTTCGTTTATTACATGTTTTTGTGGTATGACACCTAAATGATGGAGATAGGAAATTAAAAATAACACATAATAATTTTAATGAAAATAAAAAAGAAATTATAAGAAGCTGACCACAGTGCAATACATGCATTTTAATGACTCTCTTTACGGCCTCTTTAATTACAAGTGCTCCAAACGCTAGCCAATAGAATCAAAATCCGTACATGTTTGCAACACATGCTGGCGTGTGGAACCCGTGTTTAAGATTGCATTTCATTGGAATCGGAGGGGAAATTCATTTGACGCTTACGATTTCTCCTCCACAGCTGATGCAATCGTCGACGCTACTTTCCTCAGGGTGTACCTTTATTTTGCCACCTCAACCGAAATCGCATAACAAAACGAGCTTTTGTTAACAATTCGGTGAAAGGCTTGAGCCTCCCGACATCGATTGTTTGTAAGTAGAGCGGCTCGCAAGTCTTCAGCGAAATAAAAGACGGCACTAACGGTGGTGGGATTGTTGTTAACCCTCTGTCCAGCATCATCGGTTGCGTTTTGTTGTTATGCTAAACAAACTCGCTCTGCCTTCCAAATATGTTTTCTACCTGCGAACGAGACCCTAACTTCAAGGTCATTCCGTTTTATGCTATCCATTCTTCCCGATTCTCCCTAACGCCGCAAGCATAGATGGAATCTGGATGCGTGCGAAGCGAAGCGAAGGCAGCGTGTACGTAGAAAGATGAAGCCCACAAGCAGCAGCAGCAGCAGCAGCATCGGCCACATAAACATCGCTAGCGCAGCATGCCGGTCGGCGATAGGGAGGGTGCGAGCGACCAGCAGAAAGCATACTTACCTGGCATAGGGGTTACCGTGATCACGAAGGCGGTTCCCCCAGGGCGAGGCCTGACCATTGCACTCTGGGTCGGGTTGACCCCTGCGATTATCCCTCATGTGGATAACTCGTATGCGCAATTTTTGGTAGCCGGGAAGTGCGTCCGCGCACATCCCGATTTAAGTATAATACAAGACATTTCATCTAATAATAACCAAGGTAATATTAATCATACAATTTTAGGTAAAGGGTCATAACATTTGTTTACAAATTACAACTACTTTTGTAAATTCAGTAATTTATCAGTAGCAATTATAGTTAATATATATTGACGTTGTAGTAAACTTATTTCAGAGGCATCCATTCTGTTACATGCAAGCAATCACTAAGTTGTTGTACATAATCTCTAATAATATAAATATTCTTAATATTTTCCAAAAATTTCATTAATCTAACTACAGATATTTTAAATGTTATCGTATTGTTACCATTAATATGAATAATATTACTAATGCAGCTACAAATCAATAAAACTATGTAGCGTGTTATTTTAACACAAACAATTAACAGAATCATCAGTGGAGAAAAGTCGTTATACAAATTTGTAAAACCATCTTCTACTTCTGATTTGGAATTCCCAGCAATCTTTCCGATGCAAACGACGCCTATGTAAGCTCACAACAATTTCAAATATATTGTTTGCACGTAGTTTTCGTCAGTTTTCTCATTCATATCATTTAATAATTTAAAATATGACTTAATATGAGAATATTGTAAAGTTGAAATAAAATGATAACTTGATTCTTTTCATGGAGCAACACTTAGACTATAATTGAAAAGTTTTATTAAAACGTTTGCAATCTACTTATACGGTATCATACTTTCATCGATCGAAACTTCCTTTTAATGTAGCATTTATCGTTTTCATGTGTTTCAGCGGTTTTCCCAGCTAAACGCCTAAAAGTAGTTTGGCCTCCGACCGCATTCACCCAAGCTTTTCCGGGCGCATCGCAGAGCGAGCGAGAGAAAACTCTTCGGTTTTCCATTGGCCGATGGGAGGAGCCAAGCGATTAGTGGCACGTTTGTTTACTTCATCCTGTGCTGATAGCGTGTGGACGCTGCTATCTCGGATGTAAGTCGGAAACGTAGGTCATATAAAGCAAACGAAAATAACCTCCTCGGCGCCATAATTTAAAGTGTTCCGTTTTACACCACAGTCTGAAGAGGAAAAGGGTGCTCGGTGAGTGTTATAAATTGTTTTTCTTTTTTTTGGTTCGTCCTTTTCGGGAACCAGCTGCGCGCGTTAGAGCCTAAAGTGGTCCCTCGAGCCCGTTTGCTGCGGCGCTTTTCCCTCGCAAGAACCCTGCCCTTAAACCGGGGTTGTCTCGCTTCAACCAATGGGCGCGCGCGCGCACGGCGGGTGACATTTTCCACATTTTTCCGTGGCGCACGGCGCATCTTCGGCCGGGTGCGCCCGCGCACCGTAAACGATCGTGCGCATAGGGCGCGCGCCCTGCCACTGTCACGCTTTTCCCGGCACGCAGGGCCGATCAGTACGATCGTGCTTTTTCCCCACGACGGTATCACATCGCCCACAAATCGCCGTGTGCGTGTACGTGACCGACGGTGCACCGAAAGCGAGATTGTGGCAAAAGAATCTTTCGTTTTTGAGAAAATCCAGCCGGGTGTGTTTGAGGGCCGGGAGGGTGTGTGTGTGTGTGGTGGCTGTTTCGGTTGGCAGTAGTGAAGCGTGTTGCTAATGTTGACCCGCCGGCTGTGGTGTGTTCCGTGTTCTTGTGATGACCAAGTTTAATCGTAACGTTGGCCGCAAGTCGGCGGCTGTGAAGAGTGAGCTTGCGACGGGATTCAAGCAGGGGTACGAAGTGGACCACCACCGATCGTACGGGGAACTGCTGGCGACCGGTGCCGGCTCAGCGATGTCGCTGATGCACGAAAAAGCAAATGGCGGCAACGGTGGCACTGGGGGAATCCATGCTCTGCACAAAAATCTTCACTCCACCCAGGGCGCTGCGATGGCGGGTAATGGCAATAATAGTGTCGGTGGTGGTGGTGGTGGTGTTGGTGGTGGTGGTAGCTGTAGTGTTAATGGGAATGTTGGTGGTGGTGGTGGTGGGGGTTACTTACATGATCTTAGCGCCGAGCAGAAGTTGAAGCTTAACATCCAGCAACTGCACATCCGACAGAAACAGCTGCAGCTCGCCGACTACGACGACAACAGCCTCAGCTCGGAGGAGCATGTGCTGGCACCGGCCGCCGGTTGCATGGCCAGCCCGAACCGGCCGTGCCTGACGTGGGCCTGCAAGGCGTGCAAAAAGAAGAGTGTCGCCGTCGATCGCCGGAAAGCGGCCACACTGCGCGAGCGGCGTCGGTTGCGGAAGGTTAGTGTCACGATTCACACCACCGCCGGAATCATGAGCTTCTTCGGGTTCGGCCAACCCCGCTTCGCCAACCCCGCGGATGCACCCCGCGAAACGTTGAGGGATTACATTTCGCCTGGTGGATTATGGGATAATGGGAGCAGTTGTTGCAAAACACCCTCGACAGCAGTTTTGTCTTGCTATACGCATCGTTGTGAAAGAACCAGTTCTTGGGCCGTGAGTTAAGCGCCGTGTAACGAGCTTGTAATAGCGGGTTAAGAAAACTTGTTTCACTTCCACAACAGTTCCGGTTATTGAAAGAACGCGATCCAACACATTCTGGGGCTGGGTATTAGGTTAAAAAATGTGGAGGGAGTGGTTTTCAAGTGAACATTGAAAATCCAATACACCGAACATGGGTAGGATTCCGATTCTAACAACATTTTTTTCCCCCAAAAGTGTTAATTACCAGCCTGTAATATAAAGAAACCCCAGGCAAACGGTGGAATACGCAATTGGAGGAGAATGTATTGAATTTTGGTTGGAAACTGTGCTATGATCCAGTGACGATTCTGTTTGAAGCGATTTTGCAACTAGTGGTAGCGTAAAAGTAGCAACAGTTGAGAATTTAGGGTCTGAATTTTTTAAATAAGACATTCTAATTGACCATGAAGAAAATTATACAAAAAGAGCAAACACTAGTTTTGTTACAGTTATCAGGAGCCCAGCAGTTTTCAACGACGCGAGTAAAGGGTTTTTAAAAATTTCAAAAATATGTTAAAAAACTATTTATGCTTCAAACTTAATTCAATCACTGTTGAAAGACACTTTTTTTCAATATAATGAGTGTCCTTTTTTATGGCTTAAATCTGGTTTCAATATGACCAGGGTTTTTATTCTAAGTTTTCCCAACTGCTCCAACGTTTCAATGAAACCATAAATATGGCAAATAATCATGATAAGCGAAAAAACTACAGTCGATAAACTATTGAGTAGAGGACTATGTTTGGAACCAATGAATGTACATATGTAAATTTGTTTATTTTTTATTTATTTTAAGAAATAACGGCCTGGCCGTATTGCTTATAACTATACTTAAGACTAAACAATGATTACAAATGGGCATTTCCTCCACATTACACATAACAACATCATATGTAAATTTGGTTGTGTAAAGAAACATCTCGTAAAATACAAAAAAAAAACATTGGCTAATCAAGAATTTTCAACAACCTTTAAAATGAAAAAAAAAATCTTTCTATTTTATTTAATTTAATATTACTAACTAACAATGATTGTAGCGATCATAGAAACGAACTATTCACATACACGCTTCAGTGAATAGCAATTTAGCATTTTTTATACGATGGCTGCCTACAGCGTAGTCTCGAAATCTGTCGGATCACATGCTATACGGACGATTTTTTGGCAGATGTGTAGGAATATTGGCACATTTAACATTAATTTCGAATACAATATAATGCAATTCTTATTTCTTGGTAGAAACCATAATTATCTTTGCGAAAAGTATGCTATAAATCTTTCTATATTGCATATCATGGTAAATTTTGAGCGTTTTATGCGACCTAACGGAAACTAGTACTCAATCGAAGCAAAAAATATGATATTTCTACAAAAGATCATTCTGAGCAATGTTTAAATTTTTGCTCTCACTCATTTGCAGGTAAACGAAGCATTTGAGGTACTGAAACGACGCACCAGCACGAACCCGAACCAACGGCTGCCGAAAGTGGAGATCCTGCGGAACGCGATCGAGTACATCGACAGCCTGCAGGCGTTGCTGGACGTGAGTAGAATTTCACACTCGAGAGGGAGACTCGAGAGAGAGAGAGAGAGACCGCGAGCGCATCCAAAGTCGCTAATTTAATCCCTTTTCGGTTGAATTACCCACTCTCACACCTTCCCCCTTTTCCGCGCAGGAGGCACCACCAACGCACCAAACCTCGGACATCCTTACCAACGGCAGCAGTCCGGCTCTTTCAACACCCCAGGACTACATGGTAAGTCACGACACCATCCAGCCGGTCTGACTAATTAACGCCCCTAAAGCCGGTCGTCGCTTGGGTATCACTTCACACAGCTGGCACCTCATTTCATCGTCAGCTAGCGCCTTGTTCGGGGCACTTGTTGCGCCTCTCCAGCGGGGGTTTGGGCTGGTAATTTATCGAGATTTAATTGTTTGTTGATAAACATACCGATTGCCAGATGGTGCAAGGTGGTGTGCGTGGTTTCGCGGCCACGAGTGGCGTGCACTTTGTGTGCGCGGACGAAATGTGTTATGAATTTGCCATTTTGCTGAGCCTGCTGTTCTTTTCGCCGCCATCGGCCGTGACAAGTGAACAGGGCAGGGAAAGATTTATGGCACTGCCGAACGCGGACTACCGATTTCATTAATCGCTTTCACTTCGGGTGAGTGGGAGGGG
>KI915040.1:21537437-21581132 GCA_000473445.2 Anopheles farauti
GGGGCAGAAAACATGCTCCCACAAGCAAACGCACCTCACATTGTATCACCGGCAACACACAATTCTACCGGCAAAAATCTGACCTCACCGTGGCACAGGAAACAGACACGCTGGAAGATTAATGTTTCGGTGCCGATGTCACCCCGGTCGGCGTGAAATGCAACCGTGCTCTCGATGGCACGATTCGCAAAACGTCCATTTGCTGCCGCAGTGGAAGACCCGAGTCGGCCCGGGCGGGTTTTTTGTGACACTGTCATTTACGGCAGCGAAGTTGCGGCGTTGAAAACATAATTAGTTCCATCTTAGGGAAGATGGGACACGGGAAGATGGGACTGAAGCGAGCTAGGGGGAAGGAGAATTTTAGCAGCAATGCTGGATCGTCCAGAAGGTGCAAGAAGCTTCGAACTGTGAACCGAACCGTACCGAACGCGACAATCGCTCCAGCCACCCGCCGGGGTAGGTTCGGTTCGGGTCGGTTGAAAAATGTCCAAGCATCTATTTCCTGCCGTAGTCATAATATGTCAAACTGTCACGACAAACGTCACGAATGGGAGCGTTTACAATTAGCCACCCCGGTAGAGGAAGATATTATTATCAGAACCTCGCCGTGTTGGGCGCGATGCGTTAGGCGACCGTACGACAGAACGTACGTGACAGCAACGCCATCACCTCCTCCGTACGTCCAACCGGGCTGTTCCGGGACTGGTACCCGGGTTTCGATTCCATTGCTACACTGTGTCACTGTCGCTGTCTGCCTGTCCGATCTTCTGCCCTGCTTTCGCCTCTCTTCCTCTCTTCCCCCAAATGGACGGAATGTTCTGAACGATCGTGCGACGAGGGACGAGAGGGTGAGGGCTTGCGGAGTTTGAGACAGGGTGAGCAAACAAACCGCACACGTCGTCACCGACCGACGGCTTCTCAGACACGCGGTCTCAGCCTCTCTGGCAGCCGTTCCGGAGCTCTCTTCGGGACAGATTTCCCTTTCGGATCGGATCGTTTCACGGCTCGATAGCTTTATTCTCCCTGCGTGCCGTGGTCTTGTACGGGCCGGACATTAAAGAGTACAAACCAAACCACCACGGAAACGATCGATCACAATTAAGAAGCAATAGATCGGTTAGACTAGGCGCGGTGGCGATCGGATAGACATCGGTTTTAGTTTTGTTTTTTGGGTGGAAAAACACACTAGCCAAGATTGAAAGACACCAACAGAATAGAAGGCAAAACAAAAAAATCATCCCGCTGCTGGGTGGGCCCAAAAGGGCCCACTGCCTATGGGCACGAATGGGGGAATTCGATTCGCATGGACGGGATCGTGTCTGCAGCGTGCGGTCGCTTCGGCCCGACATGAAAGGCCCGTGCTGGGTGGGTTAATTTTGGAACGTGTCCCGTGCCAACCCTCGGGGGCCGGAGGGAAGGGCGCACAAATGAGCGCAATGGTGCAACTTTTCAACCAGTACATCGTTTTTAATGAGATTTAATTGCATGTTTCGATAAATTTGTCTTCACGGCGCGAGCACCGCCGTTCGCCGTGCGTGCGTGCGTGCGTGCGCGCCAAGCGTGCCATTTTCCAGGCAGACGGCACGTTGCGGCGCATCTGTTTTCCCGTCGCGGTTCACAACCAGCACGCTTAGCTCGTTCATTTCGCGGTTTTTTTTTCTTTTCATTAGTATTATCGTTCGTTTAATCTTCGAAACTCAGTATCGCACCGCGTCCGGGAGGGAAGGAAACCGACCGGGGGCAGGGGGAGGAGGTCGGGAAGATCGTAAAGTTGAAGGGAAATGAGTAAAAAATGTCCCCACGTTAAGCCGCCAGCCGACGCTAAGGAGGGAACGAATGGGGGTCGAGAATGCTCTTAATCCTTCGGAAGTTTTTTTTTCGCTTCTTTTTGCTTTCATCATAAAGCCATCCCAGTATCCCGACGGCTCTCGTACCCATCATCGTTTTCGGTGTACGCGGTTCCTACGACACCAGCCAAGCAAACGACACGTCCAACGCTGCATGAAATACGGATGCGAAACCTTTTCGTAATGTAACGTACGGCATCGTTTGTCGCGCAGATTTCCCCCCGAACAAGTTGAGCGCACTTTTCGAGGTTTTCCAGTTTGTATGTGTTTGATTTGTTTTTCTTTTTGCAATGGGATTTCACTTGTTTGCATAAATTGTTGAAGCTGTTACTGCGTACAAGCAGTTACGCATCACACATTACCTGGAACTACGGTTTGTAAGTAAATCCCGACATGCGGTTTATTAACTGGTATGTGAACAACTGGTATCACATGTAATCAATGACTCAGAATGTATTTTACCCTGTCCGACGCGTGGTTGTGCATGGTAAAGTACAGAACAAGGGGAAGCATTGCATGAGATCATTCGGTTGACATGATCCGAACATGATCTTGATGCGTGTTGCAAACGTGCAATACCACATCGTTACTTGCGAAAATAAATGTTTTCAAAAGATATCCTTAAATACTCCGTACCGTGTGTCATTTACCCAACAGGAAGTTGAAAGTATCTTCGTTAAACCTCTTCACAGTTTTTGACGAACTTATGATGACCATATAAAGAACAAGGTTTTGAAATAATATTTTTCCGACCTCCGTGTCGAGTATTTTTTACTCAGAAATCTGGATGAGGTTTATATCAACGATAGTGTTACATAATAAGGTAAAATTATGAATTTTTACTTAGTTATTGAGCTGCAATAATATCAACTGGGTTTAGATTTAGATTAGGAATGAATTTAGATTATGTTAAATGGATGTATGAATTAGAATTAATTAAATATCACAATTTTAAGCTCCCTTTCATGATCAGTGAAATTTTTACATTATCCACGAAAGGTCTTGAAGCACTGATGAAGAAAAGGGAGAAAATTTGCCTAGAAACCAAACCAAAACCATATAATCTTGATAAAACATCAGTACGCCTTCTGTTGCAACTGAGGTAACAAAAACAGATTGCTTCCAGCATACTGAAGTTGTTGTTTGAATGGTTTATAGAGACTTTGAGCCTGAGATGAGCACACTGAAGTGCTGAAGAAGATAAAAGAGAAAATTTGCCTAGCGACTGAACCACAGTCATACAATCTAGACAGAACCTCAGCACGCTTTGATTTACTTCATAGCATAACGTTTGAATCAAAGGCCTTAGAGACTTAGACTGAGTCATAACGTAGACCGAGTTCAGTCTACGTCTCTAAGGCCCTTCCCCGTCTCTAACTCTCAGGCGCTACTTCAAACCCTGTCACATTTGCGATTGTTTTTGAAGTAAACCTCCCCGTTTGATCGCTTAGCAAACCAACGCGTCGTTAATTACAAAGCAACGTCTGCACACACTTCGGACGCGATCACGCAAACGCAAACACTGATCGTTTTGACACTGACTGGCTCTATTAGCTTCTCTATTGCTTACCACATTCATTGCCCCGCTGTACCGACGGTCCCGACGGCGCTGACGACATCCGGTCCACCCCGCGGGTTCACGTTTTGGTCGATGATCAAACCACGGTTATCGCGGTAATCCTTCACCGGCGGTGTCACCGGTGGAATGTGAATCTGCGCATTCCTGGCGCACACCGTTTTTCGAAACAAAACCCCCAACCCCGTCGGGCTGGGTCGGTTCGGGTCGCGCATGTTGACAAATTCCTGCCAAGGTCACGACAACGGCGTGTTCCACCGTGTTCCGATCGGTTTGGAGGTCGAGCATGAAAAGTGGCCGAGCCGTTTGTTACGAGCTGTCAGGCCGGGTGTGGACCTGGGCCTGGGGGTTTTCCGAGCCCGAAATCAAAGAAACGGTGCCGGACGCGTTGCGCCCGTAATGTGTTTCATGTTCGCCGGTGACAACGCTACCGTTTTGACGTTTCATTCATTAAACGCACCAACCCGGGTGCCCGATTAGGGCCGATCGGTGCGTGTTTCGTACGTGTTGGCCGGCGGCGAATACAAATCGCTGCAGATGCGGCAACCCTGCCGAGCTGTCAGCTCGCATTTCCCGAAACAATTCGGTGTTTCGGTGGATTCAAATCGCTTGTTTTGGCTTTTCCATGATGAGGTAAATTAATCTACGCCACGCAGGAAGATCTCGACGCGGTGGAGACGCCGTCCTAAGCTGGTGCGATCATTTAAAAAGCTTATCATCGCAACGCCGCCGCGGGGAAAAGACCGGGGAAGCGAACAAATTCTTGCCTTCAAAATTATTCACCCTTCACATTTGTTTTTGTTCCGCGCAGCAATTGTGTTGATCCGGCCGGTAATCCTCTCAATTACGGTGGGCTTACTAATTTTAGCCCGGCTATGATAGTAATTTCTCATTTAATCGCGCCTTTCGGAAGCCGGCAAACGGAGGTCGGAGGCCGGAGTAGTTCCCGTCCCGTCGAGTAGTCTCTGCATGCCTTAGTGTGTGTTTGTTCGTTCGCGAGTGAAACGTGAGTTTGGCTCAGCTGAGATTAATTAAAACTCTACCCGAGCGCGGGAGCCCGCCTTGCGCCGAGCTAATGAGTATGTGCTAATTGTGCACACCACGTCGCGAAAGTCTGTCAGACGCGAGGTTTTCCGCTCGCGAGAACGTCGCCCTAGGGTGTGTGTTTGTGAGCGAATTTTTCGTGACGTGCAAAAATCAAAGGGAACCAACATCCGCAACCAGCGCCAAAGGATAAGGAAGCCGGGTGCTAAAGTTCATTAACGCTGAACCGAAGAGGTTTGCTCACAGCACACAGGCTTCGGAGTCGGCGTCCAAGACTTCGGTGCTCTTTGCTCAATGAACGAACGCGCAGTTCACACCCGAACCTGGTTTGCTTGCGTGGCTTTGATTAATTAGTAAATTAGCCCTACGCTAAGTGCAATTAATTAGCTCCCGTTTGTGTGACCCCGGCCCGACGGCGGACGATATCAAACGGGACAACGCGCGGGCCGTGAATGTTTGCCGGTTTTGCTCTCTTATCTGACAGGTCGCTGATGCGCGTCAAGTTTTCGTCGCTGCTGGAGCTGACATGGGCGGGAAATGCTTGGCGAAAGCGTGTACCGATGTGGCCGAACGTGGGTCTGTCATGGGCTTGCGACCTGGGTGTGGACAAGTGGTCATCCGCCGACGAACGTCCGCCCGCCCACCCCTCGCTCGAGAGGGTTGGAATTTCAATTAAGATGTCTCTGAAGCCGGTGAAGCGATCGGAGCCGGATTTTGGCGTAGGTACGCGGTCGTTCTTTTCGGGGACGGAATGTTCGACCCGAAGCGCCCATTCCCGTGCGATCCTAATCAAGTGCGACCGTGGAACATGTAAATTGGATGCTGTGAGTGCAGACCAGCGCCCGGCCTAAACGGTTAATTGCAATAGCAATGCAATGTTAATGATTTCGTTACGGCATTCCCGAATCGCTTACAGGCGATAAATTTTCTCTAGCAAATTCTCCCTGTCCCCCTGGTGGGAGCATGCGGGAGACTATTTTGGCGTTAGTTCACCAGCCACGGCTGAAGACATTTGAGGTGTAGTAGGCGCAGAACCGAGCAGCAACTGCTTCCTCCACCTAATTCAATGCGGTTCATGTAGCCCCCGAAGGCACACTAAATCCTGTGAAGCATGTGTTTGAAGTTATAATACATGGAGTAATACAACAACCAAAAAAAAAACCGGGCAGTCAAACGTCGGCCGCAATTTGCTCGACGCTCGACTTGGGAACACACTTTATTGCGCATAGATTTACGAGCAGCTCGGGAAGGGGGCTACGTACCGGCTTCCTGTATGACATACTACCCCAACGCTGCTACGATTAACGACCGCAAATGTATAAAATTTGGCTATTAAAAAAAAAGGCGCACCGCAAACCAGCGGCGGCTATCGGTGTTCCGGTCAAACCGGTCGCAATCGGCTACCGGGTGGACGGGCCAGAGCGGAGCATGATTAACAAATTATGATCTAATTAAGCGGGATTAATCATTCGTTTTGAAGGAGTTGAGTTGCTTTGATCTGAACGCTTTGAATCTCACGAATGCTTCGCGGCTCGTGTTGCGGTCTTTGAAAGCGGGTTTAGCATAATTTTATTCGCACCCAGCGCTTTCGGTGACAGGCTTTTGGGGGTGGGTTCAGGGGTGGGGCTTGAATGCCCACAGGAGCCGTAGTTCCCCTCTCGACCACCCGGTGACTCATTGTTTTTAATCCAAATCCCAACCGGTCCTAGAATGGGGGAATTTTTCCTCAAGTTTATGAGCAACAATCGTGCAGTTTTCCTCGCTTTCGTTTGCCCTTCTATGCTACCGAGTGCTGATGGTTTATTGGCGGGTGACTTCTCCGCTGCACCGAGGTTAGCCCGGTCCGGACGGACGGACGTCGTGGAGCATATGGACGCGGCCGCTACTTTACGACCCGATCTGTCAGCTTCGGCAAAACACCCGCCCGGGCAAATAATTTTCAGCTGCAATAAATTTCACATCACACCACCTCCATCAAAGTGGAGGCCGTGGAGGCGACGCGTGTTCTTCGGTTTGGGATGTCAACCTTCGCCGCGCGCACATCGTTTCTGGAAGAATTTGTTTATTAAAACGAGCAAAAAAAAAGGAAATACATAAAAGAACAGAACAAAACGATGATCCAAATGAGATTCACGACTTCACGCGCGTGATGAGTAGAAGAAGCAACAAATAGTGGTTTTGTTATTCCTCCATGTAGGTGCGCGCGTGTGTGTGTATTATCTACCCCTAAGACCAACTGTTATGTTCTGAAACAAAAGCAACACAATCCCGGGCCTGGTATTGGGCCACGACTGAACGATTGGAGCACATTGCAGCGGGGATTTTCTCGCCTAGCGGAGATGACATTTTTCAATACCGGCACGCACCAGCCGACACACGGGCTCAATCTCGAGTAAATAAAGTATTAAGACGTTAAGAACGCTTATTTTTAAAAGTCTTCTCGCTGTCGAACTCACACACACACACACACACACACACACACACACACACACGAGAACTAATCGCAGTGCCACCATTCCGGGTGGTGTTTTTCAAGCACCGGTTCGTTCTGCTCACCAGCATGCCCCAAAACCCCACATAACCATAATTTCTCGATAAATTATTTTTTAATATTTCCTCCCAGGATTAAACGGCTGCACGGCTGCGGGGGAAGCCAGGAATGTTTTGAATCTGTCACGGCGAGTGAAAGTTTATGAATTCCGCCACGCATTCGAGGGCGTTCGGAAATCCCTCGGGTGTCGTGGAGCGCGCGCGAAGAAAAAAGAGTATGAAAAACGACACCGGCCCGATCGGGCCGATCGTAAGTTTCCCGTTAGCCCGGCCCGGCTGTGACATCGGATCGGTTCGGTAGCCGGAACCCGCTCGTGAACCGCGAGCCGGCGCATCCTTCCCCTAGCCCGGCACGGTGCGAGGTGCTGATTGCCCGCCCGCCCGCCTACTTTACCCCGGGATCCCGACACCGGGTTCGATTGATAGTTGTCACCTCGGCGAGGACGGGCCCCTCGGGTGATGTGTTTCGGGTGCGAGCCGCGAACAGACCCTCTTGAAACGAACAGCTCTTTACGCTTAACTGCCTGCCGGCGGGTGGAAGCATTGTTGGAAAAGAAAAAAGGTCCGGGCTCACCCAACACGGGCAGCATTAGCCGATGGAAAAGGGAAAACGAACGACACGAACAGGGCGGAATGGAAAACGACGACGAGACCGACCCGTGCGCCACCCCGTACGATCGCGACTACAAGCCGATACAAATAGCTGGCCGTCTAACGGATACATGATTTTGTAATATGTGACTTTAAATGCCATCCTAAATCTTACGTTAAGTGGTCCGTATTATGGGCGACACTTTTCTCTCCCTCTCTCTCTCTCTCTCTCTCTCTCTCTCTCTCGTTCACACACTGCCTCGTCCGCTTCCTTTCCACTTGGGACCAAGGGTCTTGCTCCCTCTCGCTCTCCCTCGCTCTCTTTCTCCCTTTAACACACTTCTATCTATTCCTCGACGTGACGCCATCGAACCGTATCGGTTTCGTGATTACATCTCGCCGACGGCGCATCTTCCACTATCACAAACAAGCGACGGGTGCGCGAGCACGTACGTGTGTGTGTGCGCAAACTGTGTCATCTACGCCATCAATTCGTCAAGGGATTTTTCACGTTCCCTTTTGCGGCACGCAGCATTAGTTAACAGGGCACGGTGCACGGTGGCCTTGAAAATGGGAGTGAAGAAGGAGGGCAATCGTTCGTGCCGTGTCGGGGACCGGACGTCGTCGTCGGTTTGAAGCCCAAATTCCCAAACGGATGCGCGGGTACGGTTGAGCGCGATCCGTACTCGTACATCAAAATAAACAAGGATATGTGTAAATTTGAGCACAACCGAGTGTGCCGGAGGATGGGACGTTAAGTGGATGTGTTTGAGTTTCATGTTCGAAATTGTAACACGTCCTAGTAGGCTAAGAACGGCTTCATAATTTCCGTCGATGGCGCGTTGGAATACATCTAAGGTAACTAGATTTAAAATGCGCGTTCTTGTCGAGTTACGTTAAACTCAAGCATGATGGTGTGGATATATTTCCACTTGAAAAGTCTCTCTAGAAACTCAAGAAATTCTAAAAATTAGAAACTCCTAGCGTTGCTGAGTATTGTTACAATATCCGACCGAAAACTGTGACAAAAACAGTTCTTGCAGTTTAGTATATGCCATAGTGCCACAATTATGCCATAGAACATAGTATAGATATATGTAAAAACTAAAACGGTTGACGCATATCACCAAACAGCTTAACACTTTTTAAATCATAAGTTTGTTGCTAATTTTATCTACGATTTTGACTATTTTCTTGGATGATATTGCGCGCCTATAGCTGGAACTCTGATGTAAAGAGAATGATGAATTTATTAACGGCAAACTTAGGCCATACCACGCGAAGGTGTGTTCTTTTAAGTCCTCAGTTTTTGCCACTAGCGAGGAACGCAAAATTCTGCCCGAGCAAAGACTTTCACACTCTAATCCCTAATGTACCTTTCCATTAGTTGCTCCAAAATCCAAATAATTTTGGTCCATATACCGCAAAAAGAGGAATTCTAATTCGGATGGTGAGCAGTACCTGGCTTGAGATTAATCAAAAGGTAAGGGAGAGGTAAATGAATTTTATTCAAAAAACGAGACGCTCTCCAGTCAAAGATATGATTGAATCTGATTTTTTTAGATCAAATATTGGCGTATTTCTATGAATATCAATGCTAAAAAGTAAGTTACAAGTTCTTATTTTCTAGATCCCCTTAACCGTGGAGTTTAATACTAACAAATTAGATCTAAATCTTTTTTGTAACATAAATAATTGAAGATTCAAACTAAGGTTCAAACCATCCTACAGAGGAAGTCTGTCCTATTATGAATTACCTTAATCCTAGTTTATATCTAATCATTTATTCTTACAATATGTGTTGCTTATATCCCAACATTCGGTTCTATATTGGTGCATTGGTGCGTGTGAGTTTTGTGCTTATTGGTTACAGTCGCATTTCGATTTCCTGAAGTTTTTCCAAACATTTGTGATCCTAAAACAACATCTTATCGGTTTCCGCCGGTACAATTACAATTATTGCACCATATCTTCGGTGGTTATCGCTTTGATGTTTGTCGACGACGCTTCCAGACAACAAGCTACAGCGGGTTTAGAATTGATTATCAGAACTTGTAACTAAATTTTTATACTAACTTACACTGCTGCGTGTGGTATGCAGCTTAGAGTGTCTCGCTAACTACCAACACTTTAATCGATAAGTTGAACAGTCTATCCCGTTGTTTATAAATAAGTCGCACAAGTGGGAGCACCCTTACTGAGGCGTTCCAATGATCCAATCTCGCAAAGTCCAGATAGGCCGGTAAACGCCCTTGGGTGTAGCAACCGGCCACGATCGTCAACCGCGGCTTTGTGCTATCAACGTGCACTTCAGACGCCATCAACAGCTCGCGAGTGATGACGGCAAGTTCGCTGTCGCGGCTCACGCTGTCGCGTATCAATTTATGCTCATTTAACGATTCACCCTGCACCGTCCACCAGCCGGACAGGATGCCGGACAGTGTGCGGTGCGATACGGCAAACCGTATCGCTTCCTAGTCGGGCAAGCCACAAGGCACATAAATCGTTCATTTTATGCTGACAATTTTCGCACGCGGATCGCTTCCCAGCTTGGGAGGATCGGTCGTCGCGACGACCGATTGCATCGTAAATGCCAGATGTGCAGAGAATGCGTGCGGTTTTCGAGTGCGTTGTAAAAGGGGTCCTTGGGGATGGTTGAATGTACGGTGCGTCGTTTGCATTCGGAAATTAGGAATGCGAATGAAACGATAATCCAACGTCCGCATACGGTTGATGATCCTATCAGCACATACAGTTTGCTAGAAATTGAACAAAAAAGAAGAAGCAGGAGGAGTAGGGGATATAAAACGGAACGGCACCAGAACACTCATCCGATCATTCCGATCATCATTGTTGATGTCGCGAAGATCGCCACGGATGGCGTCCTCGCGGACGGTACGGCAAAAATAGAACTGCCTCCCTCTCCGGATAGTAGTTTGTAAATTGTCGCCCGTATCGCCCGTAGCTCAATCTTTTCAGATCCGAAGCTGATCGCCGACGGTGAGGCAAACATTGCATCCCCCCACCCCGCTCGCCCTCCCCACTAAAACCGTTCCCCACCCCATCGAACGCCATCGTCGGACAGTGTCACCGTTTGATGTTTTCGTAGAGTTAAACGGGATGGCAGCCCGAAAACATAAGCGCGCGCCCGCTCCGGTGTCCCTCCCGCGGTTTTCCGAGGTCTCGAGGGGGAGGAGGGGGGAAACAGAGCGTTCGTAATATATACCTTTTGTGTCACATGGGCGACTAGCGAGTGCGGCGGTCGCAACACATCTTTTCAGGTTGCGTCCCCCTCCGACCGGCTAAAAGATATGGCGACGACTTCATTTTATTTTATTGCCGAATGTCATCTTTTTTAATTGACGTTATAGAATCGCTCGTAAACGCTCGCTCTTTCTCGCTCTCTCTCTCTCCCTCTGTATGTGTGTTTGACTATCGGCGTCATACTAAAAACACTCCCCGATTGCACCGAGTGGCCATCCCCGAAGGGAAAGGGAAGCAGAGTTCTTTTGGAGCGGAGTGAAACAGTGGCAACGTGACGTGTAAAAGGAGCTACGGCTAGAATAACTTACACTAAATTAGGCATCACAAATGTCAGTCCGTTCTCGGGCGTCGGGCGCTCGTTTCGTTGTTTGGAGGAAGAACACCATGTGAAACCGCGCTTACACGGTTACGTGGAATCTATTTTCGGGTTCACACGCTCGACGCGGACGCGGACGAGGCACCGAGACGATCGTGCCGGGTTTTTGATGAAATCGCACCGAATCGTACAACCCGGCGGTTGTGCGGTGTCACTGTCGACTGGACTGGATCCGTGAATCAAATTCCGAAATAATGCATTGACGGGACGCGACATAGTGTGGGGTCGCATGGGGGAATGGAGGAGAGAGCAGCGGTGGGGGAGGCCGGGGAACAAATTACCCTCATGTCTACAAGCTCATTTAGCTCCCAGGTCGGGCGGCCTTCGCACAAGATTTTCTCAAAGATTTCCGTTTTTTCCCCATTTTCAGAACTGCTGCTCCACCAGCTACCTGCGCGAGCGCCTTGGCCAACTGGGAAAGGACAACGACCGGTACTCACCCCTCACAGGTACGGACGATGCCGGGATGGAAGTGGAAAGAGGGAGGTGGTTGGGGGGAGGGAAGAGGGAGGCAGTAACGCATAGATGCAAACGGACGGTCATGCATTATTGCCAAACCCTGGTGCCTGGCACGGGAAATGGCACGTGAGACCGTGCCGCTCTTCGTCGGCAAATTAGAAAATTATGAATTCAACCGTACGTTGATTTATCATCTCGTGCGCGGGTTACAGGGAGTCGGGTTGTCGGGGTGGGGATGGGAGAGGGGGCAATGGTTTCAACCATTGACACGGGAATGGTTTCTACTTTTGGCGCGGATCCGCGGATTGATTCGTACCACAACAAACACAACATTCGTACGCCGTACTAAAGCGCGCTTATTTCCATCCACCCACAGGGTACGGCCAAACGTCGGCTTCCGGCACGGTGAGCGGTTCGAGTTTAGATTGCCTCAATCTGATTGTGCAGAGCATCAGCAACGCACAGCAACCGGCGCAACCGATGGCCCCTCAAACATCCTCCCAGCATGCGCTGACCGCCCCCCACAGTCCACCCGCCGCTGGCTGCGTCCCTAACGGGGGCGTTTCGACCGGGAGCGGCGGAGGATCCCACCAACGCCATCCACTACTGTACAGCTCCTTCTGCTCACCGTCTCCAGCATCAACATCCTCATCATCCTCATCGTGCTCATCGTCCTCGTCATCGTCGTCGTCCGTCGTTTCTTCGACGTCCTCTTCACCCATCTCGCCGCAGCTGGGGGGATCCCACCATCAGCATGCAGCCATTGGCAACAACCGGGGAACAACATCCGTTGCGCTACCGTAGCACGGCCCGAAAACCCGAATGTCTCTAATTAGTTGTACATACTTGCCGGTGCCGGCGAGACCACCAAAGCTCCCCAAACAATGCCCCGCGACCGGTGTTCGTCGGTCGGCGGTTAGTAAATGAAAGAGGTATTATTAGTGTAACAAACCTTAAGTGTCCGACAAGGTGCACGCGCCGTTAAGCAGATTAAATTAAGCGACAAATAAATCATAACTTTTCAAAAACGCAAACAGTCCTCCGTTGGGCGTCAAAAAAAATAAAACCGAAGGCAATTTCACAGGGGTGGGAGGAAAAGTGAACACAGAGTTGGGCTGTGTTGATATGCTTTATCGCGACTGGTTGGTAACTGCACGGTTTTTACAATATATTGCTGATGCAGCATTTATGCACGGATGTAGCACAGGAAAGAAAATCTCCAAAAGAAGCAAAGAACATCTCCATGACATACTAATGCCTGTTCTGTTGCTAGTTCTGTTGACATTCCACAGTTGACGTTCGGTGTTGACGTTCCGTGTTGACGTGTTGTTGACGTTCCATGTTTGACGCAAATGGTTCAACGCCGCAGTCTCAGAGATAAAGCAGAGTGTGTACTGATTTCGCAGGAAGCCGGACTCGCACACTACCGTATCGTTTGTCCTCCACCCGAACAGTCAACTGCTGGTTTGCCCTGAAACGATAGCATAGTTCCGCGTCGGTTGGAAAACGATTCCTTCGCTTGGATTGCTCCCTCCCACGGGAAGGGCTTACCGGTTGTAAAACACGAGCACGGTTCGTTGGTCCTTTCGCTCGAATGCAACGACCACCACGTCGGAGCTAGACGAGCTCACGTGCAACCGCACCGAGCCGGGCAGTATGAAGCGCGAAAAGTGTCCCAGGCCGTAGAAGATCGGTTGCTTATAGATTTCCGCCAGCGAGGTAGCGTTCACGATCACCGCACTCTCCACGTAGTTGTCGGCGTAGTTTGGACCACCGCGTTCGTCCAGCGCCAGGTTCCAGTCGATCCACCCGTGCACGCTGTGCTGGAGGTCCTGCAGGACGTACAGGACGTACGATTCGGCACGCTCCCACGAGCCAAGGATGGGACGATGCTGCTGCAGTGGCTTATCGCCGAGCGATGCCTCGGTGTTGAAGATCCACTTGCCCGGGTAGCGAGCGGCCGCCTCATCCAGCAGGGCGGCCGGTGCCACCCCGTCCCAGTACCAGTGCACAGCCATCCCGTCCAGATAGCTGGTCGCGTTGGGATGACCATGGTCCATCAGCTGGAACCACCACGGAAAGGTGTAGCGTTGGTCGTCACCACCGAACAGTTTCACGTCAGCAGCTGCCGGCGATGCTTTCATCGCCGGGCCGAGGTACTGGCCCACCCAATGGCCCTGATCCGGTGCCGTCCAGCCGAGGCTCATGAAGTGGATGAAGAGGAACCCGATCACCCCGTTCAGCGGCTCGTTACCGGTCGTGATGGCCCAGAAGGGCAGACCGGCCGTCCGCATCAGCTCCAGATAGCGCACGTGATAGTCGGCCCAGGCCCGGTAGTACTCGGGCTTTAGCCGGCTGGCTCCCGTCCAGTCGTTGTTCGTTTTCATCCACCGCGGGGGGCTCCAGGCGGATCCGACCAACCGTATGTCGTCGTTGCCCGTGACCAGCGCCAGCCGTTTGATTTGTGCCACCTTCTGCACGTCGCGCTCGTCCAGCCGGGTGAAGTTCGAAAGCCCGGCATCGTTAACCGGCTGCTCGTTGTACGCCCACGGTGCTAGGTCAAAGTCGCAGCCACCGATCGGTACGCGTATGAACCGGTACCCGATGCCCTCCGAGCGTGAGTAGTACGCTCGGTAGACACTGTCGCGCAACGCTTCCGGCAAACGTGCCAGATTGTGCGAGACGGCACCGGTAAACGCACCACCGAAGCCTTCGACCGTCTGGAAACGCTTCAGCGGGTCGAGCGTGATCGTGACGTCGGCCGTCCTCCGGCTTGAGCCACTTGAGCTTGAGTTGGCACTGCGCGACGAAAAGCTACCATTGGTTTGGGCGAAGCGTAAACCACCACGACTGCTGGACACCAGCAGAAAGTTGCCCACTTCCGACGGTTCGGCAAACTCGAGCGTATCGCAGTACGTCACATTGCACACGCACACCGATCCGCTGTCGTACTGACGCAACGCACACGGCAGGCCTCCTGCGTGCGGGACGAAAAGTTCAGTTTATGCAATCCCCAATTGCGCTCCCTTCCCCCGTGCCACTTACCGAGCGTCGTGTGGAGCAAACCCAACAACAGCAACAAACCGACGGGTGCTGCGTTTCGCCAGTGTTCCATCGCGGTACGTCACTTTCTTCCACTGTCCATCCAGTAACTAACACTCTCGGTGCTTTCCACAGTTCGCGTACTCCTCGGCTCATCACCGAGTTTCACTTTCACCCAACACCCCGAGCGATAACGAACGCACCCCCCGGGGTGGTCGCACAATGATTTCATTCATGAAACGAAACCGACACCGACCGGACAGGCGGAAATGCGAAACGGGGAGGAGGGGGTGGGAATTTCGTTGGGCAAAGCCAACACCGCGGAGTGCCTGTGTGCGTATTCGTGTGCCCAGAGCAGCGTATAGAACGAAGCGGCTTGCGAACCGGTTCAGTGAGAACTCAAAACGTCTCGCACGACCGGAATTCCCTCACTACGTCGCGGGTTCGCCTACGCGCGATGAAGACATCGTCGCCGCGCACTCGCGATGTAAGCTATCAAAACATATTAAAGCGTGCAGTTGTCACGGACGCGTGACACGGCCTGCTGCGTGTGGCTGCATCCGTTCGTAGACGCCTGCTACGAAAATTCATCACACCCGAATGACAGCATGAACATGTTCAGCGCACTGGAGAGGAGGCCCGAACTTGGCATCATGCTAAAATAACCTTGCCTGCTAAGGAAGTATCTTATTAGTTGGTGATGTATACGAATAACCGTGACAGAGACTCAAGTTAAACCCGGTTGTGTTTATTGTTCACTTGCAAATGGTAACAGTATTGGTATAAAAGTAACGAAATCATGCATTTCTCGTTCAGTTCCTAACGATAATGTAAGGAAAGGTATGTGTACCAGTTTTCTGACGGTCGAATTAAACTCAATAATGCAATTTATGAATGTTTCCAGTCTATGTTTTTCAATGACAACAAAAATACACACCTACGGTTCATGTTTCGTTACATTTCATTCGATATTTTAGGAAAAATTGCAAAATGACATTTTTAGAATGATAGCAATGTTACAATACTATTTGAATTTTTAATTATGCTTTAAGTAACTTTTTTGATTATATTTGAAGCGTACGTAAAACTGGTACATTTTGTTTGAAAAAAAAAACAAATTTAATAACTGCCGAAAACCAACATCAAACACACAAAACATCACTCGTAATCATTACTAGACCGGAAGTAACACCAGAAATGAGTTTAGAATAATTTTCAGCCATCTTTGATACCATTCGGAAAGATAAAAACCCAACATTCGCCTCGCTGATAACTGGTACACAATATAGCCGAAAACTAGTTCTGTGGCCGGAAAATGGAACAAAATCAACGTTTCGAATTTGGTATATTTTTCTGTGCAAATTCTTTTATCGCATTGCAGAGTACACGTGCATAAACTACAATAGCTGTTTAATAAATTATAAAGTCACACTTGCTGTTCTAAATTGTCGAAAACTGGTACACTTACACTAATGAGCATTTTTGCGACTAAGCATCGCTAAGATTATCGTAGTTAATTATTGTTTTTCAATTGTAGTTAATTGTAGTAGTATCTGGTAGTGTTGTTCGGTATCCGGAAACCTCCTACACCTGGCTATGTTGTCCAGATAGGTAACTTGATTGTAAATTTGCCCAGAAGAGGTACATCCTCATATCCTTGCATCCCTGTATCACAAAGCCATGTTGTCCAAAATCCAGTCCATAAAATAGCTCACCAGCATACCCTGACTTCGTCGTTCCGAAATAGAGCAGTACATGGATCCACTCGAGATGACACCGTACTGTACGTACCGCATGCTTCCACCGAATTTTCTAATCGCTTGGTACGGGCCACCTGAGTCACCAGCACAGTGGTTGCTGTTATTTACCCCTCCGGAACAGATCACATGATCGTTTGGGCACTCTTTGCCTCTCATAACCACCTTGGTTGTTGCTTTCAGCAGCACGTTCGATAGCATTTCGTTCTCTGTCTTCCCCCAGCCGGTGATGATGACGCTCTCCGGCATTTGCCTCAGCAAGGACACGTACAGTGGCAAACAGATTGGGTACACCCGATCCTGGGAAAGTATCGCCTTTGCTGCCAACCGAACGAGCGCAATGTCGTAGTAATGATGATGCAATGTCTCACTGATGGTGATCTGCTGTACCTGGGCACAGAACGATTGTCTGAATGTTTTCCGGCACGGGGGTGTATCCTGTACATCGTGAACACCTAGCAGTACTCTGGTGGGCTTTGCGGGAGGTTTCACGCAGTGTTTCGCGGTTAGGACGTAGAACGGATGGATCAGCGAGCCTCCGCATCGAGTGTGCTTGTAGCTGTACGCTAAGTACGCCATCCAAGGGAATTCTCCACGTTGCGCGATTTCTCCTCCCTGAACCTTGACCATATGTTCGACCGTTCCGCACAACATGTTGGCTAATTTGGCAGCGTTCGGGTGCGATATCAGACGATCCGTCGTCGGCGTTGCACAGCAGACGTGTTTGCTATTTTTCACACGCTGCAACAAATCTTGCGCACTACACATTGCTTTCGGCACTATCAATCCTGGGATGCCTTTGGCTAGGCATTTCGGAAACCCGAACGTGGTTTGTTGCGCTGCCGGCTTCTGTTTATCGCACAGTTTATGATTTGAAACACAGTGCGGGTTCGTGCAGCATAAGTATTCCTGCCAGTTATGAGGACCAACGATAAGAACGCGGTGGAAAAGTGTGAAGCTATTCGCATGCTTACCGTTCCGTCGTGTACGTAACAGGGTTTCTGGTTGGACCACGCATTGCGCTGTCCTACGGTGAGCGTTTTTTTCAACGGACAATTTTCGCGAGGCACACACACACCCGGCTGCCCCTTGTACGCACATTTAATGTCGCGAGTTTTGCAGCAAATGTACTTTTTCATCGTCAGTCGCACCTCCGGTGTGCAGCTGATGCGTTCGATTTCGCTCATATTGGACGAATCGAGCAATTCTTTCATCCGAGCTTGTTTCTTAGGACAGTTGCCAATCATAACGCATCGCTGACTTGGATCGCGGCATCCTATTTGAGTGGCATCCGTTTTCACATATCCTGCACAGATAGAACAAAACCAGAAACACAACACACAAATTATGTCTGCACAGAAATTAACCACATCAAAGCAAAACCCTCACCGATTATGACGACTGCAACAATGATTGTTGCTAACATATTTACAGCAAACATATTGGGCCTCTTCTTTCCGACACGCTCGACAGCACCACAGGCAGGATGAAGACCGACTACATTAGGGACCCGTATCAGAGGCAAAAAAGTTGACTTCGTCTCCCAAACATATGTATCGACCGTGACTGGGAGGCTTGTTCACAAGGGGATTCCCTGCAAAGTAGGGTAAATACGCTAGCCTCCGAGAGTTTGCTTCGCGCGGTGTTAATTGTTGGTTATGCATAATCTTCGGGGTCGGTTATCGCTCTGAGAGGCTGGACGCAAGCTGCTGGCAGGACAAGAGAGTTGATATAAACCGAACCGAAGGCTTGACCAGTGTGGGTCAGAAGAAATAGATGCGTGGGGTTCCTATAGTGACGATTGAACGGAAGTAATAAATTCTTTTGTAGATGTCATATGAGTGAGTCATCGTGAGTCTTTCGAATTTGTTGAAATAAAAACGCAAAATCCCAAAAATGCAAATGACAGTTTTGCAGTTGTTTAGATTTTTTTTATTTAAAAAATGACTCATTTATGTTTGCATTGCTATACTTTGATTCAGATTATTTTTTAGCACAATTTTTACTAATTATAGTTAGTATCAAAACATACTACAAAGCAATTTTAGACAGTTTCTGCTCAACGCCCTTTTCACACATAAGAAAGTTAGCAATGCTTGTGAAAAGGCAAGCAGTAGCAACTAAAATTTCACTTGTTGATAAATTTAAATCTCTTACCTCTCATGCCATGAAGCACTCTCTTACAATCTCTTCTTCGATCCAAAATTAAGTAAAGCATGTGGTGTTAATAATGTTGAAAGTGCCCGTGAATATTGAAACTAATTGCAATATTTTTTCAACTACAAATGAAATCGTAGAGTAATTTATTTGTATCATGTTTGCTTTATTCTGGTAATATCTCCTTGCACTATATAAACAAATACAAATTAATAAAAAAAACACATCGTAGTAACACAGTCAAAATACATCGATTGATTATCTTACACAAAACGTCATGTTGCTAACGGTAAGTCTCGTGTGCCGGAAAATGGCAGGCTTAAGTTACAAAGTATGAAATGCAATGATTCAAATCTCATATGGTTCGGTTTCTTCTTCCTCACATAGGTAGCTTAAGGTTGAACCTTGTCGTGGGACTAACATCGCCAAAAATGCTTTCGAACTGGTTTTTTTCTTCGACAAAAACGCTATTCTCTTAAAGAATCATACTGTCCAGGATCCAGTCCATAAAGTAGCTCACCAGCATACCCTGGCTGAATCGGGACGGTGCAGAGCAGTACAGCGATCCACCCGAGATGACACCGTACTGCACGTACCGGTTATTCCCACCGAATCGACTGATCGCTTGGTACGGGCCGCCTGAGTCACCAGCACAGTGGTTGCTGTTATTTTTACCACCAGCACAGATCACAGGATCGTCTGGACAATCTTTGCCCCGTATCACCACCGGTGTGACCGCTTTCAGCAAAACGTTCGACAGGATGTTTTTCTCCGTCGTACCCCATCCGGTGATGACGACACTACCGGGCATGTGCAGCCGAAGGGAAGTAAATAGCGGCAGGCAGATGGGATATACACGACCTTGCACAAGGTGCGCCGGTTTAGCTAACCGAAGCAGCGCAATGTCACTTTTCCTAGCACGAGTAACAGTGTCATACAAGCTTTTGACAACGGCGATCCGCTGGATGTTGGCGCAGTGTCCGGCAGTTTTATCTTTGCACGAAATATATTCCTGCACATCGTGCAGTCCCAGCAGCACGGAATTGGGTTCTTTTCGCGCGGAAGTTATGCAGTGTTTGGCCGTTAGCACATACTGCGGATGAATCAACGTCCCACCGCATGCTAGATCGGTGTGTTGCACTGTGTGCACACTTTGTCTTTTCTTGCTCTCGTAAACGAGAAGCGCCATCCAGGGGAATTCCCCACGCTGTGCGAATTCACCGTCCTGAATTTTTGGCACATTGTCAGCCATGCCACAAGGCATGTTCGCCAGTTGGGCTGCTTTCGGGTGCGATATCAGACGATCCGTCGCAGGTGGGGCACAGCACGCGTGATTGCCACTTGTCGATTGATACACCACATCTCGCGCATCACACATCGTGTCCGGCACAAGGGAACCTCGAACTCCGTTTCTAGAACAATTTGGATACCCCGATAGCCTGTTCGTGGTTTGCTCCGCTATGGGATTCTCCTTATCGCACAGATTATGATGCATTACACACTTGTCATACGTACAGCATAGATATTCCTATAAAGGAGAGCAAACGGATTAGAGCGCCAGTGAGTCAACAATAGCAACTCGATCATGCTTACCGTTCCGCCGTGTTTGTAGCAAGGTTTCTGATTTGACCAAGCTAACTGCTGTTTCGCGGTGAGCGACTTCTGCATTGGACAATTCTCACGAGGCACACACACACCCGGCATTGCGGCAAACTTGCATTTAATTTCGCGCTTTTTGCAACAAATGTTAATTTTTCCATTAGTTTGCCCCTCTGGTGTACATTTCAACTGGCTCAGCTCCTGTTCATATTCGGGAGTACGGTACAGCGGCACCAATCGATCGACTTCGCTGGGACAGTGACGCAATAGAACACAGCGTTCGTCGGAACGGATGCATTCTTCGGCTTTCGTTTCGCGATAGCCTGCAACATAAGTAAATGTGAACGTAAGTACATACGATGTTCAATAATCTAGCGACTAAACAACAAAACGTACCGATCACAACGGTTGCGACAAAGACAACTATCCACAGATACACGGAGCACATTTTGCACACCGCAACGGAAAGAGGTTCACGATCAACTAAATTGAAATGCCTTTGCTATGCCATATTGTCGACTGCTTCGCAATGAATTGATGGTGCCGCAGTTTACTCGGGGGTTTTTTCTGATTAAAACGGCGTCTCCGATCGTGCTGCGTTAATTGCTTCTCATGATCTGTGGAGAGATCTCACTGTGAGAGGTTTAGAGTCTCTCTTCTGTAGGGTTCATGTGGCTCGACCGATGGAATTCCTCGACCGGTGTATTGGTAGCTCAACCGATGGAATTCCTGTTGTGGAAATTTCGCAAAAAAAAATTATTCGATTATGCTTAAAAGACAATATGAATCATACTAACTGTCCTGAAAGTTGTGGTTTACACAGCGTTGCAAATTTACGTTAGGATTTCCTCCATTCCGATTCTCGATGGTAGAACTTTTTCTTGATTTTTGCAATTATTTAAAAAAAAACACACAGTTCTTACGTCCTCCTATCGCGGTTGTATGTTTGAGTCTTGTTTTGAGTAGCTAACTTTAAGAAAAACAGTGTTCACTTCATATAGATGAATTTCAGAAAAAGTTTTATGCATTTTTCTTTACAAAATTTACATAGAATTTAGTTCCTGACTGAACACGAGACCACTCACTTAGCATTCAGCTTTTATTATAGTTACTTATTGCCAATTACCAATCTAAAAAAATATTTTCGGTACGTTCTCGCTTAAAATTCGATGCGATCCAAAATCCAGTCAATATAATAAGCCACAAGTGGACCGCTGCTGGGCTTCTCCGGGTAAAGGCAGTCAGGTGGCACATCCGAAATAATGCCATATTGCACGTAGCTAGAACTCGACCCGAACTTGCTAATTGCTTGGTACGGGCCCCCCGTATCACCGCGACAGGGAGTATTAAGATTCACACCACCGGCACACATCTCATGATCATTCGGACACGTTTTTCCCCGCTTCATCACCGTACTGTTTGCTTTCATAAGTATGTGCGATGGTGTTTTTTTCTCCGTTATGCCCCATCCGGTGATGATTACATGTACCGGCATATGCATGCGAAGGGTAGCGTACAGTGGCAGGCAGATTGGGTACACGTGGTCCTCCCGAAGACGGGCACTTTCGGTTAGTCGTATCAGCCCAATATCGATCCCCGCATCGTGAATTAAAACTTCAGCTATATTGATCACTTGCACCAAACCGCAGGATAGGTTTCCAGTCTCCGGAAGGCATGGCGGTGTTTCACGCACATCATGTACTCCCAGCAACACTTTTGTAGGCTGTACTTCGGAATCGATACAATGCTTTGCTGTGAGCACGTATGAGGGATGAATCAAGGTACCACCGCATCGTGTGTGATTGTCTCTGTAGACTAGAAACGCCATCCAAGGGAATTCACCACGTTTGGCGTATTCGCCATTTTCAATCAAAGATTTATTCGCAAACCCTCCGCAAAGCATCCTGGCAAGCGTCGCTGCTTTCGGATGCGATAGCAGGCGGTCAGTCGCGGGCGGTACACAACACACGCGCTTGCTTCCTTCCAGACGAAACAGTATATCCTGTGGGTCACACACAGTTTCCGGTACTTCAAATCCTTGCGTTCCATTCTGAAAGCAGTCCGGATAACCAGTAGTGCTAGGTTGTATCAACGGTTTCTCCACATCGCAAAGACTAGGGTGCAAAACACACTTATCATACGTGCAGCACAAATATTCCTGTAAAGTAACATCAGGCAGAAGAATGAAAATAGTGCTTCGTGTCGATCAGAATCAGAAACACTTTTACCTTAGCCTGGTGAACAAAACAAGGCCGCTGGTTGGACCAAACCACCTGTGCATGCTCCGAGATCAATTTTGTCATTGGGCAATTACCACGAGGCACACATACGCCCTGTTGCGCATTATATTCGCATTTAATAAGACGTTTTTGGCAACAAACATGCACTTTTGCATCCATTTCCACCTCCGGAGTGCACCTAACTCGTTGTAATTCTTCCTTAAGTTTTGGGGTACCAAACAACGGTCGGAGGTTCCGGTAGAGTTGCGGACAGTTCTTTAACAGCACACAACGTTCATTCGGCTCAAGGCATCCGATTTGGTTGGCTTCCGTATTGAGACATCCTACAAACGAGACTATAATTAACTACAAACCCCGGCCATTAACATTAAATTCAATACTTATCTAAGAAACCTCACCGATTATAATAGCGAAGGAAATGGTACCTGCCAACACGGTTCCGATATACATTTTGCGCTTTAACTTTCACACGACCGCTACATAAACATTACATTTGCATACTACTGACGCCAAAGTGCGCAACTTTCCTACGAATTGCAATCTGGATAGTTCCCTTTCGGGGTTTCCAAGCTAGAATACAAGAAACACAAACACAAATGCGTCATTATGATTCCTTAACGTCCGTCAGTGGAGAGTGGCATCGTGCTCGCGTTATCAGTGTTTAAATTATCATCATTCTCGGGCTCTGTTTTGCCTTTACGACATAATAAATATACAGTTTCTTCAAGAGTCGTTGATCCAATTATAGATGCGTTAAATAGAACTCACTTGCCAAGGTCATTGAAGCATGCATTGTATTTTATTTGTGTAGTTTTCTGTAAGCCGCTTAGCGATAATTTCCGTAAAATGTTTGAATATTCAAACCATTGAGTGGTTATTTGTTTGAAGACGATATGTACAAAATTAACGCCGGTTGAATGGAATACACATATGAGTTTTAATATTTATTGCAATGCTCACAGAGCATTTACGTTTGATTTACATTCTACTTATAAAAACTGTACAGAAAGACTCCTAATCAAGCTTTAAAATTATTCTCTATGACTTTTAGTTTCGCTTGGTAGCAATGGTTCTTTGTGCAGTAGGTCACTATTTTCCTTCGGTTCGTTGAATAAAACATTCAATGGTTGGTTTGGCAATATCGTTTTATGAATTTGTGGCTGTGGATAGTTAGGATCGGTGCAATAATAAATCAATCAAATTTCCCAGGATCCGTACGATTTCATGAGTGGTAAACTTACCCGCGTCAATGTGGATGTTTCCTCAGCCCTAGATGATTGCGTGAAAGTCATTTGCATTCGATGATCGGTCTGCTCTGTATTCATGGACGGCGTCGTGAGAATGGGCTCGGCTGCCGTATGAACAATGTCCTGTTGTAAAACTTCCGGTCGTGGTTTGCGACGGCATATGATGTTTGCGTTTTCTGTTCCTGCAGCGAGAATTCTTTGCGATGTTTCGGACTTGCAGTAATACTCATAGAATTGCTCCAGCCGAACAATGCACTGGTTGCAGATGGTTACAGGCAGTGTATCAGCATGGGTAATTGTAATAGGCAGACAGACACGAATCTTTGTTAGCAGTAGCTTACGCTGAGCGTATTCACTGAACAAAGACACCTGTAGCGCGTCGTTAGAAAGACAAATTCGGCAAACCGGAATCGTGGGATAGGGCATTTTATTGTTACACTGAAAACACTACTGTTAATTATTTGTTTTGAATTGTGCAACTGTCAATTTTCGAATTTTTTATTTCATGCCAATTTTGGGCTGCATTTCATTGCGTTTATAGGCTCAAGTTTAGAACTTGTTCTCGCTAGATGGTATCGAACAGTGTGCTTTACGATTTTAAATAGCAAATCAAACCATATTTTAAAGAATATTTCAGCAAAATTTTATATAAAATGTGTCAATTTAAAATTTCCGTCCATTCAATTTGTTGAGATGTATTAAATAGTCATCAAATCGTCGTAAAATAATTGTAATTCCTTCGATACCATTACAAATGTGCTTGTGTTGCTATATTCACTATACCACCTGGGCACCAAGCGCTTGCTCGAAACGACATCAAACGCACTCTTAATGCACGGACAGCATCGAACGCACTGCTAATGACAGTTAATTGTCAATTTTACAAAAATACATACGAAAAAAGAGACTAATTACTTTTAATGGTTTAATTCGTCGAAGAAATGCTGTTTCTGGCATCGCTGGCGTACCAGTTTGTGGTAGCTTTGGGCTGAAAATCGATGGTCAGTGCACGGTGTGAAAAGTGCGAAAATTCCTCGACGAAAAGCAACCGCCCCGCCATTGCGCTGCGCTTGCAGTTTGTGTACGCCAGAGAATGGTGTAATGAAAAAACGGCAACGCTTGCAGGAGACACAGCAAAAGGCATATCCACGGGCCAAAAGCTGGCGTGAAGAACTGTTTGTGTGCCGTGTACCTTTGATCCCGTCGCTGCAAAATAGAAGAATAGTGTTTGTGTACGGGCCTACCATTACGAGCCCACTCCGTACTGTCTGTCCAGTGTATTGTCGAACGCAAGCGTTAGAGCGGGTGGGAGGTGAAAATAACAACAAACCAGCAACGTTTGGTTGTAAACTGCCAGTCCCAAGTGCGGCCGCACAATGTCGGTTGGACTGGTGGAAAAATCGTTTGTTAACAACGATGAGCTGTTTTATCTGAAATGGAACAACTTTCAGAAAAACGTAAGCACACAGTTCGAAAAGCTACGCGAAGATGACGATCTGGTGGACATTACGTTTGCCTGCGAGGGCCGAATGCTTACCGCCCATAAGTTGGTGTTGTTTGCCTGCAGTCCGTACTTTAAGGAGCTGTTAAAGGTAAGCGACCGCTGGCCTTTCTGCAACGGACGCACCTCTAATCCACCATTGTTGACGATTTCGCTTGCAGAAAAACCCATCCCCGCATCCCGTGTTCTTCATGAACGATGTGAAGTACGATGTACTGAAAGCCATCCTGCAGTACATGTATCTCGGTGAGGTGCACATAACGAACGAGAATCTGAAGGAGTTTATTAAAACTGCGGAAGGATTGCAAATTCGGGGACTGAGTAAAGAAAACAATGTAGGTAACGCCTCGGTGCGGCGTATTGATGCACAATGCAAAACTAACAAACTCTGCAACATTCAGGGCGATCTGATAATTCCAAACCACCAGGATGTTTTGCGGCGGGACGAAAAGAACGAACAAATGCTGGACGAGTTCTGTCGAAAGCGGGCGGACATTGGCGAGCTGCATACATCCTCCGTCCTCAATATCAAGCGCGTGAAGACGGCCCCGGACGGTACGATCGCATCGGGAGGGCAGGACGGAAACGGTATGTTCATCAACGCGGTGGCTTCGGCAACACCGAGTAACATGTGCATTACTCCTTTTCAAGGATCGGACGTTGAACCGAAAGTGGAGATGGTCGAGTATTTGGAGAGTGAAGCGGCGGGAACGCACCAGTCACCAACGTACTGCAGCATGGATACTTACACGGAAAAGAGCAATCAGCGCAACACGATGGCCCACCTTGGTGCAATCAATAACGGTGTGTGTTTGTGTGTGTGCGTGTGTGGGATTAAATCACAGCGAATGGGTTGATGCTGACATTTTGCTTTTTGCGTGTTGTGTTTTCGTTATTTTTGCAGTACCTGGCTTTGCGCAAACGGGTGGCACCGCCGTTGCTGGTGGGGCAACGAATCAACCCGGTGGTTCCGGTGGCCACGGCCATAACGTGCACGAGTACAAATCGGAGGACGATAGTAGCTGGATGGAAAAATCGCTCGACAACATCTCCGTCAACTCCGAGCAGAGCATGAAGTACAACAGTGGTGGTGGTGGTGGTGGTGGCGGTGGTGGTGGCGGCGGTGTGGGCGGAGGTGGCGGTGGCGGCAGCAGTGGTAATAGCGACAAAAGCAAGGGTCGCAGCAGTCGGAACAGCAATCGCTCGACGGACGACAAAGCAAACTGCCTAACGCCACGCTGCTGTCCCGTGTGCTCGCGGCTCTATTCGAACGTGTCCAACCTGCGGCAGCATATGCGACTCATCCACAACCCAACGGCCGTCTGTTGTCCCATCTGCCAGAAGCACTTCAACTCCGAGCTCTACCTGAAACGGCACTACTCCTCGATACACTCGATCAATCCGAACAGTGGCGCTGACGGTGAGCTTGTCGACACCAAACCGCCCTCGTCGCAATTGCAACAGCAGCAACAGCAAGCTCCTCCACAGCAACAGCAAGGTCCACAGCAAACGCAACAACAGCAGCAGCAGCAGCAGCAGCAGCAGCAACAGCAACAACAGCAGCAGCAGCAACAGGCTCAACAACAACAACAACAACAACAGCAACCTCAACAACAAGCACCGGCACCGACGGCAAACACCTGGAACCCTTACCACCATCACGACGCAACGCAGCTGGTGAATCCTTTTATTAAGTAATTGGCTCTCGCACCCGCAAACGAGATCGCTTATCGTCGTGTACGGCCCTCCCGCTCGGTAGATGTAGAAACATCACGAGCACGGCCCGCTGCCACACTTTGCTACGAGTACCTGGAGGAACGATGACCAGTAAGCTGTTTGGAATGTATCTAATGCAATGTGCAATATGGGAATGAGTCGGTTCATGCAAGTGTGTGTTGGTCCAGTGTCTGACAGCGAAGCAAAGTGTAGAAGTGGCCATAAGCAGCAGCACCAGTGGTGTGCTCGGGGGTGTACCGAATCACCCGCCCAGTCGAATCCGAGAGTCGTTCTGTTTACTTTGGCCAAAATGTATAAAAATCGTGTAGTAGAGCAAACGGGAATGAACTCACCCCGCAGCAAACATCGGTAGCACGTGCGTGTGTATATCGATGCAGTGACCACGCTCATCACTATGGCAACCTCTCCAAGCGTGTCGCGGGAACGACTCGGTTGCTAGATGCACACTGACAATGGCACAACTGAGAGATGGCTCGCTTTTTTAATTTCTTGACGTTTCTGTTTTCTCCGTTTCGTTGGTTTTAACTACCGCTTGCGGCGAGTGCTGCAACATAGGGCTAGGATAAGATTTTACGTACAAAGGACGCCGAAAAGTGTATAGAATTTAGCTATTTTTACGTTAATATTGGGACACCTCTTCTCCGGGAGATTATGGTTTCATTGCCGATGGTTTACCAGCCAACGGGAGCAATGCAATTTTGTCGTCGTATCTATTTTCGAAGAGGTCAGTTAATGTTCATCACCTGATACACCTGGTATGGTACTATGTACTTATGCGTGCCGTTAAGTCGATACAAGTTATTTCCACCGATGAACCGATATGCTACGGTTGCTTCAGCTCTCACTCTCCTTTGCACACTCCCGTTTTGAAACATGCGAGATCTTAGGAAGCAAATGAATAGTGATAAATTAAAACCAGTGTTTTTTTAACACTCCCTTCCAGTGCTTCGCGTGACGAGCGCGTCTTTTAGTGACGATAGTTGCCACGCGAAGAGAAACGAAACATCCTGTTGTTCCCAGCGCTGTATCATGTAGTTTCTTTTTTTTGGATTAAGCAACGACGGCGGAGTGCAAAACAATAATATACGTACAAAGATAAACGGTGTTGTGGAACACCGATCGCGCTAGGTTTAGTGCTTTAAGTTATGTTCTCAGCCGTTCGAACGGCGTTGCATCGTCGCTTGCAAGTAGCAGTCCTTCTCGTGGCTTTCTTTGATCGCTGGATCGCGCGTGATCGCGATGGCTCTGTTTCTTGGCGTGTTTCACTGCAACATTGCTGCTTCCCCCCAAAAAGCCTGTATGTTATTTATCCCCCGGTACTACTTACCCACATTTTAGCCTGATTACTGTACATACATATAGAGTATTAATAACATAAATCATAAACGGTAATACGATGACGTATATTGGGCGTAAAAATAAAGCAAAGGAATAAAAACATGTCCGTTGATTGAATTCTTGTCTTCGTTCGTTTGTATTACGTAAAAAAAGTAATAATGTTTCGTAATATTCCATTGCGATCCGCGTGGAATGCAAAGTAACAACAAGTACAGGATATCGTTTAGCTTACTTTTATTACATTCGACCTTGTTTTATCTGGTGGTAAATCATTTCCGTGCGCACGAACGTTCACGCAACCAGCTCCGGCTATCCGGAGAGGACGGTGGATGTACTGATTTCTTGTTTGTTGATTTTACTTTTACTACATAAATTTGATTTGTTGTTGTTGTATCTTTAATTAATTTCGGCGCTGTTGTGTTCCGGCCGTTCCTGTGATCGGATGTCTGCAGTTTCCTTTACTGGATACAGTAAAGCGATTCTGCACCAAATAATACATTTACAAGTCGTTTCCACCACCACTAACGAGTCGCTCATCCCAAGGGAACGAGGCACTCATCACTATGATAGGTGATGAAAGCGATTCAGAGCGATAGACAGAGTGTGAGAGAAAAAAAAGAGAAAATATCTAGGTGTGAAAAATGTCTCGTGAAGTCACAAACTGCAGTAACAATTTTTTGGCGGGCTTCGTCGTACTAGCAGCTCTTGCTCGTTTTTCTACACATCTTGTACTGTGGCCCCGTGGTAGGGTTCGGGAATGGCGTACGCAGCTCTTTCAAACACACACACACACACACACATTTGCACTCACATTTTGATGAGTCTATGAGTAAAATGCATCGTGATCAAAGTTGCCATCGGATTTCCCGGGGTGATATAAAGTGGTTAGGTGTTCTCGATGTGTGTACGTATGTGCTTGCCACAGATGCTGGGCAATGTGAGCATTCGTAGTTTCCCCCTTTTAGTACGGCCGTTGTCGCTGATCGTTTCGATTGTTTCTGTCACTGTGGAGGGAAAGGAAATAAGATGCATATAAGAATGATACGCACAACAAGCTGAACATTAAACACCAAGCCGCTTTCTACTTACTTTCCACGCATTGCTCCACCGCCGTAGCCTCCGCTGCTGTCGCGTCCGCCACGTCCGCCGCCACCGTAGCCTCCATCACGGCCACCGCGTCCACCACCAAAGGAACCACGATCACCACCACCGCGTCCACCCGCCCCACCACCATTGCGATTGCCACCGTAACCGCCCCGTCCGCCACCATCTGAGCCGCTTCCGGCGCCGTCTCCTTTCGGAGCCTTACAACGGTTGCATTCGTTGCGCCAAGCGAAGTTCTTGTTGTTACACTCGCCGCAATTCCAATCGCCTTCGCGATCCTGTCCACCGCTGCCGCCGCCACCTCCACCACCACCGAATCCGCCACGCCCTCCACCGCCCATTGCACCGGGGGGAGGCCTTGACCGATTATCGTCACGATCGTCACGGTTGTAGCCACCGCCACCACCGCCCATTCGACCACCACCGCCACCTCCACCGTACCCACCGCCACCACCCTTGTTGAAGCCGCCCCGGTTTCCACCCTTGTTCTGCCAGTTGCTGAACCGTTGTGCGAGCGTCACTTTCACTACGGCCCCGTTAAACTCCTTGTTATCGAACCACCCGATCGCGGACTGGGCGGCACTAGCGTCGTCGTACGTGACCGTCGCCTCACCCTTCATGTTGCCCGTCTCTTTGTCCTTGTACATCCAGATCTTGGGCTTCTGGGTGCGTTTGTCGCGCTGCAGGAGGAGAACAAAAACCCGAAAAAATGTTACAACCCACACCAGTAGCCAGGGAGATGCAAATGCAGACTCGCGCCCGTCCATACCTTGATGACGCCGATCGAACCGAAGCGCTCGGCAATCTCCTCTTCCGTCGTTTCCGGTGTCATGCCCTGGATAAAGATCGTGTCCTCCTGTGTGATCATCTCACCCTCACCCCCTCCTTTTGAAGTGACGCACGACGAGACCGTCAAATCAGGTGGCGGGTGGTACAGGCAACGAAATCGCAAACGAATCATGTCGTGTACGGGGCAGGGGAAATGTATGATTGTAAAAGATAGAGAAGAAAAGATGCGGAAACACAAACGGGCATTAGCAATCGACGTTCCGTGGTTCGAACCGGTCTATGTATCGTTCGATTATTGGTGGTTATTATTAAATTAAAATTGTACGCGCCTCTTGCCGAGTGATTCATTATAAAAACGCTATTCCATTGCCATTTTCGTTACATGTGTACTCTTGCAGTTACTTTTAATGCTTTGTTTTTTTTCCAAAACTCTTCCTGGTGCGCGTGGAACCACCGATTTTACAATACTGTACGTTGATGCTTTTCTTCATCGTAGGAATAATACTCATATTGAACACCTTTTACCGGTCAGTTTTACATAACGTCACACTTATGAGACACATCTCTTGGGGTGATCCTTTGGTTAACCCGAATCAGTTTAAACAAACGCACACACTCACATCTGCTGATGTGCGCACCGCACAATGTTGACTGTAAATACGTTACATTCGAAACAACATAACCTAGTACACAAACCAAGGAACCATTGTAAAAATTCCAATCTCATATGTTACTTTGATTGCTGCTGTTGTATGCACACGAACGATTAAAAAACTATCAATCTAGACTTTAAGACTGCATGCAGTTTAGAAATAAGAAAAACTGTTTGCTTCACGATGCAGATAGTACTAATCAGTACAAATAGCGGTACCGCTGGTCGTACAGTACAGTTATGCTTTGGTGTGTGTGCACTCGATGCTACGCTTGAACAGAGGGCTAAACAATATCCTAAACTGTCTCTTAGCTATTCAACGAAGTGTACCGAATGAAAACAGGAAGAAAGTCTTGGAACAGCAACGAAAGATATTGAACAAGTCAGCGCGCTGTGCTAAAAGTAGTGCTCAGATTTTGACTTTTAACTTAATTTTTACTGCAACAACAACTAACACCACACCGTATGAAAACTTGAAGCTGCGAATTGATAAACTCTACACATAAAGCAGTATGCACGAATAAGACGCGGTCTGCTGCTCGACTCTATATTTGTCGGTTGCTTTCTTACTGTTGTTTTCTTTTGGTACAGAGGCTGTTGATTGACTAGTTAGCAGTTGTAAGAGAGATATATTTACTATATAAAATAATAGAACAGTGAAAAAATAATATTTTCACCGAACAGTCGCTCGGTGTTTACCTTTGTTATAACCACCCTTGTTGCCGCCGCCACTGCTATAACACATGAAACCAAACACCATTTCGTTACATATTTGTTGTTGATCACACGGACACGCACATACACAGTGGAGTAGAAGTAGTAGTACCGGTAGTAGTAGTAGTAGTAGTAGTATCGGTAGTGGTAGAAGTAGAGGTAGAAATAGGTTGCACACAATTTTAAAACGATTCAATATGGGGAGCAATTCGCTTCTGCACGGTTCATTATTAAACCGGCCAGAAGAGAGTGGGTATGGATAAAAACTGTAGTCAATAAATTTAAATAAATAGGAAGCTTCTTTTGCGAAAAAAAACACTTTTTGGTCGGTTGTAAAGAGAATATACACGCAATCAGCGTGAATCAAACGTTACTGAACACCTTATAGGTATGTACAATTTGCTTCATGTTCGCTGTTTTTTTTTGTATATGTCGTTTACAATATAACACATGGACTGTAAACTATTGTTAGAAAAGGGATCGCGCTTATCGACCATTCGTCGGGTGAGCTTTATGATGGGAAAAATAGTCTGCATGGGTGTACGCTTTAATCGAGAATTTCCGGATTGCTCCCGGGAATCCGATGTATCAGCGGGATCCATACACTGTTACTCCTATTTTACCTTTATACAAAACCCGCTTACTTTAATCGATGACAAAGTGCGGAGATTTTACTGTCTTTTTGCATTTGTTTTACTATACAATCCAGATAATGCGCGAATCAGTAGGCGTCAGATAAAAAAAGGACTTTTTCGTATAAAGAGATAGAGTGAGAGGGACTCGAATGGGTAGCAGTATGGGACAGATCGTTTACAACCTATGGGCTCTACTATCGATGCTTACCTGTAGCCGCCGGTTTGGTTACCACCTCTTCTGTCGTAGCTGTTTCCGCCACGATTGCCACCGCCGTAGCCGCCACCGTCACTACCTCCTCCTCCTCGACCACCGCCGCCGCCACCGTTGTAATCTGCATTATAGTAAAGATAAAAATAGAACTCATAAACACACAAATCCGATCTGTTGATAACTTTCAGGGCGCATTATCTACTTCTCATTCGCTTAATCATGCTTCCCCAATAGCCATGTGCTCGTCTCTGAACCGTGTTCGTGTTCCGGAGAATCACCCAGACGCACCCCCACAAAGCACACGGTTTCACCCTGCTCTGAAATGCCCGATCGAGGAAAAAATGAGCGGGACTTACCACTTTGACCACCATATCCTCCGCCGACAGAACCAGAACCCTGCTGTCCGTAGCCACCGGCACCGACACCGCCACCGCCAAATTTATTCATCGGAGGAGGCTGGCTGTAGCTCTGGTTAATCGGTGGCGGGGGAACGCTGTACGGTGCTGCATTGCCGTAACCGCCGTATTCTGTCGCAATAAATGGAATAATGTGTCAAAATTGTGCCCAACACCACCCATTACGAGCATCAACAGCAACATGCCGAAGATTTAGTTCAACTAAACCCTAGTACAAAAGCACAGGTAAAATTTTCATCATAGCAGAGAAGCGCTTGCTCGAGTTTTTCAAGATGGACGACGCCATCTCCTGTTTCGCCGCCGATGCCGTTTTAATACAAGCGAGGCGGGCGAGTGGTGCGAGCTGATTCTACATATAATTTACGTTTCATAGACCCTTCGTCATACTTACGATCAGCCATTGTGATGTTTGGTGTCCTATTTCCAGTTAAATACACTTTTTCACACGGAAAATGTACCTAAAGTGCAGACCGCGTTGTTTGTTGATTTTTTTATTATAAAAGAAGGATAACAACTGTCAAATGTACCAAATCTTGGTTTGACAATTCGGGCTTACCCAGCCTCCACTAAAATCAGCTATAAATATATGCCATAAAGGATTTTTCATTCCCCCAATCTAATGCGCTTCGGTACACCCTGTATGTTTACATTGTCAAGCGCGCGTCAACAAATTAACAACTTTTTGCCGAGATCGGCAAGCAGAAAACTCGCATTTGGAGTTCGTGCAAACAATCCAACTAATCGATTTGGGTGCAGTGTCGTAGTTTAGGGTGCGTCCAATGTCGATGTGCGTCCGTTGAATGTGCTTTCCAGTTGATGTGATTCCTTTACCCTTCCAACAACGTGCTTCCTTTTCCCTCGAAAAAAAAACCAGAGATCCCAGTGCTGTGTATGTTGCATGCGCTCATAGTACCCTTTCCCTACCTCGCCATTAGTAGTTGGTAGCTGTTTCGTTTGTTCGGTCCGCACAAATTTGTTCACCGTTTCTGAGGGCGAGCGCATAATTTAGCAATAGATATGGCGTCACCCTTCCGTTATACACACGCAATCACTGCCAGGTAAGAGTCGCGGGGGGGAACACCTACTGGCCTCAAAACTGACCTCTGATCAAAATCGTCAGTAAGAATTAACACCAATTGAACCCACGACAGTGTACAACGCCCAAGAAATGATATACATATGGAGGGGGAGTGGATCCGGGAGTTGATTTTAAGACCACAAGAACATGTGCAACTAAGCAATGTTTAATATGTAAGGCACATTCCGTTTCCCTTTTCTAGAATTCCGCTCTCACTACGAACACGTGGAGAAATCGATTTGGAAGAGGCCAAACTGCAGCATGAGAGCTACGTAAAGATGCTACGTGATCTCGGCCTGGACGTGATAGAACTGCCACCGGACGAAAATCTACCCGAATGCCCGTTCGTGGAGGATTGTGCCGTAGTTTGCAATGGAATAGCGTTAATTTGTCGGCCCGGCGATCCCCATCGTGTGCAAGAAGTTAGTAACGAGGTGGTTCGTAGTTCCAAGACGTACTGAATTCTTCCATTCTTCTTATGCTGCAGGTGGAAGCCGTTCGCGCCGTACTGAAAAAGGAGCTGGATCTTCCGTTGACGGAAATAGCCGATCCGAATGCTCGCCTTGACGGTGGCGATGTGCTCTTCACTGGGCGTGAGTTTTTCGTCGGTCTGAGCAAGTGGACAAACGAGGCAGGTGCAAGAGCCGTAGCGGCCGCCTTTCCTGAATATCCGTGCGTTCCGATTAAGGTAATGAAGATTGGGCATCGGTATTGTTTTCGTAAATAGCATACACTCATTTTACTGTGAACGGTGCTGTTGTGATGTGTTTATTTTGTGATATTTTCACCCTCGTTTTATCGTAACTGTAACTTAATCCTAATAGTTAATTGGAACGTTTGTTCCATCGAAAAATCATGTCATCATTAGTGTAAATATATTCAGCGTTCATCGTCGTTGTTAACACTAGAGCTTCTAACATTCATTTGTGATATTATTGGTTAGATTGTAAAAATGGAATTTTAGACGTAGTGCAAAGTGTGTGTGTTTTCTCTCTTTCTCTCTCGAATGTATCTAATGAAACGGCCGACGAGACTTGCGAAAGATTATGGGCTGTGGAACGCTTTCTCACCTTTGTTGTACACGATTTATTTTCCGTATAATTTCTTTCTTCTCACCGTCACTTCTCTTTCTCTTTTTTCTCTTTTTTGCCAACGTCTCTTCCACCATCTCTCTAATCCTTCTGTAATATCACACACACGTTTCCTTTGCATCCTTTATACCACCCTCTACCCCGACCGATCACACCCAATTTGTTCATTGTATACAAACCTACGGATTCTCGAATGCACTGTGTACTATAGGTAGAAGGCGTAGACGAGGTGGTGAATCCGATTACGTTGGATTTAGTCAATGGAGTGATTCAGGTTGATAAGATATTACGCTTTCGGAGTATTCGGAACATTCTTAAACGCCAACACGAAATTGCATTCCGTTTTTATGTTGTTCATTTTATTTAGAATGTTTATTCGATTCGGCAATCCAGCGCTGCTTGCTGTTGGCTGGCAGATCGTTCGGAAAAAAGAAGAGTTGAGCTGAATCGGAGACGATCTGCTACGCTTCGATCCTGCTTAGACATGATTTTGTAGCATCATTTGATAGGTTTTGTAGCGTTGATAGGTTATTGCTTTTATTTATGACGGCGGATGTATCGCACGTAGGCAGCCCCTTTTTCTGTTTAATTCTTGTTTATGGAATGGTAATATCTTTTGGTTCGAATTATGGTTTCAACTGTTATCTAACGCCCGCCGTATGTTTTTTGATTTCATGATTGGATTGTTCAAACTGAAACAGGGTTGAATTTTTTTGCAAATTTGCGCACCTTTTTATTGAGCACTGTTGCATGTCGCACTTAATGTGTTTCTTAGCACAGCAGGCTTTGATGAATGTATGCTAAGTTTGTTTTATTTAACAAATGTTTTCAAGCACCAGCTTATATTGCTTGACCAGCGATACTCAACGCAATGTTTGCATTTTGCGCGCGCTTCAGAACGCCGTATTTTGTAACTAATAAAAGATTGTTGGCTGTTCCACCCGCGTTCTGTGCAGGTAACGGAGCATCATCATCTTAAGCATTACGTATCCATGGGTGGACCGGACGTGCTCTGTGTCAGCCGGAACAAGGAATCGCAAGAGATACTGAAACGAATCGAGCGAGAAGCGACCTTCACATACCACACGCTGACGCTACAGGAAGAAGAAGCTGCTAACGTGCTGTACATCAACGGTACGCTTGTCACACGATCGGTTGACGAGATTCCCGTCTCTACGCAGGTTAGTACCGCCAAACGAAACGTCTTACGCATGTACACTCGATTGATTGTTTTACGTTCTTGCAATCTCTCCACAGATTTTGTCACAGAAAATGGACACCCCGCGCCAGATGCTATACATGTCCGAGCTAGGCAAGTTCTCGAACGGACTTACCGCTTGCTCCATTCTGGTGAAACGTTCCAAGCACATCAAAAGCCTATGAAGCGTTCCAGCGTTTATATTTGTTTTTTTTTGACGCCCGAAAACCTGACTTTGATTCGTTATTTAACTTATTTTTGTATCGCTTGTACGATTGCACAAAACGAAACAGACGTTCCATATCTTCCATGGCCTCTTTCTGTTAGCCACTATGACACCGATATTAAGGTATGATTGCTTAGTTTTTTAAACTATTTATTACATTTCTTTTCTTTGCGCATGTTGCGTGACACGGGTAGGCAACACAAAGCTTCACTGTGAAAGTATTAAGATGGTCGTTTATCAAATGAGGAAGGTTGTGAGTGCATTTATATCGTATAATTGTACCCGTCATTAGTTGCTATCGCTTTATCGCGTGCGATAAAACGCATTTCTTTCCATTCGTGTTGTCGATACTAGTCACCTAAATGGACATTCTAAATTCCGCGCGTACCTTTTGCTCCGGAATACATGCGTAGACTGCTACCTGTTTCATGTAAGCTTCTAAATTTCCAAACTTTTATTCTAGACAAACTTCGCGCGTTCTACTGATTATACATAAAAAATCACAAAGTAATATTTTTCAGACGCGTCGAAGGAAATGATAAATACACAAAAAATCTCAATGCAACTAACATGATATTTTACCGCCGTACGGTATTTGTAGTACTTGTTGGTTATAGAGTACAAACGATGGTGTATTTTTGTAATGTTAAACAACGACGTGCAGACAGTAGAGAAAAAATGGCAAAAAGAGCGTTATTTACAAACGTTGATGTTACGTTCTCATAGCTCTCCGCTATACATACTTGTCTAGTGCGCACAATGATAACTCTGCATACACTTCTTCTACGTTACTATAGCAACCCTCGAATATCTCCTTTTAGCGAATGAATAAAATCGACTAATTGTAGCTTCTTAATCGAAACATAAAAATTCAAATGTCTATGGTTAATTATCTTGTGGAAAGAAAGATGCATCTTTCTTCATCTACTTAGAATGTGTTTCAGTAACTAATTTTCAGAATCACCGTTGTCCGATGAGTGGGAAATTCTGAGCCGCTAAGTTGATGCTCTAAAAAAATAATTTTATGTCAACAACTCATTTGATCGTTTCAGCGACAAATATTTTCATGACAAATGAGGGACGATGTTTTCGTTTGAAATGTGAACATTATGTTGTAGTTTAATATACACGTACTTTTCGACGTCTCATAGGTGGGAGACGTTTTGTAGCAAAAAAATAATGCTTCGCTATATTTATTGATTAGCTCACTTTTGCGTATAACACATTTCCGCACAGTCCCGTAAAGCGGTACGGGTGCACATATGTGCTTATTGGATACGGTCTATCCTAGTTTTTACGTAAAAATGAATGGTTCATTTCAGTGCTTGTTTGATAGGACGAGGTATTTAGTATGGTTCGCACCCGCCCACGCACTTTATTGGCCGCGTGCAATTTTGTCAATATATGGCCGCGCATGTATTATCGTTCCATCGCAGAGCTCCTTTACCGCCAGCGCTTCCGCTGCCGTTTCCGGTCGTCGGAAGGTGATGGTACCAAAGAAACAGTTGTCCGGATACCAAATGAAATCAATGTTACCGTACGGTTCGTACGTGCGATATATTGTCAGCTCGTCGGTGGCTGTAAGAAGAAGGGCAGCGGCGGAAGAAGAAGGATGGTAGATATGATATGTTTGTCGCTTGTCCTTTGTGTCGGTCGATCCAACTCCAGCTCTGGTACAGGGGAAATTAGATGTGCATATACTTACGCTGCCTGAGATTAAAGTAAAGTGTATATCCCTCGCGGTTTGCCGGTTTTTCCATGTTAAATGCGACCCGCAGTCGGCGTCCCATGATTTTGACGTTGTTCATTTCCAGCGCGTTGAACGCGTGCTCACGGTTCGTGTAATTGAAGTAGATCTCGCCGTACCGCTTCCGGCGCGAAAAGTCGATACTGTCCAGACGTCCGTAGCGCGCAAAAATCTCCTCAATTTCGCGCTCCGATACTTTCGAGCACACGTTCCCCACGTACACGCTGTGCTTGCCATGGTGCGTGTTGTACCGTCCGATATTGTACATATCGCGTTCGAGTGAGTAGCCCCTTTTCGGTGTCGGCGAACGGGATACTCTCGAACGGGGTGGTGTACGTGAACGGCGGCGATTCTGTTGGTGCTGGCGGGAGTACTGCGGAGACGGTGAGCGGGAAACCCGGGACGAATAACGGTGACGATGTGAGGAAGGTGATCGCGACCGGGATGCAAAGCTGCGTTCCCGTGGGCTACGGGAACGTGTTCGGGTCCGGGAGCGTACGAAATTCGAACGATGAGATGATAGCCGTGGAGAACGGGAACGCGAACGTGAGCGGGCGTAACTCCGTGATGAAGGTTGTGGCGAACGTGATCTCGACGGTGAACGATAGCGCGAGCGAGAACGCGATGAAGATTGCTCACTATCTCGCCGCCTCGAACGTGGCGGTGACACATCGAACGAGCTGCCCGTGTAGCTCACATCGTCCGGCATCCGGAAGCGCCACTTCGCTTCGAGTTGTATCTGTATCTCGCGCTGTTCCCGGTTCAGTCCGGCCAGCAGATCGCGCAGCGCATCGACACGCGAACCCTTGCGATAGTCGAACCGCTGCCGCAACGAATCCAACTCCTGTGTGATGGCAATTTTTTCTACCCGTATCTGCATGTATCGTTCGTGCGCCAAACGATCCGAGGGTGAAACGGAACGGATCTGCTCCGGCAGGAACGGCTTGGCGGGTGGAAACTGTGTAGGATTGTTGTTCGATATCGTCGGGTGGGTGCTAGTGCGATGGCTGCTGGAGTAACTATCGCTTCGGGTGGGAGATCCACGGTGATGGGTACTCGAGCTAGCACGGCTGCTTCCCAATCCGCTGCTGGTGCTCGTCGAATCCTTCGCTTTTCGCTCGGGCGATTTAACTTTTCGCATGGTGTTGCTGCTGCTGCTGCTACTACTGTTGGTGGTGGTAGTGGTGGATGTGGATGGCAGCAATGTCGTGATGTTGGCCTCATCCCGTTCAAGCTTCTCGAGTCGCCGCTTAATTTCCTGTTCCTTTTCTTTGATGTAACGTTCCATCGCTTCCAGTTCGTTCAGCTGGTCCTGCTGGATATCCGTAGTTATGACACGTTTCGCACATATTCCCTCGCGCGGTACGCTATTAGAGTCCGCAGAGGGTAAGGCATCCTTTGTTGCGGTGACACTGCTGGTTGCCGCATCGGATGAATCGTGCAGTTCTTTCTTTATGTTACATTCCACGTCCAACGTATGCTCCGGAACGCGTTCCATCGGTTCCTGTTTAGGTGCTTTCTCTTCCTCTACTTCTTTTTCGAGCATTATATCTGATAGCAGTATACGCGGTCGTTCATCTCTTGCGTCGTTATCACCGAGCACGTCCTGGCTGGTGCTGGCATCACCGGAACTGTTTTTCGAATTCGGATGTCCATGATGCTTTACCAAATCTCGAATGTCTGTAAGAGCGCAGGATGTAGCAATAGAAGTTTGTCGTTATCGTCTGACCTGGCGGATTCCGTTGTTGCACAGTGTCAACAAAACTACGGTTTATCAAACTTACAGGAGATTTCTGCTTTCTGCTTATTGAAGGATTTAGACGAGCACGCCCTTTGCGCTCCCTTCGAGTCGCGAAAGATCAGGATAAATTCGTATTTACCCACTTTTTCGGCAAAATATAAGCCTCCACAGTTGACAAATCCGCGTGTGATCTGTGTCACACTAAGATCTTCGCCTGGGGGATGCGGATACATGTATTTTAAAAATAATATAGAACATTACCGATTGCGTGGAACCAGCAACGTCTACATGCGCCTGCATTACGTTGCAATCCGCATCTGAAAGTTAACTGGTGTTAGGTGTGCAAATATGAAAACCTTTTTGCACCTAAGATCTTTTAAAATTTTTTGGTATCATGCTCGTCCAACGGCGGGAAGAAGCTTTTCGAGTTAGATGAGAATTCCACTTTTCTTTTCTCGTTCTACACCGGAAGTGTATTTAACTCTTCTAGTGTTTATAATTTCGTTGCGTTCAGCTCTGCAAAATTCTTTTAGTCTGCTCATATGGTACGTATGAACAAAGTAACAGAATACGAATAATATATGCTGATTAGCTTCCTCTAGGCGTTCGTTAGTGGTAATCGACAGCTCGCATCCTATGATTAAGTTTTCTGGTTAGGATGACCAGCTGCAAACCAACCATCTGGGTATGATTTTCGTTGCTTTGCTATTTTTTTTTAGCTAGAAGTTTAGCATTCCATCTGCAGACGATAGCTTGTGTTCCTTAAGTTGCCGCAATTTTCCACCGATATCTGTTCGTTCAGCAATCCGCTATTGCATTCTTAGTGCTTTTTATAAACAATTATCCTGTTTTGTTCTCTATCCTGTTTTTCTCTTTTTTGAGTATTTTTTATCTCATTCCGTCCATGTATGTGGTATGCGTTGTATTTTACACAATGTATTTTGTAGATGTACGAATCAATGTTGATCAACGCGTCCAATTATGAGTAATTCTTTCCCGAGAGCTGCTGTTCCCACACTCGTGAAGGATAGTAGAAGGAAGTGTTTAACACTCACTAGTTATATTCCACCGTTGGTTTCGGTTCGTAATTTCCATGTTTTAATCCATGGAAAATCATGTTCCGATTGTCGCTTGTACAAGGGCTAGAAACTCAACTACAACTTGAATAGAAACACGTTTAACCGATGCTAACAACAGCTAGCTGACCCCGTGGTTTCATATGTACACACCTAAATTGTGAGAGAAGCAAAATATTTCCACAATATCCCTGTCTGCTCCGACTTACCTGATAGTATCTTTACTTTCACCGTTTCCAGGCAATCCAGTCTGGGTGTTTCGGCAGCGATGTGTTTGAATATGAATTCGCCGTGAAACTTACCCTTAAGCCGAATGGCACGAAATGCTTCCAGATAGTTTGCGAAGCTAACGTACACCTTCCACGTGTTGGGATCATACTTGCTCGGCTCGTGGCGCATAGCAAGCACTTCCCCCGCACGATTAAAGTAGCTTCGAAGCTTACCAATTGTAGTGTTTTTGGGACAATTGTAGACAGCCACTGTAAATAAGTATTTCAAAAAATAAAAAACATGGTAAAATATGCGTAATCTGTCTCATCCTAAAATGCATTTTTTTACCTTCAAAGGAATACTTGTTTGGATTCGGATTGCGATAATGTGGGTCGTGTACCGTCTTAAAAATGATGTTGTCCATTTTTTCTGCATCTTCTTTAGCCAATAATTCCTGAAGGAGCTCGTACTTGGGCGTTCCCTTTATCTTGCGTTTGGAGGCCTTCAAGTATAACGCCATGTTGCTAGCGATTTTTTGAAACTCTTTTTGGTTTACTGGCGCAACATAAACCTGGTAAGTTGCGATGCAGTTGATTTTACATGCCTCCTGAATGTTGATCGGGTGTGTAAAGTGTACGAAGACGGGACCTTTATTGCGTACCCTCCTATCTACGTACAGTACATCTCCAATGTGCGCAAATGCTTCAACAATTTCACTGTACATCACGTCTGGCAAAAAGAAAAAAATTAAAATAAGCAGCGCAATAAAAAAAAACACTCCATCTCTACCGATAGTGCAACCATGGTCGATTTCTTACGTTTTGGAATATAGCCTATCATCACGCACCGATTCGGTAGCCCGTGTATAGAATCGCCGGGAATCATGGTGAAAATCTTGCACGTAATGTTGGACAGTACCACCTGCCGACTAAAACAGTTGATAGCGCGACGTTGTGATTCGTCATCCAAGTACGTAATTAAGAACATCTTAGTGTACATGGAGTTCAGGCAGATGCCTCGCTCAAAACTTAGGATGGAGCCAAATTTTTGGAAGAAGATAACCACATCTTCATCATCAACATCGCGCGGAATATTTTCCACTCTGACTGTGAATGTAAATTGAAGTGTAGTGAAACGTTCAGGGGTTAATTTTTAGACGGGCTTACCTGTCGGCTTATTGGACTTTGTGAAGCGACGCTTCGAAAATGGTACATCGCGCCGATACACGACTGCGATACTGCCATCCTCTTCCGTGTATTGTTCCATTTGCTCTTCTTGATGCTGGTCCTGTTGCTGCTGCTGCTGCGCCATATCAAAGTCCGGATCAAAGTCATTGGAATCGTACTGATTAAATTGACACATAGACTCATCATCAACATTATCGTAGTAATGTTCATCCTGAAACTGATCATCCTGATCTTGACGATTGTTATGCAGAAAATTCTGGTTCGGTTGCTGATTGCCAAAATACTGCTGTTTCGCGCGCAGCAATTCATTGTAGACGCGCGGGGTTTTGTAACTATCCAAATCTTCCAACCTCACGCGCACGTCGTCGTCGAGCACTTTCACCGACACTTGATGCTGCTTCAGCATCGAGTTGTCCAGCTTGCGTTGGGCCGCATGTGCCGCCGAACGTTCGGCAAACATAACAAACGCGTAATAGTTGGTAGGAATTTGAACCGCTTCAACATTTCCGTACCGGCAGCATGCCTCGAACAAATCCTCCTCACTTGTATCTGCCAAGAGAACGGTAGCGGAAGAGAAGTGTGTTGAACATGAACGTGGTACAGACACAGACGACCGACGGTGCATTATAACTCACCGGATGATGTGTTTTGTATGACAATCGTATAACCGGCCAAGAATTTGCGATCATCGTTCGATAAGAGAACGCTCAGTCGATGCGACTGGAACAGCGTTTGATCGAGATCGCAGGCTTCAAGCGCTTGGGCTTCATTCTCAAACAAAACAAACGCAATCTTTGTGCGACAATCATTGCGATTCTCGCGCATAAATGTAGACCCCACGATATTCCCCGATGATCTGAGGAAGCCATGCAGATCTGCTAACGACGTTTGCTTCGGAATATTGGAAATATAAACTACTTCGTTTGGATTCATCACAAAACTGCTAAAATTTGTGTTAATCCGTGCACTTGTTACCATCACACACTACCTGATAAATGACAAACTTCATGTTTGACAGCATTACAGTAGCGGCTTGATTTCGGTCACAGAAGCGCTTTGAATGGAAATGATATGCTATTTTTTAATTTTTTGAAAGGATTATAATCAAAATGATAATAGTTTTTTTTTTCTGTTAGTTAAAACTAACCGATTACTTAAAGTTAAAAATTGTGTACTAAAAAAACAAATATATATATATATATATTGTTGATCGGAGACGACCCGCCCGACAATTGACAGCTAGTTTGTGGGCGAGAGGGGTATGTTGCGGAAGGGGTTTTTGACAGTCGAAAAAA